>JAJKLG010000020.1:0-387758 GCA_022539325.1 Xylariaceae sp. FL0804 | reverse complement strand
AACCCTAACCCTAACCTAACCCTAACCCTAACCCTAACCCTAACCCTAACCCTAACCCTAACCCTAACCCTAACCCTAACCCTAACCCTAACCCTAACCCTAACCCTAACCCTAACCCTAACCCTAAGCTTTTAAGCTTATCTCCGGGAGATTTTTGGGTATTATCGGGAAACAGGATAAAAGTGGTTATAATACGCCGAAGGAATATATACTTTAGGATAGCTTTAACCATACCGCGATATAAGTTATAATCCTATTAATACTGGCGGGCGCCTAACTTAAATAGGCGCGGAAAGAAAACCCATTAGGGAATTCTAATCTGCTTTATTAAAGCAGAGTGCTTTTTCGATTACTCGTTTTTTGCTTCGGGGTTTATAAGGGCCTTATAGCCCTCGATTAGATCGTATTATTTACTTAATAAAAGCTTATACCCTATAAACTCTAAAGGGATAATAAGTTAGAAACCTGGATTATTATCGTATAATTACCCGATATCGAATTTTTCCGGTAGCTTTGGTATAGGTACTAGTAATTAAAAGCTAAGGCGAAGGTAAGCAAGAAGATCCTTTAGGTGATTTATTATAGGTATAGCGGAGCTTAATAATAATATATTATGTTTATACGTAGTAATTAGCCTATACGCTTAACTCGATATAGTTTTAAATAAGTGCGCTTTATTATACACGATTATAAAGAAGTCTAGGCAGGGGTTAGCTTTTACCAGCATAATTTCGCCGTTTATTTTTATAATTTTAGCTTTGCCGTCGGGTATTATATTATAATCGGGAGTATCGGAGTTAATAGTATAAAACTAAGCCTTAGCCTTTAAGAAAGGTAAAAAGGCGCGGTTATTCTTTTTTAACCGCTCGATTATTTCCGCGTTTTCGTGGTTGTTAAAGCCTAATTACTCCTGCTTATCCTCGCTAAATCCCTTAATCGTTTTATCCTTTAACTTTTTAGTATATTATGCGTATATAATCGGGTATAATAAGACGTATATAATACGTTCGTTTTATAAAACGTGTTAGTATTAATTAAGACGTGGGATAAGGCGGTATAATACCCGAGGAGTAGCCAGGGGCAGGTAAGCATAGGCCAGGCCTTTAAGAAACGGGATATTTGCGGCCTTATGGATATTCCGTTTTTAATAAAGAGATAAATAGGGAAGTATTAACCTCGGGTTCTAATAGGTTTAACTTATTCCAATAATTAATAAAGGCTTATTTATCTAGTATATATTCGCGCTTTATACGGTCCCGTTTACTTTTACTTTTACCGTATACGAGGTAAACCCTAAGCTTACCGCTAAAGTAATCCCTTAGCTTATTATAGGTAACCGTGGTTAATATTAATAGTATAAAAATAAGTATCGGCTTAAAAAGTTTTCCGTTATATAGGGGTAATACTTTTAGGCGCTGGTAGGTTTCGATAATATAATTATAAATAAACGTTTTACCTGTCCCGTATTCGTTAGCAAGGAACGCGAATTTTATAGGGTTATTTAATAATATTACGATATAGGACGCATTTATTATTATGGTTAATTTTAATATAGTGGATTAGGGAGAGCGGATAAAAAACGGAATATATCGGTAATAAATATCTCGTTTTTTAACCTTATTCGTAAACTTATTAACGAGCTAATAAGGCCGATACTTAGCCTTTTTTATTATATATTTGGATATTATAGCGTTATCCCACTTTATACCGAGATAGTTAATATACTTTTTTACAGATTTATACTAGAATTATAAGCCGCCGGTTACTATTTAATTAATATCGGTATACTCCTTCCGCCGTTACTTTATATCCTTTACCGCTAGGCTGGTTTCCTCGGCCCTATTACGAATTATTAATTCGTGCTCTTTTTTATGCTTTTTAGCCTGCTTGGCCTGGTTTTGGGATAATGCTATATTAAGCTTACCGGTTATATTATGCGCACTAGCTGCGTTATCCTCGATTATAGCGCGCTAATCCGCGTAGAAAATAATAATCGGGGCTTAAATCTTTTTTAGCTCGATAGGGTTTACCCGGGTATTAATTATATCGGAGGCGGCTTTTTTAAGGAGGTTATAAACGTATCGGAAATCCTGGTTATTAAGTTCCGGATACGAGGGGGCTTTTATCTCCGCGGCTTTACGCTTAATATCGGTTATATTATTACTTAATTACTTAACTAGGCCCTTTTATTTCTCGGAAGAATCCGCGCTATCGAGTTAGGCCTAAAGGAATTTTACTTTTATAAACTGGCTTTTAAGTTTACCCGCCGGGTTACCGCCTTTTATTTTTCGCATAGGTTATTTCCGGAATATATTAAATTTTGCTTTTATATCTGGATTATTCCGGGTTAATTCGATTATTATAATTATTCGGTCTATAAAAAAGTCTAGGGTTAACGGATCGGTAAGAGTGCGAAATTATACGAAAAAGTATTATATTATAATAAACTTATAACGCCGTTTAAAATAATAGTTAACTAGCTTTAGGGCACGGTTCCAGGCCTTTATTATATAGTATAAATGCTTTTCTCCGTTAATGGGCTCGAGTTAGGAAAGGTATTTAGGAAAAGAACGGAATAAGTAATATACCGCGTTAATAATCGTATTACCGAGTGTATTAAATACTACGTTATTATAATCGATATCTTTTAACCGTGGTATTTAATAATTTAGGACTAAGGTATATTATGGCTCGGGTGGTATATTATCGAGATTTTCCGGTAACTCGATAATAAACTTTAAAATCCTCTCGAAGTTAAGGGATATTTTTAATCCGTAATTAATACGGTATTCGTAATATAAGGCTAAACGTTTAAATATTAGGTAATAAACGGTTAGCAAAGTTTTAGGAAATAGGATATTTACTAAGTGCGGATATTTGGTTTTTTAGTAATATCTACCTTACCGTAAGTATTAACGAAAAAGTTAAATAAGTTTATAGTCTTAAAACCAAGATATAATATTATATTACCTAATATATTAAGGGTGCTTAACCTGGCTATAATATATAATCCATAATTCTGGTAATAATCTTATACTAGGCCGGATACTTCGTGGGGTTTTAAGTTATATATAGGTTTTATTATCGCGGGCGGAACGTTATCGGCGCTTGGTTATTATCGAGGGCGCTTATAATTATGTTATTGGATTACGGTAAGGAGGCTTTAACCCCCGTAATCGTTATCCTCGGCGGGAATACCTTAGCGCGCCTCCCTAATAACTTTTAATAATACGGACTCGGTTATGGTTATAAATAAGTCGAAGGCGGTTAAAAGCGTAAAATCGAGTAAATATAATCTAAAAAACGAAATATTTATTAGGTCGGGTAAATCGGTAATAATAATTATACGGGTAAGGGTAATAGATTAAAAGGGATGGAGGAAAGGGTTTGCTTATATATACCTATTAAATATTTAATTTCTTAATATATTTATATATTCGTTAACCCATATAGTGCGCGGACGGTAAGGGGCGGAGGTAAATGGTTATAAAAGGCGGGCGCAGAGGGGAAGTTTTGCTTATATATACTTATTTATTAGATTTCTTACTTATTCGAACCAGCGTATAATCGGTGCTCCGGGAAGGGCGAATAAAACGATTAATACGAATAATACGAATTAGGTAAGGGGTATAGGTATATAATGGTTATAAAAATAACGCAGGTGGCCTTAGGATATAAGAAGGCGATACTTTAATAACTTAAGGGCTAGCAGGTATCTTATTTCTCGGGCTTTAATCGGTAAGGGGAAGATTAAACGATTCGGGGAGGGAAATAGGGTGGTTATAAAAACCGATACCGTAATTCCTCGATAGGTAGGTAATATAATAGTTCTTTTGTTTTTAAGTATAAGGTTAATAATATATAATAACTGGTATATATTCTCCCTCCGCAAAGACTACCGGTGGAATATTCTCTATTACCGTGGCTACGGGCTAGGGAATTATTCATGTTTTATATAAGGTGCTCCTAGGTATAGGGTTTAATGGGCATTAATTATATTCTGGCTAATAATATAGGTATATTCGGGCAAAACACGGTATCGGTATATACCGGCTAGGATAATATATAAAAAGGAGTTATTGCAGGCTACCGCTCGGGCTATTACTATTATCGAATAAAGTCATTTACGCTTAGCCGGAAAGAGCTTAGGGCTACGTATATAATCTGGCCCGGTCCTTTTAAAGGGTCCAGTATAATAATCTTTATACTGGTGTTATATTATCTATTAGAGTAAATCGGGCTTTACCTTATAATACACGGGATAAACGGTGCCTTAAATAATAACGTTAAAGGGGGATAACTCGGGCATTATTAATATCGGGATTATCGATAATAACCAAAGCTCGCGTACTTTTTAAAAAATATCGAATTCTACCGCTATATTATTAGGATTACCGCAGATACCAGAGGTAATATTCCGGGAGGGAAAAAGGCTAATAGGATTATCTAATTATCCGTATATAAGTACTTCCTAGCAAAAGCTTATAATATTATAACGGATTACAGATCGATTATAATTTCCCGGTCCAAGCTTATCCTAAAGGAACGGAAGGCGGGGAAGAAAAAGCAGGAGGCAGGGGAGAAGCCAGAGGGAGAAAAAGCGGAGGAGGACGCCTATATTATCCATTATATAGCTAAAGATAAGGAAACGCCGTTGCTAAAAGCGCTTAACTACCGAATTATAGTTCTGCTAACAGGCTTTTTAACGTTATCGGGGCTTGTTAACCATTTAACATCGACCCAGGCCGGCCTTATACTCGGATCTTAGGAGGAGATTATTTAAGCCCTAAACATTATGCTTAAAATGGTAAATTATAATACCAGGCCGATTAGGAAGGGTATAATAACGATCTAGAATAATACCTAGCAAGAAACTTTAAGAATTTATCGGCTTAACTGCGATTTTACCACGAATAATACCCGAACGCTTTAGGTCCCCCGCAAAGGCTCGATTAATGGGCCAAGGCCGCTACCGCTAAGGAAACCTTACTTAATATCGAGGAGGATAATTTACCGGTTAACGACTCTAAGGCGGGTACGCAGCGAACCTATAATACCCGCCTTTGCTAGCTTTTAGCAGTATTAACTTCGCTTCGAATTCACTCCTTCCCTTATAATACCCTATATTTATAAAAATAAACGCGTTTTTTTATTATTTTTTAATTATCTGCTAAAGGAGGTTATTAAGAAGTAAACTATTTATAAGGTACCGGCGTATTTACCTAATAAATAAAACTATTTATGGGTAATAAATATGGAAATCGGTGTAATAAATTATTATACCCCTAGCAAAAACACCGCGAACCCGGGCGGGCGCTTACTTAAAAAACACTAAGGAGGGGATTATAATACCAGTCTCCCGCGTTAAACCCTTATAATCTAACTTATTCTCCTAAGCGTTATCCTCTTATTCCTTAATCCGATACTAAGCCTTAAAAGATACCGAGGAGGGGATTATAATATTAATCTCCCGCGTTAAACCCTTATAATCCGATTCATCCTCCTGAGCGCTATCCTCCTATCCCTTAATCCGGAGCTTAGCCTCGAAGTCGGCTTTAGCTTTCGCGAGCCGGGTAAAAAGGGTTTCCTTTTAATCGGTTTTATTATCCTCCTCGGTAGCAAGGTTATTATCGGCTTTATTATCCTAGCGCTAACCGGCCGCGACCTAAAGCAGTTAAAGAATATTTATAGTATTCTTAGTAATATTTTCCGAATTCGCAGTAAAAATCCGCGAGTTCTTTATAGTAATCTCCGTAAGCTAGCGGATTTAGCGAATTTCCCGTAAGCACTTTTACACGTATTTATCGAGATTATATATATTACCCGTTACGGTGTTAGCGTTATCGCGAATAATTATTATATCCGTGCGCAAATAACGTATATCTCCCGAATTAATATTTAATAGAAAGCGAACTACCGGCGTAAGCGTAATAATCTTACCGTTATCGGCGGATTAACTAATACCTGCGGACTAACCGATACCTGTATAAGCCTGGACTCGCTCCGCAGCAGTTTTACGAAAGTCTTCGCTGCGAGTTAATAAAGCCACCCACTTAGGTACGCGGGGAACTTACAGTAAACCTTTTTAATAAGGAGATTATTATTACCTTTAACGCTATCCCGGATAAAATGCTTTAGCTAGCCGATCTACGTATACGCGGCGGTGGGCTTACGCCAGCCGGTAGGAATATAACCAGAATACACTTATAAGAAAATATAGCTAAAGGTAGCTAGCTCTTTAGCAGTTTACCCGGCGGGTTAGCCTACGATTTGCCTACAGGTTAATATAAACCTACCGCTTTATAATCCTTATGCATTTCCTGGTAGCGTTAATACTTTACCGATTGGCTTATAACAGTATTAGCTTAAAATACGCCCTAATTTTGCTGGGACCTTACTTACTATAGAATGGGATATAAACTACGCAGTTTATCGAGGGCTTTTAGTCCACGGCGGCCTTAACGCAGCGCAGGTAGGGCGGTATGTTTATATACTCCTTAAACTGCGCTCCGAAAGGGAAATACTTACGGTATTTATTACCTAACTCGGGCTTCGCTCCGATTTCACGAGGATTACGCGTAGGCGTTATAATAGGGTTATTAGCGTTCTCGGAATAAAAGCCCGGGTTAATAGGCTTCTGGAAATCGGTTTTTATAACGCTACCCGTAAAACGGCGAATATTTTTAACGGGGGTTTACTTATTATTCGAGCCTCCCGAATCCTTAATATTACGCTTACGCTTAAGGGCAGGAGTAACCGGAAGCTTAGGAGGGGGAACCGGAGTTTATTTACCGCGAACCGTAGCAGGATAAATAGGTTTCGCTATAACCCCGCCTATATTAGCGGGCGTAATATACTTCGGGGTTATAGGGTTAGCATTAATTAACCGCGCAGGCTTTTTAGCCGCTTTTCTAGAACTAGCCGGTATTATGGCGAGGATTAAAGGTTATCGACTAGGGGGAAGGGTTAATAAAATCCCCCCGGAGCGGTGTATTCGTTTATTAAGTTATAAACCGAAGCCTTACCGGCTTACGCCAGTAAAGCAAAGGTAAAGGCCCGGCGCAGGCCGGCGAAACAGGGATTATTCGCTAACCAGGGGGGGGGGTATATATTAAAAAAAAAAAATTATATAGGGAAAAAAGGTAAACGGGTAACTAGGAGTAAATAAATTTTTTTATAATAGGCTATTAGCGTAATTCCTACCTGGCCTTACCTGGTAATATTAGCGGTTATACCTGGCTAGTATAACCGCTCCTTCCCTATTTATAGGTAAACCTTATATCGAATTCTACCGCTATAATATCGGGATTACCGTAAATATTAAAGGCAAAGCTCCGGAAGGAAAAAAGGCTAATAGGATTATTTAATTATTCCTATATAAATATTTCCCAGCGGAAGCTTATAATATCGCGATAGGTTATAAATTAATTATAATTTCCTGGTTTAAGCTTATCCTAAAGGAATAAAAGGCGGAGGAGGAGATGGAGAAGGGAAAAGAAAAGCAGGAGACGGGGGAGAAATAAGAGGGGGAAAAGGGGGAAGAGGATAATTATATCGTTTATTATATAGCTAAAAATAAGGAGACTTTATTACCCAAAGCGCTTAATTACCGAATCGTGGTTCTGTTAACGGGCTTTTTAATATTATCGGAGCTTATTAATTACTTAATATCGACTTAGGCCGGCTTTACGCTCGGATCTTAGGAGGAGATTATTTAAGCCCTAAATATTATGCTCGGTTATTATATTAAATCGGAACCTTTTATAATAATTATAGCCCAGTATTATTATTTTAGTTTAGGCAGTAACCGGGACGATTAAATAAGCCTCGGTAACGGCCTTTAAGTTATATGCGGATTTTTTATAAGCGCCCGGGCGGTTACCGCTCGCGTATTACTCCACGTTTAAATTAGGAACGTAGAAATTAAGTACGCTAATAATTATAGGAGGTAATCCCTTTAGCTCTTTACCTTAATTAATTTGGAAACTTCCGCCGGCCGCTAAGGCACTTAGCTCGAGCGCTCCCCGAGGGTATATATCTTTCCTACCCGCCGCCTATATACTTTATATAGGAGCCGAGGCAGGAGAATATATCGCTAATTAGCCTGCTTAATAATTATGTTAGCCTTATATACGGGGTTATTAGGACTTATTAGGTTATTATAGGGTTCCTTATTACCGTCCGGTAAACATGCTTATAGCCTTAGATTCCGAAGGAGTAGTTTACGCGCACGCAGAGCTGGAGATAAGTATTAATATTTACGCTTGGGAGCCGTTTTACCCGCTTACATTATTAATAATTTTTACGAGAAATTAAGCCCGCCGCTTAACCCCGAGTAGGGAACGGTATAATATAATTAACCGGGTTAAGTTTTATATTCCTAGCAGGTAAATTATACGGTATAATTACGGTAAAGGCTTCGGTATTAAGAAAATAAGAAATAATATTCCTATATATATAAGGACTTAATTCGTAATTAAAGTACGGATATTCGGTTTTTTATATTTTTTATCCTTTTAAAGGCAGCCTCTCTTATTAGCCGAATGCCTGGGTTTATTTAGCCCTTACGTATTAAGCTAATACTTATTATTACTCGGTATTAATATCCGGCGGTTTAATACCTTCTACGCGGTGCCTTTTTTCGCAGCTTCCTAATAAGAATATAGGAGATAAAATCCGGTTCCCAGGATAGTAAGCTTTTAACGTATCTAATCCTTATAGGATATTTTACTAGGATTTAAACCGCTTATTATTATATTATACTTTTAGGTTATTATTCTAAATATTACCCTAGGGGATATATTATTAAATCCGTGGTCGATATATAACTTATCCTAGAAAACCTTAAGTCTTAGCATATGGATATAGGTTATTAGGTTTATATCGTTGGCTATATTACCTCCTTTAAACGCCTACCAGATAAAACGCCGTAATATATCGATTAAGGTATAATGGTAGCCTCCTTAAATATATAAATATTACTTATATAATCTGCTTAAAATCTGGATATCCAGGGCTATAAGCGCGCGGTATTAGCTGAGATAGAGTAAATAAGTAGGTAGGTATTAATAAGAAACCGAATATTTAATCCTATTTATTAATACCTATTTAGTAATTTATTATATAAATATTCCGTTTCTTATTATAGGTGTAAGCGGTATTAAGAATCGAGATATCTCGTGTATTTCGAGCTATATGCTTTAATTAATTTATTAGGTAAATATTCCATTTCTTATCGTATGCGTAAGGGGTAATAAGATATAGGATATTTTAATCCTTATATGCTTTTAATAATACAGTATATACGTAAATATTCGGTTTCTTATTAATAATTTTATTTAAGGCTTTATAGTATTATTCTTATTCTCGTTCTCGGCCTTTGCCTTATATACGCTATATTACTAATATATATACTCGGGGTCGTAATCCTTTTATTTATTACCTGGCTAATTATATTATTTAATTACGGCCTATACGTGGTTTAAAATACTTATTAGCTTTATATTTAACCCTTATCCTTTTAAGGTTTACTGCTTTATAATTAAGGAAGCAAGATAACTTTATAGGTTAACGGCGGCTACCGTTAATAAATAATCCTGTTTATTATTATTTATAACTATTAAAAAAATGCTTATATCGGGTAATACGATAGGTGCCTTTATCGAGTATAATTTTCCAGGGCTAATAAGGCTTATATTAATATTCCCCGTATCGGGTAAAGGTTATTTTATACCGAATTATTTCCCGATAATGCCTCGGTGGTTAATTACGAGTTTTTTAATAAGTTGTTCCAGGACCTTAACCATTTCGGGGCCGTAGTGGTGGCGGCGCCGGATTAACCTTTTTAAGCTCTCGGTGCGCGTATTAACGCTAAGGGTGGGATCCTTAAACAAGGAACGTAAAATCGGTACTATTATTCATTACTCTCCTTCGGGTGGAAGCTTTTTATAAATGGAGCTAAAAAGGGCCCTTTTAACGGTATATTATACCTCTTGGGGGGGGTATTTTTCCTTATATTTTACGCCGGGAATATAATAATTAATATTAAAGAGTTTTAGAATGCTTGTTTTCGTTTTCGAGGATTATACGATAATAAATTTAGTTTTCTCGAAGTTCGGTATTACGAAAACGTATAAGCCTGCATATAACTAATAGTATTATTCCTATTTATTATTAATATATAACTCGAATTCCCCCTGCTAGGATATGGTTTTTTAATCGTAATCGATTTTCTAATATAATGTTATAAATTCCTTTTTATTCCAGGAAGCTTTATTATTAAGACCGCTAAATATATTCGTAACGAAGGCGGATTACGTGGCTTTTATTAGCTATTATGTTAACCGCGCTTAAACAATGTTAGGGATAGGTAACGTTATATTATCGGGGAGGGTTAATAATTATTACGCGATATCGGCTATAAGCCGCCTAAAGAGTTCGAGTATTTTTCTCTGTCCTAGAGCAGTAAATATACCGTGGTATAACTAATATATTCGATTTATACCTAAGAGATCGGCGTATATTACGGGGTTATTTTTCCGGAATAGGAGTAATCTACTCCGTTTATAAGGCTCGATAGGGACCTTTTATAAATATTCGCGATACGCCTTTATAAAGGTTTAATTATATGCTTAGATTACTTTTTATAATAAGATATAAAAGAGCTGGGACCGAGTTTTTACCGCTTTAACGTAATCGTTATCTTATTCTTAGGTAACGAGCTAGGTAAGGAATATACGTTTTTAATTATTAAATATAATACTTTAGCCTAGTCTAAACCTTATATTAATAAGCCTTTTCCATATTTTATAGGCGTTACGGGCGAAGGGGTTATATAATAAGCCGAGATTGGGTATAAAAGGCAGGTAAATACGTGGGATATTTTAATCGAACTTGGTATCGGGTAATTAAACTATACCAAATCGGTTATAAATACCCTTTATACTTATACCTTTTAAATACTGCTCCTTATCGCGACCTTTATTACGGATTATTATTATTTCCTATATCCAGGGATATATACTGGGTATAACGCTTATACTAGAGAGTTAAAACAGAATATAATAAAGCTGGTTAATAGTAACGTATAGGATTTACTTATAATTTAGTTACGGTATCCCCGCCTATTCCGGTATAAATAAGGCAAAAACCGAGAACCGCTTAATCAGTTTTATAAATCGGGCGGTATTAGCGAGAATTAACCGATTAATATCTTTAATGCGGATAATATAAAATGGGTTATATATATTATTAATATCTGGATATAAAGGGCGTATCCTTTTATATAAAGAAAGTATTAAAAAGTTTAGGGCGGATAAGTATAATTAAAATACTCGGTATTTATAACGTATTTTATAAATATAAGCTATATTATTATAATCGTTTATAATAAGAAAATCGTATAATTATTTTTTCTGCTTATAAAAGTTTAGGCGGATATAAGCGTATAATATTTTATACGGGGTAATACCGCGGTTAGTTTACTTTATATACTATAGGTTAAGGTTTTCCTGCTTAAAACAAAGTAAACTAAACTAATAGGCGTTAAAAAGGGTATAATTTTTATCGGGTATATATATATACTCCTTATAGCTATTATAAGCCTTAACCTAGGTAAAGGGGGCAGTATAGTATTAAATGGTTAGCTTTACGAGTTCGATTAAGCCGATATCTTAAAAAAGGTATTAAGTCCACGTATATTTTTTAAAGCCATAAAAACCGTTATACGCTGCCTAAGTAATTTTACCAAAACACTTGGATTTATAGAATAATATTATTAATGGGGTTTTATTATTTTACGAGGGCGGAGGCCTGGTAAGCTTAGGCATATCCCGAAATCCGATATTTACCTAGAGCGCATTTTTATATAAAAACGTAGGGTTAGCGTTTTTAAGGAATTTAGTATAGAATATTTATAAGGCTTTTCCCGGGGAAGGGCTTCGAGTATAATCTTTTATATTATGGGTTTATATAATAAGGATAAGCAAAGTAAAATAATCCCTTTCCCATTTAAAGTTATTATATAGGATTTTTAATTCGTTTTAGAAGTCGCTTATATACGTGTAATTAATTATATATTATAAATAGGTATAATTATTAACGTGCTTAGAGTCGAGTTTATTTCGAGTAATTAATACCTTAGCTTTCGCTTAATGGAAGGAAATAGGATATTATTATATAGTAGTAATCGGGTATAAATTATATAGGGCGGGAAGGATATAATGGTTAATAAGCTTTTACTGCCTTTTGTGTAAGAGGGCGGGGGGATTACCCTTACGGGGCAATAGTGTTTTAGGGAAGAGTAAGTAAACGGTGTTTAATCGGTTCTTATTAAAACTACCGAGCTAGATATTTTACACCCTATATAATAATTGGCCCTTAAAGGAATAATATAATTATTAGGTATAAGTAAACAGGTAAAGGGGTATATAAGTTAACTAAAAATCGTTTTAAGGAAAGGCGTGGAGGGATTTAAGGTAAGTTATATAATTATTAACATTAAACGTACGTGATATTAATAGCCCTGCGTATATATTTCTTATCTTAGTATTAAATACTCGGAAAAATAACGCGGGTTTATCTCGGTCGGATAATAAGGTATTAAAGGGCGACCGTGGCTGCTTATATTTATTACATGCAGCGGTTACGTTACCGGTATCGTAAAGCATATTAGCGAAATAATTCTCCGGTTTTTTATCGTTTATAATAAGGCGTATTATCTCGAATAACTTAATACCCTTAGGGCTATTATATAATATTAGTATTAAAATCAATTATTAGTAAGGGGAGTATAAAACTTAGGCTATAAGAATCCGAATATCCCCATTTTCGGGGTTTAGGGTATAAAAAACCAAATATTTATAATAATAAAAATAAGGATATTTGGTTTCTTAAGCGGTTAAGGGTAGCGAGGATTATAAAGAGGAGAGAACGTATAATAGCTATAATAGGGTACACAGATAATAAATAAGTATAATTTAACCTTATTTATTGACTCGGTAAGTAGGATAGAAAAATTCCATAAGAATTACGGTACTTTATGCGGAGAAGGAATAAGAGTGGTATAATAATTAACTAAGCTTTTAGCGTATATTATATTATTAAAGGAATAAAGGGATAACGAGCCTTATTCCGTATCGGTATAATCCGCTTCGTTATAATCGTTATTTAAGTTAAGGTTAGAGTATACTAAGCTTATTATTTTTATAGTAATATTATTATATAATTCGTTACGGTATTCGGATAAAACGGGATTAGAATACTTACCGCTTAATAGCGCCGGTAACGCGGTATATTTTATTTCAAAATCGTATTCCGGTAATAATAGGTTAAAATAACTCGAGCTTAATTACGTAAATAAAACGTTATTTTCCGGCCCGTAATAATAATTTAGCGAGGCTAGGTTAAACGGCCCTAAGCTTAATAACCTTAATAATATTATTACCGCGGGAGAGTAATCGGATTATAATTATAGGTAGGCCGCCGGGGGATAGGTAGGTAATATGGTATAATCCGAGGAGTATTAATAATAAAACGGCTTACGGTATACAGGAAGGGGAGCCAGTAATAAGGTAGTATCCGAGGATTACCGGTGCTAGGACGGCTTACGGTATATAGGGAGGGCGGTAAATAATAAGGTAATATCCGAGGAGTACCAGTACTAAAACGGCTCGCGGTATATAAGGAGGGCGGTAAATAATATAATAGTGTTCGAGAATTACTAATATTAGGACGGCTCGCAGTATGCGGGGAGGGCGATAAGTAATAAAATAGTATTTAAGGAGTACTAGTATTAGGATAGCTCGCGGTATACGGGAAGGACGGTAAATAATATAATAATATCCGATAAATACCGATATTAGGATAGTTTACGGCGTGTAAGGAGGGCGGTAAATAATACGGTGATATTCGAGGATTATTAATATTAGGACGGTTTACGGCGTGTGGGAAGGGTAGCCGGTAATACGATTGCGTTCGATAAATACTCTTATTATAAATTTTTTCGGCCGGGAGCGCTTAATAAAAACGGTGTTTAATATACACGAGGTTAAATTAAAAGGCTAATTTATATACTCGATTAAAATCAATTATAATTTACGTTAATATATAGCTTATATCCTATACTGCTTATTATAATAGCTTTAAACCTTAATTATATATTATACCGTAAAGGGGGTTATGCTTTTGGGCTGTTTTAGTTTTAGTGTATTAGGGATTATAGTAGGCGGTGGTTATATTCGATATTAGGGAGAATAATTTAGGAGTTGCTTAATAAGCTTATTAATATCGCCGATAATATAATATTTAATATAAGGGTTAATTAGCAATTAAATTAAAGGATTAAATGGGTAATAATAGTAAACGGTTTAATACCTTATTAAAAATTAATATTAGATTTGGATAAAACTCGGAATTAATTATTAGGTTAATTAGACTCGGCTTAAAGAGTTATTACCCTCCTTTTAAATACCCTTTCGCGCTTCCTCCGCTATTTCTCGGCATTAATTAAAGGCATAATAGAAATAATAAATAATATATAAGTATATAATACGAAACGGCGAAAAGAGATGGGTATTAATAATAATATAATAATAAAGTATAGGAGTAATAAGATATATATATATAATAATTTTTCCAGGAATAATATTCCCTATAATACCTTATTATTCTGTAATAAAAAGGTAATATAGGGAGGTTACCCCTTAAATAAGGGAATTTAAAAGGAGCTAAGATTTATGGACGAAGATATAATATTTTAAAAAGCTTATTAAAATCACTTAAATAAGCTTATAAAGCGAATTTCGGGTTATAGTTTTAAAGCTAGGGTGTTTTTAAATAAAATATATCCGGAGGAGGAATTTTATTAAATACTCTAGGATTAAATTAAAAAAACCCAGGGATATTTAAATAATATAATTATACTTAAGCCTCGGGAAGGATTAGGTAATTAGCTTAAAAGAGGCCGGTTAATTAAAGTATATATTTAGCGCCAGGGATTTTACTTTTATATCCGAGAGCCGAGGACTAGGTTTATAATAATAGCCGAGAAATAATACCTTTACTTACCTGGACGAAGATATAATATCCTAAAAAGCTTATTAAAATCACTTAAATAAGCTTATAAAGCGAATTTCGGGTTATAGTTTTAAAGCCAGGGCGTTTTTAAATAAGGTATATTTAGAGGAGGAATTTTACTAGGTATTTTAGGATTAGATTAAAAAAACCTAGGGATATTTAAATAATATGGTTATGCCTAAGGGCTTTTAAGAGGTTTTACGATTATTAGTTATAGCGGTCCGCTTAAAAAAAGAACCTGCTTTGTTTAAGTCCTAGCCTTTTAACGCTATTAAAGGCTTTATTTCCGGTTTTGGCTCCGGCTCCGAGTTAAGCATTAATAATAAAGGATATAAATAATTTTTAAATATAAATCCAGGGTATATTATATAAAATCCGTAAAATTAAATAAAAAACTAATAATTTTAAGCGTATTTTTTTTAACGGCCGCTATATGCTTATTATTATTAAAGAAAGCAAGTATAAGGCTATATTAATTACGGTTATTTATAAGATAAACCCCAGGCATATATTTAATATACCCGTCGAATTTCCCTTATTTAATAATTAGCGCTATATAAGCGGTTCGAAAAGCCCGGAACTAATTTCCTAATAGGTTATAAAAAGGCAGAAATACGCGTATATTAATAATAGGGATAATAATAAGGATAAATTCGAAGTATAAAAGCAGTTAAAAAACGAATCGTAACGGTTATTATTAAGGTAATAAGTTTTAAAGCCGTTTACGGAATTTATTATTAGGCTAATATTACCGCTTATTATAAGGCCGTAAAGGATTATTAATAAGGTATTAGCGGTTAATAATAATAAGGAAAAGGATTATTGCCTAAGGTTAAAGGACGGGAATATTTCGGTTATAAGCCAGAAGGTTAAGTCTAATCGCCTTGCTGTATCCAGGAGTATATTTTAGCGGAAACGCATAGCGTAATCTACCGCCGAAACCTAAAAGCTCCTTAATATAATCGCGGATTTAATAAAGGGCTGCTTTTAAACCGTAATAAAACGAGAGAATAAATTCGATCCCCTACGTAATTAATAAGTTATACGTAATAAAGCGCGGAACCTTAAGGCGCTTTTTTTATAAAGCGACCGTATATTACCCCCCGGGTTCGATAAGATTACCCTAAATATAAAGGAGAGGAATAAGGTTTTATAATATAACCGTAATCCGGATAAGGCCGAGAATAACCTCGATAATAATAACGCGATTATTAATAATATTTAGGCGGTTTTATAACGGACGGATAGCAGTTTACGATTTAAAGGATAATAGTTTATTATAAACTTTTATAAGCGGGTAATATTAGGGTTATTATGCTTTTTTCTTAATTAGCCGAAGGGAATAATATCGAGTTTTAGGTAAACGCTAATTATATAAATCGATTAAAATTTGCAGTTTATTGAAGAGCATTAGGTCCGTAATATTTATTTAAATTACTTTTATTTTAAATTAGCGTTAGGTTATTCTGGGGTATACTTGTAACCGACCGTTAAATAAACATTATTTATACCAGATTATTATATAGTATATTAAACGTAAAAACCCGTAAATTATAGGGATATATTTCCGCGGTTTTTTAATTAAGGATATTAATCCTAGAATTATTACGGCGGGTGTAAATATATTACCGGAACTCTTTATAAAAAAAATCTCTTAATTCTAGGATATAAAGGAAAGGAAGGGAGGCTATATACGGCTAATTATAAAAGTATAGATTTAGCTAGGTCTAACCGCAGGGTATAGGCCACCTGGGTAAAGCCTAGCTTAATAAAGCCTAGAGGCCTAAGTGTGCGGAAATTATACCTAGTTATACCTCTTAGTTATATAGGTTATTATAGGTACGGTATATTATTATTACCCCCTTAATCTCTTGTATAAAACCGCGAAATAGGCTTTATGCGGAGATTTTAAAAAAACGTTTAATTATATAAAAATAATATATATAGGGCTCGAATCCATTACTCCTGGTACCGTTAAAATCCTTTATTACCGTTTAAATCCGGTTTAGTGCGTATTAACGTTACTAAATTTTATACCGTTATAAAGTACCCAGGCCGGTTAAAACGCACGCGGTATATATGCCCTTTTTTTACCTGGGGGTAGGGTTTTATATATAAAGCGTTATATATTTTAATTAGCCGAAAACCGGTAGAAATAAGCCGAGGAGCTTAAGGCATTATTATTAATGGTACCGATATAAGTATTTTAATTCGTAACGAAGTTATTTATAAATGCCCTTTATTATAACTCTCCTTTGGTATAGGTTTTGGTATAATTACCAGAGAATCGGTAGCGGGTTATAATAAAGTTATTAAGGGAGGCTAAGGGTTGATTACTCGTTAGGCGTAGCCTTATAGCTTATAAATAGTATTATATTGGTTTTTTTAAGTGTTTTGCTTTTGGTATAAAACGTGTAATAGGTTAAATAAGTAGGAATCGGAGTCGGATATAAATTATATAGGGAAACGGTCGGTTATTATTTATTGTTTTGGAGCCGATGTGCTTATATTGCTCTCGTGCTCTTGAGTATTAGAATAAGCAGAGCTTTTCGGTATAATCTCTGGTATAATTAATATTCTTAATCGACGGATCGAAGCTAAAAAGCGATATAATAACCTAGGTTATAATGGGTTATAATATAGGGTTTAGCGGTCGTAAAGGAAGGGATTCGAGTATATTTTAATATTGGTTTTTTAATTTTGCTAGTTAACGGAGCCAGTTAAAAAGACCTTGAGCCGGTTAAAGAAAAGGTAAGGAGCGAAGGGGAAACGGGTGGTTATATGCTAGCAGTGTAAAGGATAAAACGGGAGGAGCGGAAGGTATATTTATATTCGATATATTAAAATGCAATCGTAGGTTAAGTTAATATAGTTAAAAATAAAATATTTATATAATAAGTAAATAAGTTAGCTTTTATTAGTAATCGCTTAGTTAACCTTATTATATGCGGGGGGTTAATATAGTTAGCTTAGTCCCGGATAGGGGGCTAATAAAGTTTATTATTGCGTAACCTAGAATAAGGATATATAACTCGATGGTAAAGGGTAATATTATTTAATTTAATTAATTTTTTTAGTTATTAGTTTATTAAAACGGCTTTTATTACTTATGCACGATATATTAAAATGCAATTGTACGTTAAGTGAATATGGTAAGAAATCGAATATTTATATAATAAATAGGTAGGCTTTTATAAGTGGTTGCTTAGTTAAGGTTTTATAAGGGGCGGGATATAGTTAACCTAATCCTGGTTAGGTTATTAATAAAGTTTGCCCTTGCGTAACCTAAAGTTAGGATATATAACTCGATAATAAATAATAATGTTATATTTAATTTAATTAATTTTTTAAGTTATTAGTTTATTAAAAGGGTTTTTACCCTTATGCTCGATATATTAAAATGCGATTATAGCTTAGGTTAGCGTGGTAAGAAATCGAATATTTATATAATAGGTAATAAGTAGGCTTTTATTAATGGTTACCTAGGTAATAGGCGTATATAGGGATATTAATACGGCTGGTTTAATCCCGATTAGGTTATTAATAAAGTCTATTATCGCGTAGCCTAAAATAAGGATACGTAATTCGATAATAAATAATAACGTTATATTTAATTTAATTAATTTTTTAGGTTATTAGCTTATTAAAAGGATTTTTACCATTTATGCTCGATATATTAAAATATAATTATACGTTAAATAAATATAATAAGAAATCGAATATTTATATAATAGGCAGGTAGGCTTTTATAAGTGGTTGCCTAGCTAAGGTTTTATAAGGGGCGGGATATAATTAATTTAGTCCTGGTTAGGTTATTAACGAAGTTTACCCTCGCGTAACCTAAAGTTAGGATACGCGACTCGATAGTAAATAATAACGTTATATTTAATTTAATTAGTTTTTTAAGCTATTGGTTTATTAAAAAGGCTTTTATCCTTATGCTCGATATATTAAAATATGACCGTAGCTTAGGTTAGTATAGTAAAAAATTAAATATTTATATAATAGGTAATAAGTAGGCTTTTATTAGTGGTCGCCTAGTTAACGGGCGTATATAAGGATAATAATACGGTTAGCTTAATCCCGTTCTGGCCTTTAGCGGCTAATAGTTTAAAAGCGTAATAATAATTAAAACCAATGATTAGGAATACGAATAATTTACTAAAGAGTAATAGAATTTAATTATTATTTTAATTCTTTAGAATATAAGTACTTTGCGAAGCGATAACCGAAATTGTATCGAGTTACGATAATAAATAGTGGAGGTATAATAAGAAACGGAATATTTGGGTAATAGGTATTTGCATGGAAAAAACGACTAAGTTCCACGCTAATACCTATAAACCCTAACCCGCGGCCTATAAAGATGAATAACCGCGATTTATATAGCTTTATACTCGCTTTCTTTAATAATAATAAGCGTATAACGGTTATCGGAAAAAATACGCTTAAAATTATTAATTTTTTATTTAATTTTACGGATTTTATATAATATACCCTGGATTTATATTTGGAAATTATTTATATCTTTTATTATCGGTGCCTAACTCGGAGCCAAAGCCAGAGCTGGAAACGGAGCCTCTAATAGCGTTAAAAGGCTAGGATTTAAATAAAATAAGTTTTTTTTTAAATAAACCGCTATAACCAATAATTATAAAACCTTTTAAAAGCCCTTAAATATAATTATATTATTTAAATATCCCTAGGTTTTTTTAATCTAATCTTAAAATACCTAATAAAATTCCTCCTCCGGATATACTTTATTTAAAAACGCCCTGGCTTTAAAACTATAACCCGAAATTTACTTTATAAGCTTATTTAAATAATTTTAAAAAGCTTTTTAAGATATTATATCTTTATTTAAGCAGGTAAAAATATTATTTCTCGGTTATTATTACGGATTTAATCCTCGGCTCTTAAATATAAAAGTAAAATTCCCGGCACCGAATATATACTTTAATTAACCGGTTTTTTTTAGGCTAATTACTTAATCCTTCCTAAGGCTTAAATATAATTATATTATTTAAATATTCCCAGGTTTTTTTAATTTAATCCTAAAGTGTTTAATAAAGTTCGTTCTCCGGATATACCTTATTTAAAAACGCTTTAGCTTTAAAATTATAACCCGAAATTCGCTTTATAAGCTTATTTAAATAATTCTAATAAGCTTTTTAAAATATTATATTTTCGTTTATAAACCTTAGCTCTTTTTAAATTCCCTTACTTAAAGGGTAACCTCCTTATATTATTTTCCTATTATAAAATAATAAGGTATTATAAGGGATATTATTCCTAGAAAAGTTATTATATATATATATTTTATTACTTTTATATTTTATTATTATATTATTATTAATATTTATTTTTTTTCGCCGTTTTATATTTTATATTTATATATTATTTATAATTATTATTATGCCTTTAATTAATATTAAAAAATAGCGGAGAAAGCGCGAAAAGGTATTTAAAAGGATAATAACAGCTTTTTAAGCCGAGTTTAATTAACTTAATAATTAATTCCGAGTTTTATCCGAATTTAATATTAGTTTTTAATAAGGTATTAAACCGTTTATTATTATTACCTATTTAATCCTTTAATTTAATTATTAATTAACCCTTATATTAAATAATATATTATTAATAATATTAATAAGCTTATTAAATAATTCTTAAATTATTCTCTTTAATATTAAATATAATTACCGCCCGTTATAATCCCCGATATATTAAAACTAAAATAGCCTGAAAATATAGCCCCCTTTACGGTATAATATATAATTAAGGTTTAAAGCTATTATAATAAATAGTATAGGATATAAGCTATATACCGATATAAGTTATAATCGATTTTAATTAAGTATATAAATTAGCTTTTCGATTCGATCTCGTGTATATTAAATACCGTTCTTATTAAGCGCCCTTAGCCGAAAAAATTTATAATAAGAGTATTTATCGGACGCGATCGTATTACCGGCCGCTTTCCTTATACGCCGCGAACCGTTTTAATATTAGTAATCCTCGGATATTACTATATTACTTATCGCCCTCCCTGTACGTTATAAGCCGTCCTAGTATTAATAGTCCTCGGATATTACCGTATTATTTATTGCCTTCCCTATATACCGTAAGCCGTTTTAGTATTAGTATTTATTAAATATTATTATATTATTTATTACTCTCCTTATATACCGCGAGCCGTTTTAATACCGGTATTCCTCGGATACCACCTTATTATTTACCGCCCTCCCCGTATACCGCGAGCCGTTTTAATATTAATAATCCTTAAACGCTACCTTATTACTGGTTCCTTTTCCCGTATACCGCGAGCCGTTTTATTATTAGTACTTTTCGGATTATATTATATTACCTGCCCGTTCCCTAGCGGCCCGCCCGTAATTATAATCCGATTACTTTCCCGCGGTAGTAATATTATTAAAATATAACCGTAGCTTAGGTTAATATAATAAAAAATTAAATATTTATATAATAGGTAATAAGCAGGCTTTTATTAATAATTACCTAGGTAACGGGCGTATATAGGAATACTAATACGGCTAGTTTAATCCCGATTAAATCGCTAATAAAGTCTGTTATCGCGTAGCCTAAAATAAGGATATATAACTCGATAATAAATAATAACGTTATATTTAATTTAATTAATCTCTTAGGTTATTAGCTTATTAAAAGGGTTTTTACCACTTATACTCGATATATTAAAATGCGATCGTATATTAAATAAGTATAATAAGAAATCGAATATTTATATAATAGGCAGGTAGGCTTTTATAGGTGGTCGCCTAGCTAAGGTTTTATAAGGGGCGGGATATAGTTAACTTAATCCTGGTTAAGTTATTAACGAAGTCTGCCCTCGCGTAACCTAAAATTAAAATACGCGATTCGATAATAAATAATAACGTTATATTTAATTTAATTAATCTTTTAAGCTATTAGTTTATTAAAAGGGCTTTTACCCCTATGCTTAATATATTAAAATACGATTATAACTTAGGTTAATATAATAAGAAATCGAATATTTATATAATAAGTAATAAGCAGGCTTTTATTAGTAGTCGCCTAGTTAACGTGCGTATATAGGGATAATAATACGGCTAGCTTAATCCCGTTCTGGCTTTTAGCGGTTAATAATCTAAAAGCGTAATAATAACCAAAACCAACGATTAGGAATACGAATAATTTATTAAAAAATAACAGAATTTAATTACTATTTTAATTCTTTGGAATATAAGTATTTTATAAAGCGATAACTAAAATTATATCGAGTTATAATAGTAAATAATAGAGGTATAATAAGAAACGGAATATCTGGGTAATAAGTACTCGTATGGAAAAAACGATTAAATCCCACGCTAATACCTGTAAACCCTAACCCGCGGCCTGTAAAGATTTAGTCTTAGTATATTAGGGATTATAATAAGCGGTGGTTATATTTAATATTAGGGAAAATAATTTAGGAATTGCCTAATAAGCTTATTAATATCGCCGATAATATAATATTTAATATAACGATTAATTAGCAATTAAATTAAAGGATTAAATAAGTAATAATAATAAATAGTTTAATACTTTATTAAAAACTAATATTAAATTCGGATAAAACTCGGAATTAATTATTAAGTTAATTAAACTCGGTTTAAAAAGCTATTACCGTTTTTTTAAATACCCTTTCGCGCTTTCTCCGTTATTTCTCGGCGTTAATTAAAAGCATAATAATAATTATAAATAATATATAAATATATAATATAAAACGGCAAAAAGAGATAAATATTAATAATAATATAATAATAAAGTATAGGAATAACGAGATATATATATATAATAATTTTTCCAGGAATAATATTCCTTATAATACCTTATTATTCCGTAATAAAAAAAGCTAAGGTTTTTAAACAAAAATATAATATCCTAAAAAGCTTATTAAAATCACTTAAATAAGCTTATAAAGCGAATTTCGGGTTATAGTTTTAAAGCTAAGGCGGTTTTAAATAAGGTATATCCGGAAAAAGAACTTTATTAAGCACTCTGGGATTAAATTAAAAAAACCCGGGAATATTTAAATAATATAATTATACCTAAGCCTTAAAAAGGATTAAATAATTAGCTTAAAAAAGGCCGGTTAATTAAAGTATATATTTAGCACCGGGGATTCCACTTTTATATCCGAGAGCTAAGGATTAAGTTCGTAATAATAACCAAGAAATAATACTTTTACCTACCTGGATAAAAATATAATATCTTAAAAAGCTTATTAGAATTACTTAAATAAGCTTATAAAGCAAATTTCGGGTTATAGTTTTAAAGCCAGGGCGTTTTTAAATAAGGTATATCCGGAGGAGGAATTTTATTAAGCACTCTAGGATTAAATTAAAAAAACCTGGGGATATTTAAATAATATAATTATACCTAAGGGCTTTTAAAAGGTCTTATAATTATCGGTTATAGCGGTTTACCTAAAAAAAAAACCTACTTTATTTAAATCCCAGCCTTTTAACGCTATTAAAGGCTTCGTTTCCGGCTTTAGCTCCGGCTCCGAGTTAAATACCGATAATAAAGGATATAAATAACTTCCAAATATAAATCCAGGATATATTATATAAAATCCGTAAAATTAAATAAAAAATTAATAATTTTAAGCGTATTTTTTCCGATAACCGTTATACGCTTATTATTATTAAAGAAAGCGAGTATAAGGCTATATAAATCGCGGTTATTCGTGGGATAAACCTTAGGTATATATTTAATATACCCGTTAAATCTCCCTTACCTAATAATCAGCGTTATATAAACGGTTTAAAAAACCTGGAATTAATTTCCTAATAAGCTATAAAAAGGCAAAAACGCGCATACGTTAATAATAGGAATAATAATAAGGATAAATTCGAAATATAAAAGTAATTAAAAAACAAGTTATAACGGTTATTATTAAGGTAACGGGTTTTAAAGCCGTTTACGGAACTTATTACCAGGCTAATATTACCGCTTATTATAAAACCGTAAAGGATTATTAATAAGGTATTAACGGTTAACGATAATAAGGAAAAGGATTACCGCTTAAGGCTAAGAAATAAAAACGTTTTAGTTATAAGCCAGGAGGCTAAGTTTAACCGCTTTACCGTATCCAGGAACGCGCTTTAGCGGAAACGCGTAATATAATCTACCGCTAAAACTTAAAAGCTTTTTAATATAATCGCGGATCCGATAAAAGACTGCTTTTAAACCGTAATAACGCAGGAGAATAAATTTAATCCCCCGCGTAATTAATAAATTATATATAATAAAGCGCGGAATCTTAAAGCGCTTTATTTATAAAGTAACCGTATATTACCCCCCGGGTTCGATAAAATTACCTTAAATATAAAAAAAAGGAATAAGGTTATATAATATAATTATAATCCGGATAAAGCCGAAAATAACCTTAATAATAATAACGCGATTATTAATAATATTTAAGCGGCTTTATAATAAACGAATAATAATATACGATTTAAAGGATAATAATTTATTATAAACTTTTATAAGCGGGTAATATTAGGGTTATTATGCTTTTTTCTTAATTAACTAAAAGGAATAATATCGAGTTTTAAATAAATATTAATTATATAAATCGATTAAAATTTATAATTTATCGAAAAGCATTAAGCTTATAATATTTATTTAAATTACTCTTATTTTAAATTAGCATTAAATTATTTTAGGGTATACTCGTAACCGATTATTAAATAAATACTATTTATATTAAATAATTATATAATATATTAAACGTAAGAATCCGCGAATTATAGGAAGATAGTTCTGCGGTTTTTTAATTAAGGATATTAAGAAGCGAAAGGGAAATAAGTAGTTATATACTAATAATATAAAGGGTAAAATGGGAGGAGCGGGAAGTATATTTATACTTAATATATTAAAATATAACCATAAGTTAAATTAATATAATTAAAAATAAAATATTTATATAATAAGTAAATAAGTTAGCTTTTATTAATAATCGCTTAGCTAACCTTATTATATATAAGGGGTTAATATAACTAGCTTAATCCCGGATAAAAGGCTAACGAAGTTTATTATTATATAACCTAAAATAAGAATACGCAACTCGATAATAAAAGGTAATATTATTTAATTTAATTAGTTTTTTTAATTATTAGTTTATTAAAACGGCTTTTATTATTTATACTCGATATATTAAAATGCGATTATATATTAGGTAAATATAATAAAAAATCGAATATTTATATAATAAGCAGGTAGGCTTTTATAAGTAATCGCCTAGCTAAGGTTTTATAAGGGGCGGGATATAATTAACCTAATCCTGGTTAGATCGCTAATAAAATCTACCCTCGCGTAACCTAAAATTAAGATATATAACTTAATAATAAATAATAATATTATATTTAATTTAATTAATCTTTTAAGTTATTAGTTTATTAAAAGGGCTTTTACCCTTATACTCGATATATTAAAATATAACCGTAGCTTAGGTTAATATAATAAAAAATCGAATATTTATATAATAAGTAATAAGCAGGCTTTTATTAATAATTACTTAAGTAACGGGCGTATATAAGGATATTAATACGGCTAATTTAATCTTAATTAAATTACTAATAAAGTCTATTATCGCGTAGCCTAGAGTAAAAATATATAACTCGATAATAAATAATAATATTATATTTAATTTAATTAATCTTTTAGGCTATTAGCTTATTAAAAGGGTTTTTACTACTTATACTCGATATATTAAAATGCGATTATATATTAGGTAAATATAATAAGAAATCGAATATTTATATAATAAGCAGGTAGGCTTTTATAGGTGATTACCTAGCTAAGGTTTTATAAGGGGCGGGATATAATTAACCTAGTCCTAGTTAAATCGCTAACGAAATCTGCCTTCGCGTAACCTAAAATTAGGATATATAACTCGATAATAAATAATAATATTATATTTAATTAATTTCTTAAATTATTAGTTTATTAAAAGGGCTTTTACCCTTATACTCGATATATTAAAATACGATTATAGCTTAGGTTAATATAATAAGAAATCGAATATTTATATAATAAATAATAAGCAGGCTTTTATTAATAATCGCCTAGTTAACGGGCGTATATAGGGATAATAACACGGCTAGCTTAATCCCGTTCTAGCCTTTAGCGGCTAGTAATCTAAAAGCGTAATAACAACTAAAATCAACGATTAAAAGTAAGAATAATTCACTAAAAAGTGGTAAGATTTAATTACTGCTTTAATTCTTTGGAATATAAGTACTTTATAAAGCGATAACCGAAGTTATATTAAGTTATAATAGTAAATAATAGAGGTATAATAAGAAACGGAATATTTGGGTAATAAGTACTCGTATAAAAAAACGATTAAATCCCACGCCAACACCTGTAAACCCTAACCCGCGGCCTATAAAGATAAATGTTTTAATTACTTTTACTTATAGTTAAAGCTGTATATAAAACTCGCGTTTATTTAAATAAATTTTTATAATTTTAAATACTGTTATAACCTTTTAATACTTGTTTTTAAAAAATTATATTCACTTAATATAAGCTTTATATAACTTAGCTTTAATTAGTATAAAATAGTTTAATATACTAATAATTTAAAAAAGCTAAATTTTTATAA
This sequence comes from Xylariaceae sp. FL0804, assembly GCA_022539325.1. Taxonomy (NCBI): domain Eukaryota; kingdom Fungi; phylum Ascomycota; class Sordariomycetes; order Xylariales; family Xylariaceae; species Xylariaceae sp. FL0804. The sequence continues at coordinate 361,027 of JAJKLG010000020.1, read as the reverse complement.
ATTAAAATGTAAAAAAACTCTTAAATTCCAATATAAAGGGTTATTAAAAAGTAAATTTAAATTTTAATCCTACTTTATAATATACGTATAATGCAGGTAATTATATATTTTTATATATTATCCTGGATTTTAATAAAATTTAAAGATTAATATTTACTTTAATTTATTACTTCTTATAACTTTCTTAGTCTTACTTTAAATAAAGTTTAGTTTTAAAGTTTTAAAACATTACTTTATAATATATATTAGTTTTTAAGCCCCGAGCTAATTGCTTTTTAATCGAATTTTATATAAAGATTTTAATCTTATTACTTATGTGGTGCGCTGGGGGGTAGCGCGTTAAGCAGTTAAAGATATTACTTTAAAAAAGAGACGAATCTAATAGTAAAATTCGGCTTATTTATAAAAGTAACCGCGACTTGTTATTTATCCATTTATTCCTATTAACGGGAATAATATAAGACGCGATTTACTAGGGCTTACTACTAGGTTTTTATAATAATAAGCTCTTTAAAATCTATACCTAATATTTGCCCGGCAGGCTTTTAAGCACTAAAAAAGCCTACCTCCCGGGCAATTACCTATTTACGGATTTAATACCTACCCGGCAGTTTTAAGCACCACTTAATATTAAAAACCTAGAGAACTGCCTCCTAAGCATTAAAATTTACACCTTTACCTTTTTTATCACTTACTTTTACCTAACCTAACTTTTCTCTCGTTATTAAAAGTTATTAATTCTACAGGTATTTAGCAGTATACTAAAATCTCTGCTAAGTTAAAATATCTTTAAAAAAGATTCTTTTATTACCGTGGTACCGGTTAAAGCACTTACTTACTTAGCTAGGTATAAATCGAGAACGATTCCTTTTACGCTATTACCGGTTAGAATATTATATCTGTAATCGATTAGCAAGTTTAAAAAGTTACCGGGAATGCTCCTTATATTAAATTTTTGAGTATATCCGATATATTTAATACTTTTTCGGCTTATACCTTTACTACTATATTTAGCTCCTTTTTTCGTTTGCTTATAATCTCCTTTAGCCGTTCTTCGATTTGCTAAGTGTGTAAAAAGCACTTCGAATCCTATAAGGAGGCTGCTAAGCATTTTTATAAAATCCACGAGACCGGCTTTTAAACTGCAAGCTATAAATACCTACTTTTCGCTTTATAGTATACTGTATAAAAAGTACTTCGTGCTTAAAAGCGGGTTAAAAATCTTAAAACCACCGTGGAAAGACTCGAGAAGCAGTAATTACAGCAATAATAATAAATCGAGTAATTGCAGAAATAAGTATAAAAGCTATTATAGCCGGAGTAAAAGCATAAATACCGGTATTATAAAGAGTTATTTCCGTTACGTACGCAGCTTTTTAAGCACTTACCTACCTGCTTTACAGTGTTTAAAAAGGGTGAGAAACGCATTTAAGATTAAGCTCTTCGCGATATTTTATAATATACCGATAAAATGCTAAAGCTATAATTACTGCCCTCTACCTAGCCGGCTTTATAATTCGACTCCCGAATTATTATATTATATTACTTTTACCGTTATATCGTTTCTTAGCTCCGGTTCGTTGGTTAAAAACATTAACCGCATTAAAAATCGTACCGAAATCTCTGCTTATTCCAATACTCGAGAGCGTGGGAGTAATACCTATAAGCAAAGCGGGCGTAAAACGCCCGACTCCGATCACCGTTTACTCCTAACGTATAAGCGCTTCCCGAAAATATTCACGTTTACTTTATCTGCCACCGGATTTTTATAAAAAGAAGAATATTTAAGAAGTCCGTAAAAAAGAACGGTTATATAACAGATAAGCAGGGAAAGGTTTTATAAGTAATCCCTTTTAAATAACACGGTTAAACTCTCTTCTTTATAGTAAAGCCTTATATTACACGAATACCGCACCCTTATTAGCTAAAAAGAGAAAGAAAACGCACGCGATTATATACGGCCGGTTTTTATTACAGATTGGTTACATTTAGGCTTTAACACGCACGTAGGGCTTATCACCACTTATTATTATAATAGCTTACTGTAATAAACCGACCGCCGAATCCGACTTTCTAATTAGCCGGATAAGCTACCGAGGACGGTAGTTTTCTTATCCGACGCCGGCATTTAATACGTGACTGCGTGAGGACTAGCTAAATTAAAGCGTTGCTAGGCCGCTAGGGCTAGCCACGCTAGGTAGCCACACAGATCTCTCTAGCCACAGGCTAGTTAGACCTAGATAGACACACTTACCGGCCTAGCCGGTAGGCTGCACTCCTACCTAATATATCCCTTTACTACTCTTTAACCTAACCCTTAACCGTCCCGCGTTATATACGGAGGGGTCGCGGTCGGTTATTAAAAAAGAAAAAGTGATTACTTTTATACTTATACCGAAATTAAACCCGCTAGGCGGTAGTGCGAATACAGCCTTTTAATTAATTTAAAAAAAAAGTATACGTAGTTGCGTGCAGCTGGTTTTTATTACAGGTTTATTATATTTAGGCTTTATAACGCACGTAAAGCTTATTACCCGTTTAATAGCGGTTAGTTAATTAAACCCCGGCTAATCCACTTTATAACCGCTTATTTGCTAAAATCCGGCGGAAATTCTCTACTTAGTTATATAAAGCACTTTAATTAAGCACTGGATAAAGGCTTTTTAGCTTAATTAATATAAAGTGTAAATTTAAGGGTATTTTCCCTCCGCTTAGGAAGTAATAAAGGATTTTAAGGGTATAAATTCGAACCGTTATTAATACTTTTTTATCTTTTTATACTAGATTCGAAAGCGAATTTACTTATTAGAGGGGGGTAATATTACGGTATAAGTCGCCCGGTTTAATAGCGGTAGAGTAATAGCTTTAAAGGAAAAGTGTAGTGGAAAAACCCCGTAGTGGATTTAAATATTCGGGAGCGGCCCCACCACTATATTTATATATATACCGCGTTTTAACGCGTTTTAGCTTTTTCCTCTTTTTTTTAGCTTCGTTTCTCTTAATAAAAATACGCTTTTACTAGTAGCTTTAACTTTAAAAAGCTACCGTAACACTTTTATAACTTTTTAATTATTAACCGTTTTACTTTACTTTTTATATAAATATATTAGTTAAAGAAAATATATATTTTAGCTTATTAGCTGATAAAAGAAAATGTATTAAATTATTAGAATTAAATTAAGTTATATAATAAAATATATATTAAGTTTTTAATACCTTAATAAAAATACACCTTTAAAACTAAGCGATTTATTAAATATATTTTTCTTATTAAAAACCTTTTAAACTAATATTATTCTTATATATTACTCGAGTATAATAAATAATATATATAAAAAGTTATATAAAATAAATTAAATAAAAAGAAAAACTTTAAAAACTAAGTAATAATTAAATACTTTCTTTAACAATTTTTAAATTCGAAATAATAACGGTTAAATTTACTTTATATAATAGTACTATAACCGAGAGTTAATTATTTACTTATTAATAAATAAATATAATGCTTTTAAGCGTTTACTTTAAACCCGCTATTATAATATAACGGTGTATGCTTTATATTAATTACTTAATAATATTTATTATTAAAGTTAACCCCGGCGTAAAGCGGGATCTTAGTCGAGGTAGAAAGTAGTCTTCGCCGCGGCGGTCGATCCTCGCCGTGGATTAGGAACCACCCAGCTGCAATATATCTCCGATAATAAAGACTGCTTAGATAGGATCGAGTTCTAATTCTCCTCGAACTTATCCCGACGTGGACAAATGCAGCAACGATGAATCCGTTACTTGAGTTGGCTCTGCTAGCGATAAAGAGCCTCCCACCATCAAGGGAAGCGTCAACGCCCCGCGGTGAGACCGTCGACATGCGCATAGGCTTTAAGCCTTGGTCGACCCTGCCCAGGCTGTCCACGGCATCGACTCTGCCCTTGCGCCACTCTGACGCCTTGCGCCGATATAGGGAGGGACGCGTGCCGACCTCGATGTCAGATCGAGATGCTTCAAGTCAAGTGTTCTTAATTCCATGCTCCTATTTGCAATGGCTGATGTTTTCACAGTCAGTATCTGAAACATTAAAACCCATTTTGGGCCGGTGCTTTATCGACAACTGCGTCGTGCCCGAGGGCTATTAAAGGTTGGTGGCTGTCAAACTCGAGCTTTTATCTATACCGAATAGGTTTTACGCTTCGCAGGAGTCGCAGGTAAGTCGTGTATCTGTCTAACCTATAATCCCCCTGGTCTGGACAACTCGCTTGCACTCGTGCAGGTTATGTATCGTGACCGCATAGAATCTCATGCCTTAGATACAATTGCTGGGAGTTGATGTAGAGCCCCCTTCCGTGCATACCTCGAAATTTCCCTTTAACGACTCCCGAGCAATAGCTGCGGCCTCCTTGTTGAATTCCTCCGGGACGTAGTACCATTTCACCTCCAAGTCGCCTGATTCTTCGGCCTGATTTATCGTCTCATCGAGTCCTTCGTAATAACCTTTCAGTGCTGCCGGCAGGATGAATTTTGAAAGATCTGCGTCCAGACTGGGTAGCGCTAGAAGCCGTCGCCGGCAGACGTTGTCGATAAACTCTCTGTCATCGGACACGACAATGACTCGGAAGGGGGTATACTTGACTGGTTTTGAGTCGTCGTCGTCGGGCTTGTCCTTATCGTCGGGCTTGTCCTTATCGTCTTCGTCCTCCCCATCGTCCTTGTCGCCTTCGTCCAGTTCATCTCGGAGCCAGGCTTTAGCAGCTTCGAATGCGCGCTTGTCCTTCCCCTCGCTTCCCTTTCTTGTCTTGGACTGCGGTAGCATTTTTGCTCGCTTCTTGCTGATTTGAAATGCCACCGTCATTAGAGCTTGCTCTGCAGCTTTCATCGCCGATATCTCGCGATCTTGTGCTGTGCTGGTAGTGCCCATGCCTGCAATTCCCGCATAGTTGTACTTGGACCCTTTCCCGAAGAAGACCCCCGTGCTGCCTGTGTGATCATTTGGGCTCTTCGGGGCTTGCCCCTCGGGGAGGCAGTCGCCGCTGGTATAGACGACGAGAGACGATTCTGGAACAGGATTCAACCGGTGTTTGTCAACATCCTTGGGGTCCAACTTCAAGGCCAAGTGCTCCGGATGGTGGTGGCCTTCCAGCTTTGCGTCGCCAACAAGCCAAGTCAATTGACATGCCTCACAGTACTTGAACGCATCCTTCAAGACTGGGTTATTGGGTAGCACTTGTGTAGGTCGGGTATCGTAATCCCACTCGCCCCGCTTCTGCCTCCATGCAGGGCCTACCAGCTGCTCGTCCCACTGAGGTATGAAGTCAGGAGTATCGTAAACGAAGATTTGAGGCCCTATGGGAGTCGGAATAACGTCATCCTTGGAGTCCCGAGGATACTTCTTCTGTGCTAGTGAACCAGTACAGTTAGCTTTTCATCGAAGGCCGAAGGCCATCTCTCGATGGCAATAGAACGCTTGGAGGCTGGAGCAATGCATAATCTCACCCTCCTCAAAGTCCTCATAAAGCTTGGGATCAAACGATGGAAAGCTTTCATCGGAGTCCGAGTCATAGAAGTCGTCGTCGTCGTCATAATCAGCATAGCCAGGATCGAAGGGACCATAGTCGCCGGCAAGGTGACGAAGGCGAGTCACCGGATCCTCGTCAGGATCATTGAAGTCGTGGAAATCCCACTGCCGTTCTCCGTCCATGATCATGACAATGCAGCCTGCGGAAGATGTACTAGAAGAGATCACAATTGATCACGATACAAGAGGCAGGTTGGCAGGCGACAGTTGGACAACTAGGTATGGACTCACCGAACAGCGGTGAGCTGTGGGAAAACTTTTGACCTGACTCAACGTGATTCGCATGCCACCGACGACATGACTTAGCGACGATCACCACGTGAGAGTGGATTCGAACCATACAAGGGTCTCGGGGGACTCCGTGTGGGTGCCACGCTTGACGATAAGATAAGGAGAGACATCAGGGGACAAACGGGGTTTTCCGGACGCTTCAAATTTCTACTTGGCCGTTAAGGCGTCCATCACTGGGATGCTTTTGCGCGCTGTTATGGCACCAAGACGTGGGTTTGTTGGATGAGGACAACCACGATTATAGTTGTCGGCCATTGACCTTATCTCGCAGGTTTCTTAAGGCGCTTCAGTATACATCTCACGCAGGCTCAGCCTCCTCATCCCGGCGGGGAGGTAACACTAACACTTGCCAGGCCGGCAGGGCTGTTGTGAGACGATTTTTCTAGCAACTCCAATAAATCCGTGGGATGGGATCAGCTCCATCGACACAGCCTTGGTGTCGGGCCACACCATCGTCAACGACAAGGATGCGCGTTGCAGCTCTGTCTCGCGTACTCTTGTCGAGCCACGACCTCAGGGCTTACGCTCTCTCATCGCCGACCCTAATGTACAATAGACTATCGAGACATAAGCGTAGGATCCAAGCCCGAGGACAACCAGGTCAAGCATTCATCCGGTGATTAGATGTCCTGAGAAGCGGCTTAGCCACGCCCCGAGAACCCGGTGATGAGTGGGAGGCGCGAGTTCACTGAGGTAGGGCCATATACCCACAACCCACGCTTAAAACCCGACGGCACACATAGTAACGGAGTCACAGCATGTTGGTTAGTTGGGCCATGGCCTCCTTTGGACTCTCCCAGCATAAGTGCTGGGACAGCTCACCTTTAAGGCGTTGCGTCGCCGGTCGACGAGCACAAAGTCCCGTCCGGCGCGTCCGGCCTTAAGGATCTTCGGCAACGGCCCTCGCGTGACCGAGCCCGCGTCGGTCGTCACCGAATCCGGGGAGGTGGCGTGTGACGGCTGGGCGTCGGCAGTCGAGAGAGTCCCGGCGCTCATAGTGATTGCGGTGAGGGTGCCACGTAATTTACCCTACTCGGTTCTCGGCTGTCTGGGGTTGAGGGACTACGCGACCTCTGGACGGCACGGTAGCCTCATGTATCTGTAACGGTTGGGGTAATGATACGTCACAGGGATCTGTGACCTGGCTGTATGTCATGCCCCTATCTTAATTGGCTGTTGGGGATTGTGGGGTGACGACGGTTCGCCTCTGTGGAGGCAGATTTGTTATTAGTCATTGCATTAGAGGCTAGACTACATGATTATAAGGGAGAGCTCATACGATTTCCAATATGTCTTGATATATCTCTCATCAACTACAAGGACTTCATACAACAGCCTGTCATATCCTTCAAGCTACGTGCCTAAGTTGGTCTGTGAGGATCTTCAACCTCCATCGAACACCATGTCCGACGCCGCCATCTATGACCGCGTGGCCGAGCACTACAGCGCTGCCTCGAGGGCGAACAACGCCGCGTATAGCCATGCCGTCGCTTCGGCCTTTGGGTACTCGGCCGAGGAGCTGGCCGCGGTGCCGGAGGATGCCAATCTCGGTCTGAGCTGCGGGAACCCTCTTGCGATAGCCAACCTGCGTGAGGTGAGGCTCATCGTGTGACTCGATCCGATATATCGTCCGCGAATAGGCCTGACATGACGCCACAGGGAGAGGTCGTCATCGACCTTGGCAGCGGTGCCGGTTTCGACGTCTTCCAAGCCGCGGCTAAGGTGGGCCCAACAGGGCAGGCTATCGGCGTCGACATGAACAAGGCAAGTCAGCTCCCTCAAGCTCACACCCGACCGACGATACTTGAGCTCCGGATGGCATCCGGCAGAGACCACCCTGCGTCAAAATGCCCATAAAAGCTGATACAGGCTCCAGGACATGCTCGCGCGCGCTGACCGCATCAAAACCGAGACCAAGCGGACCAACGTGCGCTTCGTCGAGTCGGAGATCACGGCCATCGACCTGCCGTCGGGCAGCGCCGACTGCATCATCTCCAACTGCGTGATCAACCTGGTGCCCGAGGCGCGCAAGCAGCGCGTCTTCGACGAGGTTTTCCGGCTGCTGCGCCCTGGCGGACGGCTCGCCGTGTCCGACATCCTGGCGCGCCGGCCGCTGCCGCCCGCGCTGCGTGAGGATATGGCCCTGTACGTCGGCTGCGTCGCCGGCGCGAGCCAGGTCCAGGGATACGACGAGTACCTGCGGAAGGCTGGGTTTCGGGGTGAGTCGCCTGGCTGGCTTGGCTTTTGCCTGCTGAGATCTCCGTGGCGGGTTATTAGCCTGTTCCCCTCTCCTCTCGTGGTCTGGAGCTTGTGGTCGCTAAAATGGTAGCGATACAGACGTCCTCATCACCGACACTAAGAGCAACCTGAACACGTATCTCGAAGCAGCTGGCGGCGAAAATGGTGATGCGGCCCCGAATTGCTGTGTGCCGGCCCCGAGCAGCTGTTGCACTCCTAAGTCCGCGAAGGATGGCCTGCCTGAAATACAGAAGAAGATCGCTAAAGGCTCGCTCGACTTTAACGAGTGGGCGGGTGAGTGGTTTCTATTTAGCACTTGCGGATTTTCATGTTCTAAGCTGATGCGTCTCGATAGGGTCCTACAAGATCTTCGCTGTGAAGCCGACGTAGCTGATGGAGCCATGCCATGGGTTGGGAGGTTATAGAGATGAACTTGGAAGCGACCACAGTGATGCATGAACATGGTTACCAGTCTGCTCAATTCAAAGACAGGCTAAAAGTTTCTTCACATATTCCTTATCAGCTCACAAAACATCTTCAACCGCACAGAATATCTTAAACAGGCCACCGTTATTATGATAAAGGAGGTTGGTTGACTTAGGATTATATCACGTTGTTTTACCACGGGAAAAGTTATTTTACTCCTACTTATCAAGTATTGTTTCCTTAACGGTTGAGTGGTGTTCTTATCCTAACCTTCGTCAAAGTGCTCATCCACCACAGGTCCGCTACAGGCCGCGAGACACGGGATGTGGTGCTTTGTTCATTCTGGCCCGATGTCATGCGTGTGAGTATGGAATCGGGTCCATCGTGGGCAGTTTCATGGGCGTGGGGCGGTCTTGACGCAACGGCAGCAAGGCGATGGTGTCATCCTCAGCCCTGTACTACAGCTGGCATAGTGCCAACATTCTCAACTCCTTTACTCAGGGTGTCCATTGGTCCCTGGTCTGGCAGAGTAGGCACTCGAAGCTCCTGCTCGACATTCCACTCTAGCACTTGCTGGCACATGCCTTCGATTGTGTTGTGGACGTGTCTGAGTCCTATCCCGCCATCCTCCACGCTCCGCCGAGCTAGACTGTCCGTGGCCAGGTAGTGTGTACCCGCAGTGAACACGGCCGGCTGTAGCAAAGCCAGATCTCCCCGAGGCCGCGGGACGATCCATTTGAGCACCGGCATCAAGCTCCCGATGGAGAAGAGCTCCACGACGTGTGCCAAGACCAGCATCAGTCCTGGTTGGAGGATAATCACCTTGATGGGCGGCTTCTCTGCCGTCAGCTCGAGCAAATGGTACATGTCGCCGAAAGTAGGAGGCGGGCCCGCGTCCGTGACAACAAAAGGTCGGCCGGCGCACTTTGGCATCTTATCACTGCGCAACAAGGCGGCCTCAAAGTGAAGGTGAGCCAACGATACATGGCCTGCATGCACGAAGTTCTGGACGATGGCGGGCATCCAGCTCGGGAATGTTCCTGAGCGCAGGCACAGTCCAACTGCCTGGTCACCCTTGCTGCTCCCATAGATCGCATTGGCTGGACGGATGCTACCAGTCCGGAACGTGGGACTGTTGGCGTCACAGACCATGCGCTCGGCGGTGGCTTTCGAGTAGGCGTAGTTACCGAAGAACTGCGAGTGTGGGCGAAGCGGCTCGTCGAAGTCCGACTCGTCAACCACCTGCCAGATATCCTTGGGCCAGCGACGGAATGGATTACCCCAATACGCGACGGGTCTATTCGCGATGGATCCAGACGAGGTCGATATGAAGACCGATGCCCCCGCCGATCGAGCGGCGTCCAGCACGTTCTGCGTGCCGTCGACATTGACGCGTTTCACGCGCTCATACGTCCTTAACGAGCGCTCCGCACAGACGATGATGGCGGCGGTGTGAAAGACGGTGAGAGGCAGCTGGGCAACGTCCGGGCACCAGGACTTATCGAACGCAGCCGTGGTTGCCGCTGCGGAAGAGATGTCGGCTTGCGCGAAGTCGACATTCGTCGCCAGGCCGGTCATCATGTCGGCACGATCGGGGGGCCGGAAGTCCACGATCCTAATGCTCTCGGGTGACTGACCTCGGCTCAGGAGGTGGAGGATGACCTGCCCACCTACACCCCCGCAGCCACCAGTGACAAGATAGCGGCGATGGAGTCGGGGGGGCAGATGGGGAGTCCAGTCGATCGGGTCGGTCTTGATGCGCTCGTACGTGTCCTTGATCTCTGCGTCGGCCCAGCGATGTGGCGTTTTTGCTGATACTTCAGCTGGGGCCCTCTTCATCGCACCATTGAGCTTCCATAGCCACGCGATGCCGACCGTGAGCAGCGCCACGGCGACAGTGGAAAATACTTGGCCGAGGCTGTTTTCCATCGCTTTTCAGTACCTGTTCTGAAGCTGATCGCTGAGCTCGCAGTCAGGAGCTCCTCAGCTGCCAAAAAATTTTCCCTAACTGGAATGACTGCTCTTGTTCCAAATCATCGTGGGACAAGTCATGTGACTGTCTCATGCTCGTGTCCGATGCCACAATGATCTGCACAATGACGAAACCTAAGGGCGGATCAAGGCTTTGCCCTAGCGGCGCTCCGTAGGGGTGCTCTCTGGGTGATCCTCGTCTTTGTTGTCTAGCTTTTGGGCTTTTTGAAGTGCCGCAATAACAGCGAACGGCAACTTTGAACGTTCAGTCTCGAACCCCGCTGTGGCATTCGAAAGCGGCAGCCATGCCCCCTTGCCAGGAAGGATCGCCTGCAGATTTGAATGATCACAAAAGCGCCGCGGGAGCTCTCGTGATCCTGGCTGTCAAATAATGTCTGTAAGAGTCCGGTGATGTGCTTCCCTTCCCCAATAATTATGCCGTTTTTGCTTACTCGTCGCCGATAATTCGTTTTTGTGGACAGCCTCTTGGCCCGACTTCAAATACTTATACAGACCCTATGCGAGGGCGGAACAGTACGAGCCGTCCAAGATATCGCGGCGCATCGTCGACAGCATCCACGAGAAGCACTGTCCGAGGATAGAAAGATCACGGACTTGGCTAAGAATGCAATGCTCCTAGCCTTGTGTGTTGCCCAGAGGACCAGACTCTTTGCGCTGGGGGGGGGTCCCGTGGACGCAGCTCCTTGGCGCTTGCTACCTACTTTGCTACGCCGTCAGCGCAATTTCAATACCATAGGCAAGCCGAGAAGCACTCAACCTTGGCATCTTAGATGGAAGTTGAGCGAGGATAGCTGGGCAGTCCTGACTTTCCTTTGCCGCCTGGCCCAGCTCATCCCTGGGTCAGCAAAACCGGCGCCTCCATGCCTAGCTTCTACGAAATCAAGGCGTGGCACCTATTATCGCCCATTTCACTGGCCACCGTACATCGTCATTAGGGCTGCAACCGCTCTTCTGTGGGTTATGCTGGGCATCGCAGCCTTAATTACGCAGCTTCTACTGTTCATTGGCCCTAAGCCGCACTCTTAGGTGGTTTGCCCGGCCGACTATCCATAGCCGAGAATCACCTAGATTCAAATCTACCACTACTGGGCATAGCCATGGATAATGCAAAACACCTTATAGTTGCCGTGGTATACTTACTCACCCAAAGTCTCCGGACGGCCTCACCCGAAATCTGGTAGAGCCCCGTCCGGAGACTTCTGGTAAGTGAGTGTAGCGCTACCCAGCATGCTCGGCAGCTGTTTTCTATGGCGATACGTCGATAACCTGCACGAACACGACTTGATTGGCAGGTACAAAATCATAATCAAGTGGATGGAAGACATGGGACCAAAGCGTGCGCCTTATTTCAGCATATTGGCTATTGCGGTTGTGATTGGACACATTGCTTCGCTTCTTGCTCGGGGGATCTTGCATAATCTCCACGAACCGTCTTTGATGAGAATCAGTGGCCTTCAGGACAAGGAACGTTCGCCCGGACAGATGCTGTTGCTGTCAAGAATCGGGTTTGTCTTGCTATCCTATACAAAGGTATACGTTGCGGACGGAACCTATAAGCCCCCCTGGACAGAAAACTTAGGGTAGTGCGGAGTGCCACGCAAGATGAATCTCAAAGTTCTGTGTAGGTATTTTAGAGCTTAAAACACGGTGGCGCCAGGCAGTGCGTAGTCCCATCAAGTTTTACGAAGTGACCGGAGGTGTTTCGCTGCTCGACTTTTCAACAAGAGATCCCCACTGGCTACCATGTCACAAGTCACCTTGGGCAGGTTGAGCCAGCTACTAAAACAAGGTTTCTCTCCGGGAATCCTCAACGTTAGTCATGCTATCCTTGCCATATTGGAAACAGCCTGAATGCTTCTTCACTTGTCGGTGGGGAGACCGAAGCAATCCAGCATGGAAAGGGAGTTCACAGAGCCTTTAACTTACGGTATGGTTTAGCAGTTCGTAGGGGAGGCTAAGGTCTAAGTAAAGAGAGGGGAATCCTTTAGGTCGGACGAGAGTGAAATGGAAACCCAGTCTTGTTAAAGCAACCTCTCCTGCAGCTGCTTACCTAGACATCCCTATGCCATTATTCACGGGAGAAGAAGATAGCCGTAGATAGCTTATGCTCCACCCGTCGGCCAGTTATCGGTATCTCGGAATATGGATGCTGGATCTAGTGGGGCGTAGACCCCGGAGCAAGCAGGGATCAACCAAGATAAGTATGTCAGCTGAACCTCAGGATGCAACATGACAGATTCTTATTTGAACCTACCATCATATCACTGTCTCTCAGCTGCAGCGTCTCTCGTTGCTATTCCATCGACGGAGCAACCGCAGGGTCCAAGTCATATCAGCTATCGATTTCTCACAATGGTCTACAACATCCGATACGCTACACTGGCAGACGGCAACGCGCTCTGCGATGTCTTCGCCGACGCCTACAACCTCGGAAGTATGATGGACGAGGAAGCCCAGGCAGCAATTCGACAGTATTTCCTTGACGAGACGCCCAGGTTCTTTCTTGGTCCTGGAAACCATGGCCTTGTCTTGACCGACTCGACCAAGGGTGATAAAGTCGTCGCCATCGCCATATGGGAAGGCCCCGATTTCAAGATGGCTGAGGTTAACCAAGACGCGGCGAACAAGGACAGTGGCACCAAATCGCATCCCACCTTGACCGCCTTCCTGGAGTCGCAGGCGAAGGAGAACGAGCAGCATAAGGAGGTAATGGGAGACGCCCCTCACTGGCATTTGCATCTGCTTGCCGTGTCCCACGACTACATGGGCAAGGGCTTGGGAGGTCAGCTTCTGAGATGGGGAATTGAGCGCGCCGAAAAGGACGGTTTGCCACAGTTTATGATCGCGAGCAAGGCTGGGAGATACCTTTATGCCAAGCATGGGTTCGAGGATGTCAAGAGTTTCTCCTTCACCGACAGCGTGGGACGCGAACATGCTAATACGTGTATGTTGCGGACACCAACGAAGAGTGCGTGATGCCGGTGTTATGGCACAAAGTTGGTGCGGTATTTCTGTCTATTTCTAGTCTTTGGGAAGTCAGCGTGAACACATATTCGAGATACTTTGAGAAGATGCCCCTCCCCGAGCAGAGGCTCCCACGGCACACAGGATGCAACTTACGATGGGCTAACCATCACACGGCGACATTAGCACGAGTGATCGAGTACGGATGTCGTACTTCTGCTTCGAGACAGCTAACTTAACAAGATCTTTAGCCTCCGGGTAGGCAAGGGAAACGTCAGTGAGGTCATGTTAAACCAGCTTTGGCCCCTTCCGCATCAACACGGACGAATGGGGCGGGCAATAGTGAGAACAGGGAGGATCTGTGTATATCTTGTGCTGAGACGAGCTCTTTTAACAACCACCAGAGTGGGGCTCGCCGTCCCGCTAGCTTCTTGCGCATTCATTTGCATTTGCTGGCCAACCAACCAATCTCGACATCGTTTTCTGTTCAAGTCTGGCAGGTTCTCGCTGGATTGGGAGCGAGGAGCCAAGCTAGATATGCCATTGTGTACGTGCCCTGGCTACACCACAGAAGACTAGACGACTCGAGGGAGCTCGCTCTGGACCTTGAGGTCTCTGATAGTAATTGGTCACTTAAGGGTCAAGCTCCTCGGCAGAATTACGAGAAGAATCGGAAGTTGGAGTTCGAGAGATTTCATTTGGCTGCGAATACTTCGCTCACGGCTGTCCATATGCTTTACCTGACAAGTGAAATAAAGCTAGAAAGAGTTTCTCGGCGCAGAGGCCGTCCGTACCAGGCTCTACGTTCTAACCCGTCGCGAGTGCACGGTTCGGTACTGAGATTATGCAAAGGGCCTGAACTGCTCCTCGCACCAATCCTAGAACTTCACCGCTGTTCTGCACTCGCCTTATGCCTCGGACATGATTGCTAGCAACAGATATTTGCGGGTCGGCAAGGTTAGACCCCAGGGCATATTTATATGGGAGTCAGCCAATCAACCTGCTTTGGGGCTTTCGATACTGAGCATTATGGGGAAACCGGATACCTACCCCTGCATCCCGTCCTCTTCAACGTGATATCTGGCGAGGCCCTTTTTGTGTACGCGCTATGCATCAGCGGATAAATGATCAGGCTGCCGACTCTGACCACCTGGAACGTATCATTCGACCGAAAGAGATCCGAGCCCAGGTTCCCGGGGTTGAGCGGGACGCTGACAACGCCGTCGGGCCGGTGCCGCCACGTATACTCAACCCCTTGCAGCCAGTTGCCCGTCTTTCTGATGTTGTGCCGCTGCATGTACGGCCGAGCGACGTGGAAATCCAGGTTGCTCATGTCAATACCCACGTTCTTCATGACCGAGTTCTCGGTCGCTGACGATGAGAGACAGAGTACGCGCACCGCTGAACCTTTCCCGTCTTCTCCCCCAGCAGTAGTAGTGGAGGCATCTTCGGCCTTCGCAGTGGACACACGGACTGGTGTCAACACCTTCGTCAACAGGAATGCGCCAAGATAGTTGATACCGTGTGGTGTTCGTAGCCCTGTGTGGTCCGCGGGCAGGGATCCGCCGAGTTCTGCGCGCCGGCGTTGTTGATTAGCACGTGGAGATGGTCCTCTGTCACTTGGACCTGGTCTACTGTCGCCTTGATCGTGGACAGGTCGTTGAGGTCAAATGGCAAGAACGTCAGGGCGCCTATGGACGACGGATGCCACCCTAGATCTCGGACATGGCTGCTGGACTTTTGGCTTCGGAGGGCGCGAGCACGTAGACAGCCAGTTTAGCGTTGCGGGAGTAGAGGAGGCGCGCGGTCTGCTTGCCTGGTCCTGTATTGGCGTCGTTACCATGTACACCTGTGCGAATCTCGCCTTAGCTGCAGGGGTTGTATAGACATAGATAGGTAGCTTGATGCGCTCGAGTGCTGTATCGGAGTGCTCTCGGAGTATGAGCATTCACTCTGCCTGGATGTCTAGTACGTTCTTGCCGGTGTACCCAGGCCTTTGTGGATGTAACTGTGAGAGTACGCCCGTGACAGTGGCCAAGGCCCGTACACGTGGTCGATAGCGTCACTTAGCTACGTGTGGTGCTGGCGGTAGTTCGGAACTGAAACAGGCGCGATGCTGCTGTCATTGCTCCGGAATAACGCAAGACCGCGTGCATAAGCATCCGACTGCGGCGTACTGTACTCGACTCACGCGCTAGGATTCTGGGTTCCCGTTCTGCGAAGACGTGGGATGCTCTCCGGGCACTGAGCACGACCGTATCGTTGGCGCCGCCGATGCTTGAACGAACCACAAACGGCGAGCTCGTCGGTTTAGTGCCCCTTACTAACATGAGCGTCTGCGTCGGTGCTGTGGTGATGTCGAGCATGCCTCTTGTCACGCTATGGTGTATGTGGCAGCTTTTGCTGCCGCACGCTTCGTACGCGAGGATGTAGTTATTGTTAGGAAGCTTGATGATGGCTGACAACACGAACCTGGCCGTATAAGGTCCGGTATCAGGTACATTCTTCGCGGTGAAGCCCCGTCGCTCCAAATTTGTTGTCGTTTAATGGACTGCTTAGCCTCTGTCCATACTCGGTGTCTCTTCTAGCATAGCAAAAAGGAGTGCAGTGGACTGTAGGGGCCGCGCGCCGCCTCAGGGGGCCGGGGAGGTGCTCGGGACCGTTGTTATCCTCGCGCGCCCGAGTTTTGACCCGCGCCCGAGTCCGAGCACCGCGGCACCCGCACCGCGCGTGTTGTGCTCGCCTTATTAGCTTGGTCATGATTGCTACATGCGCTTGAGGGCCAAGGCTTAGTCAAATTTATTCAAAGCAAGCCATCCTTGGTAATTCCCGGCATATCCTCGCAGGGAGCAATTATACACCACCGCTCTGCCACCTATCGCCGAAGCGCTGGTACACGGCCTCGATCTCCGCAGCGAACTTGCGCTCGGTGTAGCCCCTGGAGCTGTTCCCCTTCGGGGTGCGGACAAAGCCGTCCGCGGGAACGACAAGGAGATGCGTCCTGGCAACGCGACCGTGGACGGGGACCAGCGCGTTCTGCGGCTCGATGGCCGACGCCCAGATCCTGTCGCCCGCGTCCGTCGCCGACACGCCCTCGGCCAGCTCGACGAGAGCCAGTGGCTGCATGTGCCGGCTGCCGACGACGAAGGCGGCGTGCACGTCCGGGTGGGCCGCGAGCGCCGCCTCCATCCGCGCCGGGCGCAGGTTGACGCCCGTCGAGAAGGTTACGAGGTCGTCGAGCCGCCCGGCGAAGCGCCACGCGCCGGGATGCCCCTCCGCATCTGGGTGCGGCGTCCAGAGGTCGCCCGGGTGGTACTCCGGGTAGGGCGGGCCCGACTCGAGAGTGATGCCGAGGCGCGCGTGCCACTATAGCTCCCAGAGTTAGTCACGTCTTCTTCGACGTAGATTGGTGTTGCCGGCCCTCGACATCCTGGGCGTGTCTCGCTCGCAGTGGAGGGCGGGGGGCGGCAGGGTGTCGGCTCTTTGCTTAAACCGAAAACGATAGAATCGGACACGAGAGATAGCTCACGGTTGCGTATGGCGCCGACGCCGGAGTCAGCGTTAGGACCATCTCGTATAGGGGCGTGGACGACGTCCCATCGCCCTCATAATCCTCCATGACGACCTTGCGGAACTCGATGCCGGCACGCTCGACGTTGAAGACGACGTACTCAAGGTCCTCGTTGCCCGCACGCATCAGAGGGGGAATGAGGTGCTCGCTCGTGCCCCAGATGTTCTGGATACGCGAGTGCTTGACCCAGGCCGGCCCCGCAAAGGGGGACAAAACAGCTTCGAATATCAGTATCAGGTGCGATCCCAGGCACTCTGGAGGAACAGTTGTGCTTTCTCGAGGACTTACCGCCGCCGACAGACACGAACTTCAAGGACTGCATATAGTCTTTGGCGTCGGGCTCCCTCGCGATCAGCTCCATCATCCACGGCATCAGGATTGCGGTCGAGGCGCGCGCATGGCGGAGCACGTCACATATATCCTTGCTGTCGAGGCTGCGATGGCGGAATCCGGGGATGAGCGTGCCGCCGCTGAAGACGCTCATAAACATGCCGGCCGTGGACGAGGACGCATGATAGGGCGGCACGGCCAAGATAAAGCGTCCGCTATGCTCGGCGTACCAGGGACTCAGGGCGCCCTCGTCGGTCAGGAGGTGCTGCGCATCCGTCGCGGACCCGACCGCGTGGTTGTGGACCACAGGTTTGGGGTCGCCAGTCGTTCCGCTGGTGTGGACGATTAGGTAGGGGTCCTGCGCGGCCTGCTCATAGGTCTTAGCATAGTGGTACGGCTCCGCCACGTCACTCGTGTCCAGAAGCTCGTCCAGCTCCGGGATCACGATGTGCGGCATCGGCCGGGCGGCCAGGATCCCGCGAGCGTCGACCTCGGCGGATGTTGCGAGGCACTTGCAGTCTGTGTCCTCCATGAGAGACAGATGTATGGGCAGGGTGTTTTGGTGAGACGAGAACAGCGCCTTGTGCCCGGTCTTGCACAGAGCCATCTGCATCATGTGGTAGCGGATGTCTGACGCGCCTAGGTAGCCGACGGTGTCGAAGTTAGTCGAGCGCCCAACGGAAGACTCGATCAGCCAGGCCAGCTTGTTAATGGCATTCGCAAAAGTGGCGTAGCTTATATCCTCATAGCCCCGCGATATATCGTCGTCGTCAAGGGGCAGCGAGGCCCAGGGCTTCCGTGGCTCATGACGCGCGAGCTCGTCGATCAGCACCGGCAAGAGCCGTTGGCCATACTTAGGGCGCGACATGGCTAGGGTACTCATGGTCAATAGTGAAGACGTTCTGGACCTATATATGGAAAAAGTAAAAAGTAAAAAGGTACAGAAGAACAAGCCTCCACGGTGAACTGTAGTCAGAAACCCGAGAACGCGGTGGTGTTATGTCAGGATGAGGGGAAGCTGCATGTGGATACTACGGTACCACATCCTGTAGGATACGCCTACGAGGTACGTATCTGTGTGATAAGGGAGTCTGGAGAGTGGTATCTTGTCCCTCATGCAGTCAAATTATATCATATACTGGATAAGTTACATACGACGTCGTTCCTAGAGATCGTGTGTGCCGTAGGCTAAAAGTGGTTATTGTCTCGGTGTCTGAAATGGCTCGGTGAAGGTTCCTCGGGAGTGAGCACTAAGCCTCCACGATTTTGCTTTTCAGGCTTTTCCGTACGCATGCTTCGGTGTCGTTGCCGACATGTTTTAGCAGAAGTGAAAGAAAATAAAAAGAGTCATTGTGGGCCCAGGGACCTTCTCTGGTGTTCGACTCCCCACTGCTTACTGGCTACTCTCCGCCATAGTACTAGGCACAGTAAAAGGCCATAAGAGAAGTCTGCCTTTTGAGTTATAATTTCATATTGTTCACGCCCGTGAGTTCACCTCTGTGATACGTGACATGTCACCCAGTCCCGTCTGCATAACGCATTCTCTCCCCCAGGTAAGCTACGAACGGGAAGCAATGCTGTATTCGCGGACTTAAGACAGGCCGTACAACTAGAAGTAAGGCAGAATCGGCTCTTGTGATGATTGATGCGGTAGAATCAGATTTTCGTCCTTCGTGTCCCACCCGCCCGACCGCTCCGACGTTCCGGCAATCGAGTATGACAACGAGAACCACGTCTACTGCACAGAGCCATCTACGAGACGTGGTCTCCAGCAAGTTCGTACAGCCATACGAGTGACACAGTGCTGGTATCTTCGAGGCGCCTTTCCAGTTGCATGAGGCAGTAAAGGAGGAGCAAGGAGATGTGTCCAAACCTGTAGATTCAACACAAGCATCTCTTCCACAACGGCCATAGTGGAGAAAGGATTCCTTGTACCAACATTGACCCCCTGCTTAACGAGTTCAAGATCGATGCCTTCCTCAAGGATGCCCACCAAGAACATTCCTCATCTATGACTTGATATCCGGCGACCCCGACTGGCACCCCTCGCAGGATCTACAGGTAAACCACTATTGACTACAGCCAAGACCAGTGCTCATAGTGCTGTAGAATAACAGACATTACCCACCGATAAAGCTCTACGAGGCCAAGAAGCCGGGTTGGCCAGGCAAGAAGGCACCTACGGTGTGCCGACCCGACCCTCGCGATACCATCACCAGGCCTGGCACAACAAGCGACCTTACCTTAAAAGACTGATGATATATATATGGAAGTACCGTTGCCATTGTCGGCTCCGAAGATGCTCACTTTGACGTCCCCGCGCATTACAGCTTCGGTCCAAGTCAAATTTCGGGATACTTATCGATTTGAGGCTGGTTGATTCGGTCCTACCAATGGTGTCTCTGCCACGTGATATGTTAATCATGGCTCTTCCAGAATGCTCTTCACATCATGGCCTAGCCCAGGGCAGTCCGCCAGAATGGAGCAAAGTCTCCTGGGCTCAATCATTCAATTGACTGTAGCAATGCTCGCTTGCTACTTAGTCTTATATTGTTGTATTCCACCATCGATATACGGGAACACCATTGTGCTGCCTGCAGACACGAGGAACCCCGAACGACTCATCCCTTATGTGTATTACTTCTCGCGCTTCTCCTTGCTGCGTTTGCCAGCGTTAATCATGGCCTGCTTGATTTCCTCCTGTCTCTTAGCCTCTGCCTCACGCTCCTTCTCCTCGTTAGCCTTGTCGCGTCTCTCTTTGCTGCGCTTGCCGGCGTCTATAGTCAGATCCTCGTAGTCGAGTTCTCGCTCGAGGCTGTTCTCCCTATTGTTGGACGAAGACATCGTAGTCAACAGCACTTAGTGTTACTTCTATGAAGTCAATAAGTCTACTTTACCCAAGTGTTAGTGGAAGTGGATGAGCTTTGGCTTAGTGAGTAGTAATAGACTAGGCAGTACGTACCTGATTTAAACGTGTGCCTGGTGGATGTCGGGGACCTTGTTGTGTTGACGAGCTAAAGCTGATGAAGCAAGCAATTCTCGATCGGCCGCTGTTTGCAACTCGCGTCGGACGGAATATGAGTGTCGAATCTATGCAGTCGTCGCTGAGAGAGGGAAATTCTTGAGATACTCGATGTCTGCAAATGCAGGAACAGTCCACGGAATTTATACTTACTCTCGTTGCTCCATTGTACACCAGATGCTTTGCTTCCGTATGCGTCCTTCGACATTATCGCCCACCAAACGCTCAGTCCTTTTGTTGGTCTGTTGGTTACATATTTGAGAGGCGCATTCTGCGGACCACGAGCTCATTTGTCACGTAAGGACCGGGGGCACGTAGTGCGCGCGCCTAATCCCGGCTGAACACAATCCCCCTGGCCCAGCAATTGACTGGAACCAAAGGTGGAGGTTTAGAGGGTTCGATTTCGAGAGAAATAACCCCCCTTCTATCCGAGCCTTATATGCTTCTGCACCCACCTAAAGAGGGCTGAAAAGAGGCGTTATTCATAGAGGTATTAAGAGGCAGATACACGTGGGTATAGCTCTGTAGTGGTATTCGTGGCGTGCAGTCTAAGCCGAGGCGGGTGTCCTGCTATACTGGAAGGTAGGTAAATTAAAAGCAAGGGTCATATGGGCGCTTATACTGTGTGACGACTTTATTACATGGATCAGTTTCCTCTACCTCGTCAACGTCCGCAAGGCTGCATTCATCCAAGGGCCAACAAACAATCATCGGTGGGTGCGACTGATTCGATATCCGTTCGTATGAAAGAGTAGCCCTGAGACAGAAAAGACCGCCTCAACGACCTGGACAGGGGTTGCCCGCGGCAAGGCCATGCAGGAGTGTCACCAACCAACACAGACATGTTATGCAGCGCTGACAGGCTAGAAGGCAGCAATAAAGCCGGGGGGCTCGAATCTTTCCGCCCGACCGGGCGGCAGCTGGTTTGTGCTGCCAGACACCAACAAGATAAGTTATTGTAGTAGCCTGAGCAACTACAGGCGAGGAACGGACCTCGAGAATTTATACCAATTCGGTATTGATTACGGTTATCAATAGACGGATGGTATTTCGCATCCATCTGTCAGCTGCCCAGGTTAGTCCCCAAAACAGTAAAAGTGGTCGTCCGTACCTATGTAGACGCTCCTTGTCTGGAATCCAGAAAGGGCCTGCTCGGGAGCGCATCTTTCGTGCTATTTTTAAAACTACTCGCGCTGCGTGGGATTAGCCAAAGGCCGGTTCGACCGTTATCACCTGCAGGTCCTCCGACTCACAGTATTTTACGCTAGGGGCCAACGGTCAACCCTGGCGCCAGCGCCCCCCACTAAATAAGCGGTGTATGTCCTATGTCTACTGGCCAATAAGGGCGCAGATGGTTGGGAGGTACACAGGACATCTTTGCTCCAACTACCTCATCTCCTTACTTAAATATTTCACCCGCCTTTGATTTTGTTTGTTTTGACTATTACCGGCGCAGTACGAAGTAGATACTCCACTTTCCGACCAGCTATTACATTCTACCGTTTCGAGAAGATCGCGTTCCATCAGTCCGCTCGAGTCTTGACTCTTGACGATGTATAAACGCAGGCAGAAGCTCGACGATATGGCATGGGATCAGAATGACGCCGCAGAGGACGAATCCCGAAGCCAGATGGTCAGAGCAAGTCTCTGTCACCAGATCGAAGATCTCGTCACGGACAGGTGCGGTAGACCGGCCAGGCTTGTGAGCGTCATGACAGGTGGCTTCAACATCCATTACCGACTCCGTTTTCATGGAGAAGGGTCGTCGTCAGATGTCATGGTGCGAGCGCCTTGGCCATCGACAGTTGCGTTCCCTGGCGAGAAAACTCTTTATGAGGCAGCGACATCGGAATACCTGAGACTGAACACGTGCGTTCCCGTTCCACGGGTCCTCCACTACGAACGGGAGTCTGATGTTGGACCAATGCTCATCATTCGTCATGTTGAGAACGGAGGCGACATGACGGATCCTCTTGCTGTTCAAGGACGGGACCCCGACTTGACTCCAGCTCTGAACCTGAATCTGCCTGAAAGCAAGCTCAGAAGCCTGTGGGGCAAGATGGCATGGGTTCTGCTGCAGTTGGCGACACCAGGATTTCCTCGCATCGGGTCTCTGCTAGAGGTGGATGGCTCCTTTCAGGTTGCTGGCCGACCACTAACGCAGAACATGAGCAGCATGACGCAGCTTGCTCACGTTCCTCCGGCCATCTTTCCCGCCGAATCCCAGACTTTCGCCACAGCTGATGAGTGGTACCTGGAACTGGCCAACATGCATCTGGCGCAGCTGATCTTTCAACACAACGACCTCATCTCCAGCGAGGATGACTGTCGAAACAAGTATGTCGCGCGCCAACTCTTTCGCAGGCTTTCTAAACAGGGTCGTCTATCGACCTTTGGCTTTGCACAAGATGACTGGTCCGCTGCCCATGCCAAGGTGACACGCTCATCCAGAACTCCTGCCCCAGACGGGTCGGCAGCATTTCGCCTCTGGTGCGACGACTTCAGGCCGACAAATGTCCTCATAGATAAACCTGGCCTGGACGACGAGGCCGAAGTAGCTGCTGTTATCGACTGGGAGTTCACGTACGCGGCACCAGCACAATTTGTCCTCGACCCGCCCTGGTGGTTGTTGTTCGAAACGCCAGAGATGTGGCGGCCCTCGGGCGTCGACGAGTGGAGCAAGGCGTATGAGTTGCAACTGGAGACATGGCTGAAGGCGATGGAGGAGCAGGAGAATGGCGCTGCCTTTCTGAATGGTTTACCACTCTCGGCGCACATGAGGGCAAGTTGGCAGACTGGTCGCTTCTGGCTCAACTACGCGGCGCGGAAAAGTTGGGCCTTCGACGCTGTCTTCTGGAACTTCCTTGATGAACGCTTCTTCGGCACGCGGGACTCGGGGGTGCCGGATGAAGAGCTCTGGAAGACGAGGCTGGACCTCTTGGGTGATGAGGAGCGGAAGGCCATGGAGCCGTTTGTGAAGCGGAAGATGAAAGAGTCTGGGCAACGGATCTTGGCGGAATGGGAACCGGCTGAGGCGAGACGTCGGCTATCGGAGTTGTCGTTCGAGCCTGTTACGTGAGGGCTTACTTCACGATTGCTTCCCAGGACGATACTCCCACAAAGCCTGGCGAAGGAATCATACATATGAATGGCATGAAAATAAATCTTGTAGTATCGAAGCTCCGCAGTTCTGCATAAGAGGGGCCCGGTAGATCGAGAATGGGGAGGCCGTCAAAGTTTGAACACGCAATGTTGGTGAGCAGGCATCCACGGAGAGTATTTCAACTCGTCTTACTGCGACTGGGCTCGCGAACGTTTTTCAACATCCTTGGATACTTTAATAATGGATGTTTTAGGTGGATGGTGGCTTCGGGGTGGCTTCACGGCGAAGCGGAACACTTCTCGTCGAAAGGCGTTCTCCTGGGGAGAAAGATATCCACAATAAGACGAGTATCACGAGCTCGAGATCATGCTTGGTCGGTGAGCTAAACAAGTATCTATCGTCGTCAGCGCCATTATCAATGCCGTCTTCCTCCCTTCTGGCCCCCTGCTGGAACCAGGTAGTTAGACTTGCGGCGCGTTTGCATCTGGTTATCGCTCGCTGTTGTATCCCGGACAATGCAGTACCACAATGTGAAAGACGCACCGTCGCACCCCGTGTCATTTATCTGGGAGTTCATCAGCATCACGATAAGTACGGCTAACAGGGCGAAAACTTATTTACTCTAACAGAACATAAGTGTATGCCGATCATATCTGCCTTATCCATCGACAGAATTGATCAGTTACGCTTACCTTATACCTCGGCCATTCGTCCATCCATTTTATGCGCTCGTCTTGGAACGTGCGAGTCTCATTCCATCCTTGTCGCATGTCCAGAGCAGCTCTCAAATCTGCTTCATGCTCGCCGTGACTGCATGGCGTATATGTGCCCATCGACGAAGACGGAGAGACACAGAAGGCCTACAGGGAGAGGGGAGAGGGTGTGACACGAGAGTACCTGACTTATTCTGCAGCTTCCGGGTCTTTCTGGGTTTAGCAGCACACAGACAACTACGCAGTGCCGGCTCTCAAGCGTCAAGTCGTGAAAGTAGCCAAGCTTACGCCAGGGGATCGTACACGTCTCGGTGCAGGGTGGGGGCAGACGCCAAGTGACCGATGGTGAAGTATATGCCCGCGGTGTACAACTTGGTCTGCAGGGTGAGCGGGTTGTGCGGGCCGCTCAGTTAACCGACGGCTCCGTAGTGCTGGCGTTGAGCTCCGCCGTCTCGAATTTTCTCTACAGGCAGGCATATATCCCAAATCTGAAGTTATCCTTCAGTTCCGGTTGTAACTGCATATAGTTCGTACGGATACTGAGGATCCGGTGACTGTATCTAACAGATAGGTAACTAAACTTACGAAGAATTAAGATATATCACTCCGCTAGGCGACATTCACCACACGAAAAGATGTTCTCACAATCTCGTCGAAGTCAAAACGTCCTTTTCAGATCGTGCTTATCATCTGGGGAGATCCCCGTCCAGTTGATTCAGAGCGCTTCGCTGCAGTGCGCGGTGCGTGCGCAAGACACCGAGGTCAGTCTGGCGATAGCGCTCGACGTGATGCTGCTCGTAGAGGTTGTAACTGGCCGCGTTGAGGCGATCTACACCCCAGTACTTTTAATCTCGGGCACTTTGGCTATGGTGCACTTTGGCTGTGGTCGTGGCTATCGCGGTCCATGAACAGATCCACGGGCGTCCGGTCGGGGTCGAGAAAGGCAAGAGATTCAAAAAGCGAGTCACTCGAGTGATGACTCAAGGACACGTCCCGCCTGTTTTCCGGCCTGTATGATCACGATCTCCCGGGATATAACGCGTCCTCCATCTTCCACAATGGGGTCGATCGAAGTCTCTAGCTGAGGTTGTGATATATTTGGACATTTGGGCACTGGGATCTCGCAATACAGCCTGTGAAATGGACAATGGCCAGGAGAAGACCGCCCGGGGCTCCCAAGTGTTTCTGCTCGTCATCACACTCAGAATCGCCGCGGTCGAGGTAGCTTTGGATGAGCGAACACGGCCTGCACTAGCAGTGAGAGCCTCGAGTAATATGATGTGCTTAGTGTCGAATGCGATAAGCAGATTTCGGGACAAGACAGCAATGGCACCTCGATCTCCCACCGGCCAGAAGGCGGCAATGGCCTCCGTGTCTTTTGCGTTGTCGTAGACGAGAAGCAACCCTTTGTCCGTGTTGGCTCGTTCGATTACTGAGGTCCGTCTTTGCGCACGGATCCAGTAGAGGTGGGAGTTTGACCCCCCGTAACTGGAATTCATGTGTACTCGCGCCTCCGTCTTCCCTATGCCGCCTGTCGCCGCGGCAGGACGACGACTCCCTCTGGTTCGGATTAGAAGGTAGATTCACCCAGGTGACAGGGCGGGTTGATCAACGCCCCGAGCAGTGGGATTAGGCAGCACCCGAGCTGCCGAGGGCTGAAGACTGTCCAGAGGCAAGCGAGTGGGCAACGCAAGGGTGTCCCAATATCGAGGCTCTGCACTGGGGTTAGGTGTACCTAGTTGTCGTCAGGCCTGGATCAGCCTAAAAGTAGAATCGGCTAGACCATGAAAGCAACGCCGCTATCACGCTCACGTCGCGTCTATACTAGCCCGTTTCCCACACGTAGGGCTACGTACCTTCCCTCATACGCCCACGCCATATCCAGCGAAAGAGGCTGAGTACTAGGTAGGTCGTAAGGCCTTAGCCAGCCGCCCGTCACAGTCGAAAACCCTTGGGGACATCGCGGATCTCATCGGCGACAAGTTGACAGGCGGCCGGGTCGACCGAAATAATTCCAAGCTGTTGCGACTTAACGACGTCTCGAAGGAGCTTACGAGCTTGCGAGCCTGGGAGTCCGTCTCATTGAGAGGCTGACCCATATCCTTGACAATGCCGCGGATCGGCCGGACTGCCATTTCTGACGGGCTACATCCAGCCTGACTTATGTCAACGTCCCCAGGAAGTTCCATGTCCCCCGTCAAACTCGACTTGGCTGAATTGCGCCATCAAAGCAGCCTCGTGCTGTGCTCTTCTTCCAATAGCGTGTACCTATAGCAGCTGATGGCCGATTCCTCATGGCCGGCTTCTTTCAGACGACCAAAGGCGCGGCACTCGCGTCTAAATGGCTCTGAGTAGCCGTAGAATGGGCTCATAGCTTCGCGGTCCTCGGACTGAACAGGGCACCGAAACTCGTACGGAAAGAAACCTCTATGACCGAGTCCATCAGTAGCCTTGATTTTGAGGTGCAGGATTGCTCACCAGATTTAATGCGTACTCTCGACCGAAAATTCTGACCTTGAAGGCATGGGACCATAGGTGCCTTCGCCGATATGCACGAGGAAGTCACTGACCTGCTGACCTTGAAAGCCAAAAGGACATAACTTCAGCCTATCGCAGAGCGGCAGGGGCACGAGGTCTACGCCGGGTCCCAGTCAGTCTGGGTACATAGTCTCTCCAGAACTGCTGCTGGTTAGGGAATACACATGGGACCAAGAGAAGGAGAGGAGATAGCGGAGCAACAATAAATCAAGACATGCACGAAGAAATTTCAAGTAACATTTTCTGGCACAGTGAGAAATGCATGTGAGTTGAGGTTTCAAACCGGGTGAGTCGAGGTCAGGCTAGCCTCACACTGCGGCAGCTGATAAAGCTGCGCAACATTTGTACCCGTACGTACTTCTCCAACCCACGTTCTCCAACCCACGTGCAACCCAGGCTGACGTTTCTCCAACCCAGGCTATCCCCGCCTTCCCCGCCCTCCGGTGCCAGCAAGTCCAGCCCAACCCCACAGCACGGGCGGAAAAGGTACAAGGGACTTGGTCAGTGCTGCTGACAGGTACTCCGTACCGATCATCGCGCTTTGGCCGACCCACAGTAATTCGCTACCCCAACAACCACATTTGTTTACCCTCCCGTGCCTCCGCCCCCGCCCCCCTCTTTTCCCTTTGACAGTCACCGATCGCACTCACACTCACCAGCGCAGACATCTTGCCATCTTGCCTCGACCATCTTCCACCCACAGATGTCCACTGCCCGAGTTGACCCCCATGTATCATATCATCGACTGGCTTCGTGAATGCCAGCAACACGAACGCGACGACCACGAACACGACGACCACTCGGCCCAGAATCCTCGCAAGCGTCGCAGGACCGCCTACTCCGAAGCCTTCCCACCCACGCCTGACCTGTCTGCCGTGTCCATGGATTCCGACCATGAACGTACACCTCAAGCCAAACGACACAAGCCTCTCGCCAGTCACACCCAGCCCTCCGCTTCCGGTCAGCTCGACGGCAAACTGAATCTCGCGCCGGTCGCTTCGCCAAGGTCCCAGCCGGACATTTACAGCGACGAGCAGAGTACTGATACATCCATATCCCGACGGTCGTCGCCCACGAAGCGCCGGAGGGAGCTCGAGGTCGAAGAGGAAAACCCAGTACGCGTATTGAGCATCGACCCAGACGATGACCGCATTCCATCTCCATTGACGAATATGCTGGAAGTGCTGGAATCATTTTCGGAAGGAGACAAGGTCGTTCCGCGGAGCCTGAGGAATGTTGTGAAGGACCGACAAGCAAAGGCCGACGACACTACTGGGGCCTGGCGCAGTAGAAAGTTCGCCAACTTCAAGGATCGGAATTTCAATGATGAGAGAGACGAGGGCTTCTGGCCGTATATCACGCTGGAGGATGTTATAAAGATCGTCAAGAAAACGAACATGTGCATAAACGACATGCATTCCGAACATGGATGGAACACGATGGTGCACTTTGACATATTCGAACTGGCTTTGGGAGAGGGCGTGGAAATCCCAATACCACCGACAAACGCGGGGAGGACGACATCATCCACGACACCCTCCACGACACCATCCACGATACCATCCACGACTGCCGACACGACCCAATCCACGACCCAATCCACGGCCCAATCCACGACCCAATCCACGACCCCAGACAAGATCCCAGACCCGACGGCGAACAGGCAGCCCGAGCGTGTACACGTCTGCGCTTTACCTATCGCGACAGCGCGAATCATTGGAAGCACCCGGGGGTCCAAGATGGTCGACTTCTGTCTGGCCATCCAACCACGCACTCCGGAGTCGGTCCTGGCCCTCGACAACATGCGCCGGCTCACGACGACGATCAACCACACCAACTACTACCCGCTGCGGGACAAGCTCCTGGTCCTGAGCGCCGAATCTAAGAAACCCGGCGCCGGTGGAGAGGAGGCCAAGAACCAGGTGGGCATCTGGCAGGCCGCGCAGTGGGCCTTGCTCCAGAAGCAGCAGCAGGTACGACAGCTTCAGTCGTCTGCTGCTGTCGCCGCCGCTGCTGGTAGCGAGATGATGACCTTCTTGCCCGGGCTGCTCATCCAAGGAGAGACGTGGCATTTCGTTGCCACCACGAGGCTCGACAACCTGACGGTACGCCTGGCCCTCCCGCTCCCTCTTCCCGAGCATGACTGTCGACTGACCAAGCATGAACCAGATCCTGTGGCATCAACAGTTGCTAGGCTCCTCGAACACGACATTGGGAGTCTTCAAGATCGTGAGCGCGCTGCGACATCTGGCCAAGTGGTCGGCGACCCAGTATTGGCCATGGTATCGAGACAACATTCTCGCCTACTACGACAAGGCCACATAATGATACACTCTCTTTCTCCAACGATCATGTCTCCGTCTTGCTCTTATCTCTGCAATTGAGCCAAGACTGCTACCACCGCTTGCGTACTTACGCATAAACTCATGCGCCCAGATTCCGGAGTGCGGAATTTCGAGCAACACGCCCGGGCCGGTATCCCCAAGTCCCCATGATCATGCGCTGTCTTCACAGAGGCAGACGGCTTCTTGTCTACACGGCTTGACTGGGGCCATCGACGTCAACGTGAGTAACACTGGGCGGGCAGGCGATCTACGGTTCTGAACCGCTTTCTCGTATTGGCCGCTATCGATGGATTCTGCTTCCAAGCGGTTCCTCGAAAGAGAACGGTGCGAACTATGCCCCGGTTGGGTATTGCGGTTCTCACTCCACGATGTCGTCAACTTGAAGATATCGATGGATATTCTCGCCGAAGGGCAGACACTAGCCAAGGCCTCTTAAAGAAGGAAAACCCCTGTGGCTGAAGATCAACACCAGCGGCTAGGGTTCTCAGAAGAGGAAAGCCATTGTGGCTTGCCGCAAGCCCAATTTGAAGGCCTCGCAAACCTGAAAATGGGACAGCGGCATGCCGCCACGCTTGTTGGGAGTGAGGGAGGATGATTGCAGGACTGCGAGGGCGACGGTGTATCCGTTCCTGCGGACTCTGACCCGGTTTTTGGCGGCGGCGGCCACCCGAGATTCTGTCCATATCGACGGCCAGTGGAAAGAGATTTCCACCCCGGAGAGAGCCAGAGTCCACTGCGCTTCGAAAGGCACATGCCGTCTTCCTTCATAAGATTTCGTTGATCTCGTAGGTGCCATGCATGCCTAACTGTCTATGTGTCTCGGCCTGCTGATTGACTACCCAAGCCCGAGCGCGGTAAAGGCTGCTCTGCATCGATGACACCGTCTTCTTGGACACAGGGCCAGTATATACTTACTTACTCGTGTTTCTTCTCGCAATTGATCAGCTCGTGAATAGCTTCAGCCCGTTAGGCTCCATCTCCATGATCTTCGTCACGTTGCGCGCCTAGCGGTCAGGATCCAGCGCCCGAGGCAAGCAGCCCCTTGAGTCGGCGTCGCCTCGAGAACTGTTTAGTCATTGCCCACCTGGTCTCTTTCACGGCATGTGGCTGGCTCCCTGAGTTGCGCTGCGTCACGGATGGCCTGGTCATTCACCCCTTTGGCAGGCAGGCAGTCAACTCCGTACTCTGCGTAGTACCTTGGGCTGCGTCGTCCTCATGCTCCTTGCCCTGGGGCCGCTTCATCGGAGTTCCATCCTTGATAGCTCCGTCGTTGCGTATCTGGTTCTCGCTTTCCATAGCCCGGGATCTCTTGATTAGCGTCCCTTTGTGGCACTCGCGGCCTGATGGCTTGGAGGCCGGTACTAATGCACCTCGTGCATACTCGAGTAGCGAGATCCGTAAGAGAGGGAGGCAGGGGTGACTTGGGTATCAACCGAAGCCGCCGATGATCAGGGGTAGGTCCTGGTAGTGGCGAGGCCGTAGGGGATTATCGCCGGCGCGAATGATATAAAGGCGACTTGCAGCATCAGGCCGTTCCGCTACAGGCGTCTTGTAGTCGCGTGATGCCAGCATAGAGGATGGCCGAGTCTGTATCGGACTCGACTCCGGGCATGGTCGTCAAATGAGGCCCGCCCACAGCTTCCGAAATGGTGTGGCTCTGGTCCATAATAAGGAGCAGAGTCCCGGACATACCGAGCGCCCTCCACCTACGCGTCTTGGCGATGGCGGTACAAGTCCTTCTCCAAAGAGACACAATATTGCGGTCGTTGCTGTGAACAGGGTCATGGGATGCGTGCAACCTGGTCGATAGTTGCTCTCCAACTCGCAGAACGGTAACGTGTTGGGTGCTACCGCATTCATCCGCCACGCGCAATGGGCTACCCGTAATTATACCGCAGCCGCCAACAACAAATAATGTGGCCCTCGGCTATCCCTCCCGGAGGGCCCTGG
The DNA here is from genome assembly GCA_022539325.1 of Xylariaceae sp. FL0804. NCBI lineage: Eukaryota > Fungi > Ascomycota > Sordariomycetes > Xylariales > Xylariaceae > Xylariaceae sp. FL0804. The sequence continues at coordinate 329,978 of JAJKLG010000020.1, read as the reverse complement.
AGGGCTTGGGCGCCAACTCGATCGCCGTGGCTTGAGCCCATGTGCCAGGTGGCTTGCGTGGCTGGCGATGCTCTCCCAGCAAGCGTGCAGCAGGTTCAGGCAGCTCCAGGCCACGCGCTTCAGCTTAGTCTCGGTGGTGAGCGACAGGCCTTACTGTGGCGTATGCTCATGTTGACCGTACCGGTACACCGCTTGTTGTGTACTTTGGACCACACGCTTGTGGCTCATTTCCACGGGCAAGATGCGAACCGACCCCATCCCGCTCGTACTCACCGTCGTCACAGTTGGCTTCGCTCCGAGCAAGTCCGTTATCAAGCTCTCCTCTGAGGAAGATCGGGGTCGAATGGAGCACTGACAAAGCTCGGGCCATTCGTACGGAGCATCCGGTCGGAACGGCCGATCATTGTGTACAGCGAGCTTGACATCGTTCGCTGTCCGATTCGCTGAGAAATGGCCAGATTCGGTAGTTCTCTGCTAAAGTCTTCAAAATGTGCAATTGAGCTGCATCCGGAACTTTCGTGAGCTTTGTATTCGCTCGAGTCAGCAGTTGAGTTATAGGAGGGGCGACAGAGGGCCGGACAGGAGGAGGAGCTAGGATAAGAGTCAGGAGAAGAGGAGATAGGAGATAGGAAACTGGAGGTGGGAGGTTGCTACCGTTCATACAAGACCATTTCCACGGTTGGTCCACGGAACTAAGTTGACAAGTAAAGGCTGTGGAGCATTTACTCCGTAACTTACATCGGTCTAGAGGTCCTATAGAGATTTGTGCCAGGTCTTCTCGAGGGGCATGCTTCGTCTCGTGTCCTTGTCTTCTGGTTTTCCTGCTGCTTGTAGGCAGAGTACTTGATCTTAGTCGGGATGCTGTGATAGCCCGCATGATGTGTTCTCCCAAGACCTGGTTGGGCCCCTCGCGAGCTTTATCGTCTACATCCAAGCTCTCGATTCCAGAAAGTCCCCATCTGATGAGTTAGTGCTGTTCAAATCCAATCCTCAACTGTGAGAAGTCTTCACTGTTTAAGCCTAAAGCTCACACCAGGGTAGTGATGCTGCACTGGGTGGCTAACCCTTCTTCTCGGGTATGTGAATGTCATTCTGGTGACTTGGATTTCTGAGCGGAGGCTCCATCCAGTGCTTCGAAGCTACACATGGCGGCAGTTCTTCCTTCTCGGGTGTGTGTGTCTGTGGATGTCATCCGGATGACGTAGCCTTTGGAGCAACAAAGCTCACATCCAGCGCTGTGAAGGTACTTCTGGAAGGCTGAATTGCACATCTGGAAGGTGAAATTGCAGTCCAGGCTACCTAGGCATTCCCCATCCAGAAGCCGATGTCGATGGAGCGCAGTATAGCTGACGAAGGTCAGATGGAGTTCCCCTATTTAGCAGTGATAGCTCGGGCGCCCTGGCACACCGGCACGATGCCACGGGAGTAGAACAGGCACGCACTTTGAAAAGGGGCGGGTTAATAAAGACACTGTGCTCGTATATGTAGAGGATGGGCTGCGCACTTTGCTTCGGTGGTGAGCCTGGAAAGAATGGGTGTATGAATATTCTGGAAGACGCTGTAGACGAGGATTTTGACGCCCTGGTGGCAACATTTGCCTGTATATGCGGGCCTCTGCTGGCCAGTATCTTGAGCCCAGTGGTGTGGGCATGTCAGGGGCTTGAACGGGGGTTGCCATACGGCGGGGTCACGACGAAATCGCAGCGCAATGTCACGGATGCTGGTCACGTGGCGTGTGATGTAGTGCGGTATATCGTCGAAGGAGAAATGCTGGGGGCTCCAGGTAAGGCTGTTGCTCGCGCGATGCCGTGCAGTACGGAGTTAAGCCAAGATATGGTCCATTGTCTGGTACCAATGACCCGTACGGGTGTGATAAGTCGTCCGCTGCTGCTCTCGTTGACAGTATTCTACTTGGCTTCAGGCTTGGGATGGAGAGATGCAGGGTGGGGGGTGCGGAACGCAGCCCGGACCGAAAATGTTCAAGTCCACGACAGAAAGGCGTCGGACCGGTGACATTGGGAGTGCTGCCGGAGGTGGCGCAGTTTACATTGGTGTGTCACCGAGCATGTGCAGGGCACTGATGCCTTAATACAGATGAGCTGTGAGCAGTCATGTTGGCGCATCAATCCTTCGGCATATAGCCGGCTGGGCTGAGACGATGGGATTTGGCTATGCCCATAAAACTCACTAGGACTGCATTTTGCCATGGCACTCCCCCAAATGGGGATGGGGTGGCAAAGGTGAGTGCTGCGAAGGAGTGTGCTGCCGAGAAGAAGGGCCCTTCTCATTCCCATTCGCCCGCCTTCAGGTGCTCGTTGTCTTGTCGGCAACTGGAAGGGGAAAGGCACTCTGAAAGAAATATTGACCGCGAGGATGTCCGAGGCTGTCTCAAGTAAACGAGTTGGAGCGGCACTGACGTATAAGAACACTCTGACGATGAGAATAAAGCTGTTGTCTATGTATAATCTGCGGATGGGATGGCACCCTGACCTGATGGAGAGTTGAGTGTGGGGATGGTTGGGAAGTTGGAGGAACTGACTCCCGGTTTTGTCAGGACAGTTCTTCAAGATCTAATTGATCTGTGTGCGATCCGCGGTCTGATGAAGCCTGTACGCATTTTTCCGGGTTGGAGGGTAGCAGCGGTGTTTCGGGGAGGCTGGCTGTCTCAGAGAGGGTCGCTGCCGTGTGCATGATGGTGGTGTTCTGGCAAGAAGTCAGCTGTGCCAGTGCAACACTGAGTCTATGGGAATGAAGATTGGGTGCACATCGCAGTGAGACGTAGGACAAAGCTGGGCGTTCGAAGAGGTGGCACATGGGACAGGGTTTAATAAATCATGAATAAAACCAGGCCTAAGGACAGGACTCGACCTGGGGGGCAAGGGACAACTTACATCCGGTAGGCTGTCCAAGGATATACAGCATGAACCAAATAAGATCCCATGCGGGAGAAACGAGTAGTGTACTGTGTTGCAGGTAAAAGAAAGGTCTGCATAAGAAGTACTCGTTTCCCCACCACCTTATAGTACGGTACACAGTTTCTGGTATAGCCTCGTCGTTCTGGCGGCCCACGATCAAGGTTTCACTCATTGCGCAGTGGTGAACCCGATTGGTCTCAACCCCAGGGCTATATAAGGGGAAGACCTTTATAACCCTTATCATAGGTAGATGGCCAGGCGTGGACAGGTATAGAGCCCGTGACTTGGTAGGCATCAGGAGCAATGGTACCCTCGCCTAAGGCAATACGTATGGCCGATAGTATATGTGTAGACGATGTTGGACGGTCGGGGCCCCATGCGGGGCTGAAGGTGATTTCGCGAAGGTGCTGGGCGGGTTGAACAATAACTTCCTGAGTGTGTCTTCGATACAAGAGATTTTTTAATGTGAGATATCTTTATTAGTAAGCTTTATATAATTATACGGTGTAAGTTGATAAGTAAATAGCTCTTATATTAACTAGAATGATTATATAAAAGAAAAGAAAAGTAAAGTATACGAGCGAGGGAGGGAGAAGGGTTTTTACCCTTTTCCTTTAACGCGTATACTTGCCCCTTAATCTAACTAGAAACTTATGCTAAGAGATTAGTATTCCTATACTAATAACTTTTCTTTTATCGTATAAGGGTTTTACCGGCTAAGTTCTGTATATATAAAGTAAAGAAATAAAAAACTTGATTTATGCGGGTAAGTAATTATAAATAGGAAATAAGAAGTTTTTTATATACGTATAGTGTATATAAAATTAGTAATAATCGTACGGTAAAGAATAAAAGGTAATAAAATCGCGGTAAGTTATAAATAAGCATTATTACGCAAAGGGTGAATTAGTCTCCGTACGGGGATAATTTCGAATAAGTTATATATAATAGTAAATAAATCGATAATAAGAGATAGGATAATTCCTTATAAGTATAAAAGAGAGCCTTTTTATACGCTTAAAAGGCTTTTTTTTTTATCCTTATCCTTTAGTTTCTTTTTATATACCTCTTTTTTATTCTTTTTTAATTACTTATATACTTATTATTTTCGAAATCGTAATATCGCCGCTATTATAAATAATAATAATATTAATAATAACCAGTAACCGTAATAATAATACCCTTGCCTAAACCTATATAGGGCTTTTAAAACTCTCGAGAACCTTTTTAAGTATTATGCGTATAATATTACGCAGGCGGGTGCTATAAGGATTATATAAACCGCGTACCCTAATATATAATATTTTTAGTAATGGTATTCGCTTAATATATATTTTCCTGGTTATTAGTTAAAGTTATACGATATTAACTCTTATAATAACCTTTTAAGCGTTAGGTTACGTATATGTTTTCGATTAATATACCGGTATTTTTATAAAATACCGGTAATAATTACGCGGGTGTTTTAGTTTATTTATATATTATTTTAACCTTATACCGGGAGGGTAATTAAGATACCCTTCTTATTGCCTTGCGCGGTTAAGTGGCCGTATAACCGTACCACTCTTACGAGTATTACCAGAATTAACCGGTTTTTTCCGGTTTACTATATATATAATATTATATTATTCCTGGCTTTGCTTATAATATTTACGCTATGTGCGTGGCTTAATCGCGCGCGGTTTAATATATATACCGCGTTTAATTCGGGGTTAAGGAATGGTTTACGCGGTTAATTTAAAGAAAATATATTAATAACTCGTACTTATAGTTTAAAGAATAAAATTTATTTTACGCGATTAAAAAAAAAAATCGATTTCCTTTTATACGTATATTTTCGAAAAGTTTTTTTCGTATATTTATTATTATACGAGATCTTTTTATTATAGGTTATTAAGCCTTTTTATAAAGGCTTTAACTCGTACGGTAAGTATATTAATTGAGATAAGTTTCTCGAGTATTAGGTTTAGGGTTTGCTTTATATAAGCGTTTAAGGAATTATCCTTTCCGTTAATCCAGCGTACTTCGAATATTTCTTTATTTTTATATAACTCGCGAAATAATATAATATTTATTATAAATCGCTTCTCGGTGGTTATATTAAGCTTTATAAGGTATTCGTATAATAATCGTGAATCCGGGTAAATAATTATTAAAATCTAGGGGATATTAAGCATATAAGTAATTTATTAAAGTATAATATTAAGTATAATCGCGTAATTAAATCCAGTTATTATACCGTATAATTCGCTAGCTAAAACGATCCTTATAACTCTTTTATACTTAAAGGAATTTTAATATATAATATTACCTTTAATCGTGAATTCTGTATTTATACGCTCCTTTATACCGATTATAATAACGAATTTAAGTTAAGAGGTTAAGTCCGCGTTATTAGCGAATAAGCTATCCGTAAATACGAATAGCTTTATATAATTAAGTTAAAAGGGGGTATATTAAAATCCTCTTAACGCGTTATATATTTATTATTTTATTTATGCGTTTAATTTATTAACGTTACTTTTTTTAGGCTTTTTTTTATATTATAATTAAAAAGTTATACGCTATCTTAAGTTAATAAATTAATAAAATATACGCTTTACGCGTATATTATAATATATATTATTATACGGTATCGGGAGCGTTAAGATTAATAGTACGAAGTAAATTTATTTATCCTTTTTACGTAATAAGAATATTATCGCCGTTTAGAATAATTCGTATATTATTAAATTCGATTAATTCTTTATATAAAAGCTTGGTTTTCGGTTTTATACGGAATTTAACTGCCTAGAGTTCTTTTTCTTCCTTACGCAAAAAGGCCTTAATAATAATGCTTAGCGTATTATCCGTTTAGAGGCCGGTAATCGCGAAAATAAAGTTATATAAAGAAATGTTTTTAGTTATAAAGAGGAGATAAGGGTTATATATTAACGTTTTTATGCCTAATTGCGTATAATAATGGGTATAATAAGTCTTATATTAGTATAAACTAGATTCCGTTAAACCGTATAGCGGTTATAAAACCCAAAGGATTATATCCTTAGGGTATTAATACGCGATCTTTTTAAGGAGTTAAAGGAAAATAATTCGGAATAATTTATTTATAACCTATATATACGCCTAGGTAATATCGCGTAATTTAATATATATATTATACGATTTATTAAATAATAATACAAGTATAAATAAAATGCGTTAGCTTATATATTAAATTATTAGTGCTTATATAAGGATTTTTTTTTTCCTAGCGTTATTATGCCTTTATATAACGAATCTCGATTTTTTATACGGTTTTATTATTTTACCCTTAATTTCTCGTATAAGGCGTAAACCGTAAATTCTTATACCGCCGTATATATTTAAATCGTATAATACAAATTCGAAAACGCCGGTATTAAATAAGCTGTTAATTTCCTACTTATCCGATTTTTTAAGTAAATCTCCGGGGGTTATAATTACTCCTTTTTAGCGGAGTTATATAGCCAGGTTATACGCGGATTCCTTTTTTTTATTACGAACTAGTTTATTCGTATAATAATCTTATCCAGGACTTCCTTATTACTCGTATCCTTAAAAGGATCTCGTATTAAGCGGTCGCTTTCTTTTTATAAAGTATACGAAAGCGTATTTCGTTATATTAATAGGATTTAATTTGGTTCCGGGAATAGTGGTCTTTTAAAGGATAATATATATAAACGAACCGGGGGTTTCTTTATAATATCTAAGGCGGGCGCGCAGTAATAAGGCTTTACCTGCGTATATTTAAATTTTATACGCTTATTTAGGATAACGTTTATACCTTTATATGCTTGGATTTTAAAGGGGTGTTTTTAGCCCTTTTTTTCTCTTTATATTATAACTTTTAATTTAAGGGGGAGCCGGAGTACGTTATACGAAGGGTTATTCCTTACCTTTAGCGCTCTCGAAACGTTTGTTTTCGTATAAACCTTTTTAATAGCTTTTATTATCCTACGGATTACTTAAGTTTATGCGACCAGGTTTAGAAATAATAGGGAATCCTGAGTTATATAAGGGTATACTCCGAATATTAAAAGTATTAATACGAGCCCGTTAAGGCCGGCGGTATTATTTAGCGCTTTAATAATTATTTTAAAAACGGATTTCTTATTTGTATAAGGGAGATTATGCCTAATAATATTATACGCACGCCTTAACGGGCCGTATAAATACTTAATTTTTTTAATTCCCTAGTATGCTTTAATAAGCATTTCCTTATATATATTACCCATTAATTACGCGCTATTACGGAATTCCTTAAAAGCCAGGTTTATATTAGCATTATACGAGATAATATCCGGGGGGCTTTAATATACCTAAATCTAATAAGTATATAACGCTTCCTAAATATTTTATACGGATATTAATCGCACGAATTCCGCCGCTTAAAATCCGGTTACCGAGTTAATTATATAAAGAATATTCTTTCCGCTAATATATATAATATTAATAATAACCTCGTAATTAAAATTATAATTATTCTTAATCGAGAACTTAAATCGCCTAAAAGCTAAGCCGTACGATTAGTAATAATAATATATTCTTTTAATATTTTTAAGAATACTTCGTTATATATTCCTATATCCGGTATTCCTTAAAAGGTTATATAACCGGTCGGCGAAAGGGTATTTAAAGCGCCGGTAAAGTATATAAAGCTCCTATTCCGAGAATAGGATATTTCCTATTATACGGACGTAAAAGAAAATATATCCCTATTTCCGTATTATAAGTATTATACGGTTCTTATAAACGATTATATTTAATACGTTATTAAAATATGCCTTTAATTTATCCGTATTATATAAGGAGAAAAGGAATAAGGTTAATGCGTTTATAATAAAGAATTTTATACGATTAATTAATATATTAATTTTTATTTCTTTAATCGATAATATAATTTCTTTTCCGCCGAATTATACGAATATACCTCCGGGAATCTAGGAAATATTCGCTTCCGGGTTTTTTCGCGCGTATACTTTAGTTTACTTTTTACCGATAATTAATACTTACGCGGCTCTTATATCCTAAAAAATACCCTGGTATTCTCTTTTATATATATTCTTTAAAATGAATTAATCTGGGGTATTATTATGGATAAGGCCTCCGGGCAGTTTTTTAATTATGCGATAAAGGAAGATTTAGTTTACGAGGTATTAAGCTCCTGATTTTTCGCCCTCGTGGTTATGCGATTTATTTTCCTCCTAGTTCTTTTCCAAGGAATCGGAATTATACGGTTCCGGTCCTTTAATATCCTTAATATATAAATCCTAGTTATTATTTAATACCGATAAAAGATAACGTTACCTTATATAAGCGATCTCGTTTTTAAAATACTTCCATAATCGGTATTCCTTTTTACCGTAAATAAAATACTTTATATTTAAATCTTTATTATATAATTAATGGCTAAAATATCCCTTTCGGGATTTTTTATTATCGTATAATTATATTTTAAATAATTAGGGTATAAACCAGATTTATTAGTTTTAGGAAACCGGTGGTTACCTATTATATAAGATTTTATTACGCGGTTAATTATATTTCTTATTATTATAATACGCCGTCGCGTTTTACTCGAAAGTGTTTTACGCGAATATTTTAAATAAGGCTACGTAAAGGGATACGTAAAGCTTCGAGAATAATACCTTATATATAGGCTCCCGTATAATAAATACCGATTTAAATTCGGGTTTATTAGCGTACGCGTAAATAATAATAATATATAATTAAAGCTGATTATAATATTCGGGGCCGAGCGCGCGCTATATTTTACCCATATAATTAATAAGTTATTTTAGCGCGTCCGGTTTATTAATACCAGGTTAATCCTAAAATACTTATGTAAAAGTTATATCTGTTTATATAGTTTAATATATAAAATAATTAACTTTTATATTAAATTTTATATTAAATAAGGCGTATATTTTATTTTATCGTTATAATAGTTTAATATACGCAAGGAAAAATAATTCCGTATAATTTTTTAAAATTATCGGGAATATTACGTAATATTTATCCGGGTTAATCCTAATACTGCGATAAAGGTTTACGAATATTATTACCTTATAGTATAAAATATTAAAAAAGGCTTTAGTATAATTATTATGCTTTTTCCATATATAATTAAATATAATAAATTTCGTGGGGTTTATAATACCGTTCTCGATTTTCCTAGTGGGAGGGAGGTTATATTATAACTTTATACCGGTGTTTACGGCCGGTAATACTCGAATCGGTACCGGTCCCTTATATAATAAGGTTGCTTACTCGGAGGGATTATACGCCGAGGTTAACTTAGGGTAAATATCTAGAGGAAGTAGTAATCCTCTTTATACGGTTAAGGCTAGGTAGGTAAAGGGAATTTTAAGGTATTCGATGCTTGGAATAAGGGTTTATACGGTTAGGGTAATAGTTTATACGTTTATTACCGTGGGTTATTATGCGGTAGGTTAGGTTTCCGCCGTTTCCGCCAGTATATACGCTTATTATACGGTTAATTACACGATTAATATTATTACCGCTGCTTTATCCGTAATACCGGGTTATTTATATACGCCGTTTTTTATATAAAAGTTTTATAGTATACGCACGAATATTTTATATATAATATTAAAGTATTCCTTAATTTAACCTTTAAAGTCTTCGATAATATTTATACGGAGGAGGTTATTAATAATATTATTATATATGTATTTTAATAAGTATTATTTAAGGTAGGTTATATATATTAAATCGTTTTATAGGGTGGTTTTTAGGTTAATATTAATATCCTAGAAATCGAGGCTTATATACGCTCTTTATTTATCGATTAAAATACCCGTCCCTTAAGCAATATACTTATACGGGTTTAAAGCTAAAGTACTCGTTATAGAGATATTATCTTATATACCCTCTTATGCGATTAGTTTAAAGGAGCCGTTATTACCGGGCTCCGGTACCGGGTTATAAGGGGTTTACTTAAGGGGTATAATCGGGGAGGAAACTCTTTATACGGGTAAATATAAGGTTAGGAGTTCCTTATGCGGTAAATTCGGATTATTACCTTATTCCTATTCGCACTTTTATTATAATATACGAATAGGAATTCGGTTTTTTATTTTGGCTTATATAATGCTTATTACGCCATCGTGCAAGTAGAAAAACAGGAGATAGCGCAAAACTTAGCTTATAAATCAACTGCCTTTTTTATTCTTATTAATTTATACTTATATAATACTTTTATACCGTTATATAAGCATTAATTAGTGTTAATAAGCTTTATATAATTATACGGTATAAGTTAATAAGCAAATAGCTTTTATATTAATTAAAATAATTATATAAAAGAAAAGAAAAGTAAAGTATATAAGCGAGGGAGGGAGAAGGGTTTTCACCCTTCTCCTTTAACGCGTACGCTTGCCCCTTAATCTAATTAGAAACCTATGCTAAGAGACTAGTATTCCCACAATCTTCGATACGAGACAGGAGAGAGGAGAGGACGATAGGGGTGAGAGGCCATCAGACAATCAACGGTCTACCTACCTACTAGTACCGGTTGAGTACCGCCGGCACCCCTATCATAATTCAAGATGTCAAGGGCGTGCCTCGATTCCTGCAGTCTCTTGTGTTTTTTCTCTGTTCTCTCGGGTCTCCTTCGTCCACGGTTAACGATCACGGCTTAAGTTAGACCTCCTGATACCAGTCCGACCGGGAAGTACCCATGGGCCATGCCTGTGGCTCGTGCCAAGTCCAGGTGAGGCGATGCGAGGAAGACGAATTGGTATATATCACAGGTGCGCAAATGACGGAAGCGGTAGCAAGAGGTCCGTGGTGAAGGAGAGCGCGAAGGGGATGGAGAGGACGCACTGTGCAGGAGGCGGCAAGCCACAGAAAGATCAGGGCTGAGGCGAGGACAACCTACGCCACCATGTGGCTGGCTCTCGCGGCCCACAGCTCAGCTGGCTGCAGCCAAGCCACGTGCAATCTACGGCCCACGTAATCAAGCCAGCTGCTCACAGCTGTGACTGTCTGTCCCAGTCTTCCCCTCTCGTTACCGCATCGTGTCAGGTAACAAGACGTAGCTTCGCAACTGCAATGTGACTGTACGGCTGCAACCGCGCAACCGCGGAGCCACGCAACACAGCCCACTATCAAGCAGCTCACCTGGCCAGATTAAACATCAGAAGAAACATGAGAGGACAGTTAAACACTCGGCCGAATAGCTGACTGAAACAAACCCTCCCCCCCCTTCCCCCTTCCCACCGTCTTTCTCTCTCTCTTCCCCCCTGACCATTCCTGGACCACGGCCACGTCTAGGGCACTTCAGCAAAGTTTCCCTCGGAAATACACCGTCCGGTCTCTCTCGTCTTTTTGCCCTCTTGCTGGATCCAAGTCACGCAACCAGGCATAGTCTGGGCAGATAAGTTACATGGGGCCTAGTGATAAATTACCAACGCCTTTCCCATCTCGGCTTACAGTTTCGATGAATTGTAGTAATAATCACTTAACATCTCCAACTGCCCAACGCACCACCCCCCCAAGCGCCAGTTGCCCCACACCATCACCACATCTTCACCCCTATACATAAAGGCATTACAATAGCGTGGTTTATTAACTAATTGCCTAATTAAGTATATAATACTATAATACATTCCTTTAGCTCTTATACGGGCCTAGGTGCAGGTGTATCTTCTTTTTCTAACTCCTCTAATAATAACATAAAGCCTATCGGCTTAGTGGGCTGCTTATCCCGGTACACCACCCTATTACGCAGTACGCATTAAGCGTTACGAATTACAGCCATTTTAACAAACCTCTCTCCCGGCGTAAGCTTAACCTTCTTTTAACCGCGGTTCTGCTGCTTCTTAACTTTAACCGATAAAACCTCGTTATTAAGGTTTAAAATCGCGATCTCCTTAGCCTTAGCCTTAAAGGCCTTAAAGGTTTTGCGTTCTCATATCCTAAAAGTAGGGTTACGTAACAAAGGGAGAGTTTTAAGCAGTTTTTCGGTACCGGTGCGGAACGCCTTACTCCCTAACGGCGTATTAAAGGTCTCTTCTGCTAACTATACCGTAAAGTCTGGTATAAAGGCTCGTAATTCCGGTACGGGTACTACCGGCTATACCCGGGCAACCCCTTTCTTCTTTAGCATAATATAATTAAACCTTAAACCTTGCCCACGGTCCCGCGGCCAGATCCCGGTCTTTCTCCAGGCTCTTTTAATAACCTCTAGTATAAAGGTAACCTCTCTAGCCCTTTAAAAACAGTCCATCATCTCTTTTTTAAAATAACGCAGTCCCAGACGGCCGCTTAGGGTATCACGAAGGAGGGAGAATAACTTCTTTTTTAGCAGGTTAAAAAGCCTAACGTCCAGCACTTATAAAACATAACTATAATAAGGCTTATAAAAAATTAACCAGATCTTATTCCATAAACAAAGCCAGAGGAATTCGTTAATAGTATACAAGTAATGCCCATTACACACCAGGACCACCCATCGGCCAAGGTAATAACGCTATATAACTAGGATAAAGTGCTCGGAGAGCCACGTTAACGCTATAAGGTTAAAAGTCTAACCGTTCTCTAACACCATACTACGCCAGCCTTTAAATTCGCGCTTATAATAATCCGGATACTATTAGGCTTATACCCCCTTACCCTTAAAGATTACTACCGGCGGTACGGTCCTACCCGCGGCGCTAACGCACTCCAGGATAATAATCTATTCTCCCTTTTCGACTCCCTTCTTTAAGGCCATATGGGTATTAGTCCCTATAACCACGTAATAAACCTCTCCCTTACACTAGGCCACTCCTATTTCGTCGCAATTATACCACCGGTCCGGGGGGATATTAAGAACCTCCTAAACATTATAGCGGTTATAAAAAAGGTTAATATTCTCTTTTATAACACCGTTAATACGTATATAATTAATAATACGTAACCAGGTTATTATTACACTGGGATTTTTTTTAAAAAAACGCTAATACTAGTTCACACTAAGCCTCCCGGGGGTACCCTCTGCCTTAAGAAGCCGCTTAGCTATAATACGGAACTTAACGAGCGCAGGTATAAAGCTAAGGCGGGCTTAGCTAATAGCCTAATAAGCTAATTAATCTTTTTATAGCTTTAATAAAGCCTGCTAAGCTTATTATAACTCTTTACGGGTATTAATGCCCTTAAGGCGCCGGGAGAGGTAGTCCCGGGTCACCCCCCAGTGCCGGCCGGTATACCGGACCGTATCACCGCACTTAACATCGTAAATAACTACTTACGCAGCACGCTAGCGGTCCCGGAGTAATATAATAAAAATCTTTAAGCAATAAGGATTAAAAAGATGTAGATTAAAGGTAATAATGGTAAAGAAAGGAATTATTTACACGTTATGTATAGGGAGGGGTCCTCCGGCCGTGCCGGCACTAGCTCCTTGGCGCTTGGGGGGGTAGTGCGTTGGGCAGTTAGAGATGTTACTACCGAGGATCGTACCTCCAAAGTCAGCTGAGACGTCAGATATGATATAGTCGCCTCCCTAGATACCATCACGGTGTCTTCTATTGGTGGTTGAGCCGAGTCTGACTGGTCACACATTCTTCCTGAGACTATTCTGGTCTACAGTAAGCTGACCGGGACACAAGTTTTCCTTGATTCGGGAGAGAGGGTGGGGTCTACTCAGGGAGTCAAATGTGAGCGGAGGCAGGGAGAGTGGACATGGGCGACTCCGAGTTCAACTACCGGTAGAAGCTATCAACGTCCACGAGGATTCTTGAAGGATATTCTGCCCATCATTCGCGTACTCCATTCTTGTGCCACCAAAGCTGCTACACCAGTGTTCACTTATTCGACCAGTAGGAGCAGTGAGCATAATAGCCTCGAGATATATAAAGATGGGACGCCGACACCCTTGGGTCTATGAGAAGAAGCATCCAACATCCAACACCAGAACCAGCTCTTCAACCCTCACCTGAGCCCCAAGTTCCAAGTTTTAACAACCTCAGTCAGTCTACACACCCGATAGTCAACATGCAGCTCCTCGGTAGTCTCGCCAGCCTCTTCACCACCGTCTCGGCTCTCGACATTTATCTGCACCAGAACAACAACTGCGGGGATTCGTCGCTGCGCTGTAACGAGGCGAGTCCTGGCTATTGCTGCGGCACAAGCTCGAACGTAAGCCCGTACGAGTCCGTGACGCTGCGAGGAATCGAGAGTGGGTGGAACCTGCAGTTGACTGGCTACGACGGCGGGGTTTGCACAAACGTGCAGACGACCTCGGGCAACAACGGCAATCCCTGGATCTGCAACCGCTCCAACGGGTTCAAGTACACCGGCGCCCAGTACGCCTTTGTCGGCAGTACGAAGCGCGGTGCCGCAGCCACCGGTTCCAACTCGGCTTGTCGGAGGCCCAATGCTTTGGTTCTCGCGGACGGCACCGAGTATGACTTGAGTGGCTTGGATGACGATGATTTCGAGAACCTGTAAGGTCGACGTCTGGCGCGTAGGAGGAGTCTTTTGCTGATATCTATTCTCTTCAGTGTCACGTTGAGTCTTAACGCAACGAGCCATGCGGACGTCCCCCAGCAGCTGCAGTCCTTGATTATCAACTAGTCAGCGGGGATCTAAGACTGGAGTATCCGTCAGACCGCCGATGTGATGCCGATTATCATGGCGTCAAGGCTCGAGATGGCTGAACGTGGTTGTTACTTTGTTTACCAAGGTACTTACTGGTTTACACTGTATTAGTGACAGCTCGTGTCTTTTATGGGTCTTGATTGGGTACTTTTCGATCAGATCATGCTTCTTTACGTTGACCAGCCGTCGGAAATATGGCCTCCTCAGATGAATACAGTCACTCCTTCTGCAGCTAACTGACCGTATCGTAAACACGGTGGCCCGTTCCTGCATTGCGGGCAATTCAGTAGAATACAGGATCTTCTCGTTGTCGAACTCGTCGATGTAAACATACAGACTGGGGCCTTGCCGCCAACCCCGAAGAGAAGAGCCCGAGAGTAGTTATGCAGGCTGCCGATCTCTCCAAAGAAGCCATCCTATTGCAGACGAGAGCGTCATTCCCGGCTGTTAGCGGAGTCATTTCGCCTTCGACGTCTTTTGGTAAGTTAAGGTGCAGAACGTACAGACGAGATAAGATCTACCGCGTTGCGGAGTCTCGTGGCTGAGGCCTGTCAGGGGACACTGCCCGGTATATACATGAGTATTTAGTCAGTCTTTCGACGCAATCCAAGGCTGAAATGTGATGGAAGTGCCGAAAGGTCAGGTGGGTAGTACTTGGTGCGTAAGAGAGAGTGTGTGAGAGAGTACCGGTATGCCCCGATGATTGCCCGTAGTGCTGTTACCTTGACGAGCATGAGAAGTGTTCCTAGCATAAAGAGCCTCAGCTAAAATGCACTCATTGGTCATATCTGTTCTTTTCCCTTACACTCTATATTATTGCCTAGAAGCCCCCTATCTAGAGAACGCCTTCCTCGGAGATCGCATCATCATCATGACCCACCACTAGCTCCCTCAGTGCTCGCCCACGCAGCCACCGTGATCTCGATATTCTGCAAAAAGTCTCGACGCCTCGGCTCCCAGCTGAGCACCGTCCTCGCGCGCGCCCCGTCCGAGTTGGCCGCGAGCCCCGTGGCCTCGAGGAACACGTCGCCACTCGTGCCTGCGCAGCGAACTTCGCGCCCCTCCGGCATCCCGAGCGCCTTCGCCGCTGCATCCAGGATGGGCCGCACAGCGACCTTCTCAGCCACGACGTCAATGACCGGCCAGCCGCCGAGCCGCCCGTCGAGCCGGTCGACGGCGGCCGCGTACGCAGCCGCCACATCGTCGACATGGACGAAGCCCCCACGCGCGTGCTCACCCACCGGGATGTCAATGGGTGCATCATCGGCGGAAGCGGAAGCGGAGGCGGCGCTCAGCAGCGGGCCCAGCCACACGCCCAGCACCCACGATCCCCGGCCATAGATGGTACCTGGCCGCAGCACAGCGACGTCGAGCACGTCGCGGGCGGCTAGAATGGCTTGCTCGTGTGCGGGGCGCCAGGACACGGCCTTTGCGGGCGCCGAGGGCGCGAGCGAGGTCCCCGGCACGGTCAGGTCGCTGATGCGGCGGGAGGGCGAGCCGTGCACCCAGGCCCCGGAAGCTATTTATGCGCACAAAACACCATAGAGTCAACTAGTTGTTTCTCTCGGCTCTGTCACAGAGGGTCCGGGGTAGAAGACTGGGATGGTGGAGTAGAGAGGTAAATAAAGAGGGGGAATAGAAGGGAGGGGGTGGGATGAAAAACGCGGAAGGAGGAGCACGGACTGTAGATGAAGCCGATCTTGGGCCCGATAGAGCCGTCCATCGCAAGAGCGGCGCCGCGGTCACGGCCTGCCTGCACAATACTCTCGAGGATCGTGCTGGCGTCGCCGTACGCCTGCGTAGTGTCGATGACGACATCGATGTGGTGCTTGGCGATGGTATCCCGCAGGAACTTGCCGTCCCCCGCGTTGCCCTGGATTGCCGTCGTCTCGTTGGCCACCAGCTCCTTGACCTTGTCTGCGCTGCGTGTCGTCGCGAAGACGGAGTGGTTGCCCGAGCGAAGCAGGGCCTGGCCGACGGCTTGGCCGAGGTAGCCCGCGCCACCGAGAATGAGGATCTTGGGCATGCTTGTGGTGGGTTCGATCGAAGCCTTGACTGCTTGGGTTGTTATTCGTTAAGGTGTGGCAGAGGCAATGCTGTTGAGTATGAATCACCAGACCAGCTGCTGTGAGTCTCCACGACGGATGAAGCAGTGGGTAGTTGTCTCCTTGCTGTTTATATACCCCCGCTATATCAGGGGAATTTATAACTAAGCTTTATATCGCCGCCAGACTTTGGGCCGGAGGGCCTAGTGCTCTGTTTATCAAGCTCTATCTTAACAGCAGATGATGAAACTATAAATTAATCATCTTGTTATTAGTCGCTATCGCCATCTATGCCTGTGTTTCTTCGGATTTATCTAGGGACTCGCTCCTCCGCAATATTCATCGGGTTTACGGGGGTGATTCAAACCACAATTCCGGTGCTAAGATAAATTAAGCGGACCTTACTATCTAGTCGAAGTGTCCCCATCCCGGCACGGCCCCGGGCTCTTGAGGGAACCACGCGGCGCCGTCCGAAAGAGGGCCTGCAGCGCCACATTCGGACATCATAGATCGAACAGCCGAGACAGCTTACACGTTGCGCTTATAGCGGCGGCGGCTGAAGTGAACTAGACGAGTACAAGAGAACCACCTCCGGTACTAGAAGCCTGGGCGTCGAGGATGTCCTAGAGAGCGACCATCCTGTGCCCGTTCCTGCTCGACATAGGTGCAAAGCCCAAATGTGATGGGTTACTGGGCCGGGCCGGGCCCCGGGGCGTGACCGGGGCCCGCTTTAGCTTAGCCCGCAACCCATTTATCTCCGGCCTCGCCCCCGCGCACGACCCAACGGTCGCCGACCAGCAACACTACAGCGTCCCGGAGTTCCCCTCCTCCTCCTCCTCGTCTTTCCGATTCTGCTGCCCGCGGTCCGGAGTCGCGACCAAGGGGAGTGGACTTTGGGGCTGCCGGTCACCGCTATCGTTGCCCGTATCTCTGTATAATCACGGATCGGCCCGGAATTGCTGCCATTGGGCAAGAAGAATTCACGGTACCTGATAGTTATCGAAGCTTTACCTGGAATAGATCCGCGGTATCACGCGCTGCTGATGGACGACGTAATTTAGCCCGAGCGCGTTAGAGGGTATACCGCTTAATTCGGGCTTCTTTATAGCGTCCGGGCTTAAATCATGTAAATTAAACAATATAATAAATAAGTATTTTCCGATTTAAAGGATTTAAATAAATTTAACAGGTATAAATGCTATTATAATATATAGATTTTTATAACCTTATACCTGTGTAAGTTTAAATCAAGCTGAAAATCGTAAAGCTTTTTAGGGTATATATTCGTACCCTTTCTTCTCCCCTTAGAATATTGATTGTGTTCTTGTCCCGTCTCCGTTGTCCTTTACTGCACACCATGGCTTCTTCTGACTTCCATGCAACAGAGATGTGTCTGAGCCTCCAGGGTCTTCTCCGAAGTCGGGCGCTCTCGCCTTCCTCGGCACGCCTGCTCTTTTACCCTCTGGGAGGTCTCTCACAGCCGCCGAACGTCGTCTCGTACACCACCTTGTATGGAATGGCTAGTCATCGTAGCCTTGTGCTCGCCAACATGAGTGGCTTTTCTCGGGGCGCTCCGGTTATTCTCTATCTGGACGACCACTGGGATACCATCCTATGGTTCTGGGTCATCGTCCTTGCTCACGGTATACCGGTCTTGTCTCCGACCTTCCCTCGTATTGATCGGGATAAGCATCTCGACGGGCTGTCTGAACTCCTCGAGTCGCCCATTTGCATCACAAGGGCCGCCTCCCGGCACGACTTTGAGGGCGCTCGTCACGATCTGCAAGTCCATGTTATCGAATCGCTTGAGGAGGGCATCCCGCAAGCCCAGGCACCCGATGCTGCCTGCCCCGACCACATCAATCTAGGTGAAGCGATGCGAGACGCACCCAAAACGCCTGGAGAGTCATCAGTGGCCGTTTTGATGATGACATCAGGTAGCACTGGTAGTGCTAAAGCTGTACGCCTCACCCATTCCCAAATCTTGGCCGCCGTTACTGGCAAAGCATCGGTTCGGCCGCTGCCAAAATCCGGGGCTTTCTTGAACTGGATTCGTCTGGACCATGTCGCCAGTCTAGTCGAGATTCATATTCAGGCGCTCTGGCTTCACGTTGATCAAGTCCATGTTCACCCTGCCGACCTCATGAAAACACCGATGCGTTTTCTCGAAATCCTGAGTCTCCACCATGTTTCGCGCTCGTTCGCGCCCAACTTCTTCCTAGCGCGGCTCATACAAGGAGCCCCTCCTGACCAGTTGACCCTCCATGACTGTAATCTCTCGAACCTTGTCATTCTGGCCTCTGGTGGTGAGGCCAATGACATTCATACAGGAGTCGCCGCCTCGAAGCTTCTCATGAAGTATGGCGCGCCAGAGAATGTCATAACTCCTGGCTTCGGCATGACAGAGACAGGAGCAGGCGCTGTCTTCAACACTGATTTCCCTGCTCATGATGTGGTTTCTGGTCGAGAGGTTGCTTCACTTGGTCGATGCAGTAAGTCATGTCTGTTTATCATCACTACCGAGTCAGTATCTAGGGCGTTTTACTACAATTCTTCATCATCGAAAGTTGCTATCCGCCTTTTGCTGCATTCACGGCGGATGCTTCAACTCTTATCTCGCTGACTTCACGTCCGACAGTGCCAGGCATTGAAATGCGAGTCCTAGACCAGGCCACAGGGACATCAGCTGCATCCGGCATGCTGGGAGACCTCGAAGTTCGCGGGCCCGTCGTGTTCGATGGGTACTACCGCAACGCCGCTGCCACATCAAAAGCCATCTCAGCAGATGGCTGGTTTCGCACGGGAGACCGAGCAAGCATAGATTCCCATGGCAACCTATGCTTGGCTGGCCGCCGAGACGACGTGGTCAATATCAACGGCGTCAAGTTCGCTACTGCGGCATTGCAATCCGCCCTTGACACAGCACTTGTGGACACATGCGCAGACCGTGTCGTTATATTCCCGTCCAGATCGCCGGGTGCTAGTAGTGAGCAGGTGACCGTGGCATATATTCCTCGACGGCAACCTCCGGAGGCGCACGATCTAGTCAAGGCCGACGAGCTCGCCATTGAGGCCTGCATGATGGTTGATTCAGCTTGTAAACCACTGGTGTTTTCCATTGGAAAGTCGGTCCCCGTGTTGCCCCTGAGTACACTGGGTAAAATCTCGTCATCCAAGATGCGGGCCATGTTTGAGAACGGCTCTTTCGAAGCCGACATCGAATCCCACCGCCGCCTGGTGTCCGAATTTCGACGGCGTCGGCAGCAGACTCCG
This sequence comes from Xylariaceae sp. FL0804, assembly GCA_022539325.1. Taxonomy (NCBI): domain Eukaryota; kingdom Fungi; phylum Ascomycota; class Sordariomycetes; order Xylariales; family Xylariaceae; species Xylariaceae sp. FL0804. The sequence goes on along the minus strand of JAJKLG010000020.1, from coordinate 310,120 downwards.
GCACAGACTACTCTTAGCGAGACTGAAAGCCTTGTTCGGCTGGACTTCGCCGAAAGCATTGGAAAGTGCGCCGAGGCTATCGACATCGAAACTCCCCTTTTCGAACTGGGATTCACGTCTATGGATCTGATTCGCTTGAAGGTCAGGATCGACACTCGACTGGGCATCACCATGGATACAGTCTTGCTCTTGAAGCATCCTACAGTGCGATCTCTATCTTGTGCTGTGGAAGGTCTGCTGCAGATGGAGTCTGACACCAGTTCGGCGGCTTCTACGCAAAGAAGCCCCATTCCAGAGGCCGTCTACGACCCAGTTGTCACCTTCATACCAAAAGGCACCAAGACCCCTCTGTGGCTCATTCACCCCGGTATCGGCGAGGTTCTTGTTTTCGTCGGTCTGTCACAGTATATGAGGGCTGATGACCGTCCGGTCTATGGCTTAAGGGCGCGGGGACTTGAGCCCGGTCAGCGCAGTTTCGAGTCAGTGACTGAGGCAGTCGGCACCTACGTTACGGCCATCCGGCGAGTACAGCCTCAAGGCCCATATGCCATTGCTGGCTACAGCTATGGTGCCATGCTGGCTTTCGAGATAACCAAGAAGCTCGAAAGTGAAGACTCAGATGGCGTAGGAGCCGTACGCTTCCTCGGCACCTTCAACCTGCCACTGCCGCACCTCTGCACAAGATTGGGACGCTGTTATCATCCTCGGTGTGCCATTCTAGTAATTTGAAAGAGCATCGAAGGAAGCATCCAGTGCTCGGTGGCCAACAAGGCTTAGCTCACCCGTATTATTCAGCCGAGGTGTAATCACCGGCGAGGCGCTGACTGAATTCCAGACTTGGTAATGATTTCTGTGATGGGAGACCATTCTACGAGTCTATTCGCTCGCTGACCAACTACATTTGCTTGAGGCCAGATCAGTGAAGCACACTAGGCATTGATCTCGATGGTTCTTCACCATGGCATGTGCGTCAGTCGGCGAGACCCCAGGTGTGCAGTCCACCGCAAACGTAGCAATAACCGTAGGAATGAAGATGTCCTGTCAGAGATGAAACCTAGCTCAATTATCCACGAAGTATGTGGTAGGCGTGAGACACGTTATCATTATCTCCGCCCTCGCGAGGTTATTGAGAGCGACCGTGTGCCCGTGAACAAGTATCACCAGCTAAAGCTCTAAGAGGACCCAGATACGAGCTTCCCAAGTAACTCAGAGCTTCCTAAGTAACTCAGGCCGCTTCTGTGGCCTCATGTCTACTTTCCATCCCAACGAACGTCGACAAGGGCGAGGGCTGACCCTTTCGGCTGGATCACATCTTTCAAGACGAACCTGGCGTCTGCATTTCGAAGGATACCTTTCCAATCATTTACAGTTCTTTCCTGGGCATTGAAAGCGGCGCCCATGTTCAAGTCAATCGACCTGACATGGAAACCTGTCAGTACTCTCTCATGTGTGACCAGATCGATCACGGATTTCGGACTTACCGCAGTTCTTGTTCCTTCCACAATGCCACCTCTCCTGGCTCAGGCATACAGGACTCGTGGATTATCACTCTCGCGCCCGGCTTCAAGACGGGAGTCAGAGCGTTGAGAATGGCTGTGCAGTACTTGTTCGACCAGTTGTGGAGGATCCATCTCATGTAATAGACGTCTGCCTCGACCTTTTGTGGCGAGAACAGATCATGCGCCATGAATTTCACTCTCCCCCTGAGCTCTCTGGGTAGATCATTCTCTGCTCCCTCCACCACCTTTTCCATGTCCTGGACGACAAGGGAGAGGTTCGGGAAGCGCGAGGCCAGTGCAATGGCGATGTGGCCCCTGGCTCCTCCGACGTCGACGACGCGGGCTTGTCCAAGGGAAGCCCAGTCGTAATAGTCGAGCGCATAGGACAAGTCGTGGGCGCTTGACGCGGTAAAGGCATTCATGCACCCAGCGAACCGGGCCGATCTCGCTGGGTCTGAGCCGACGACGTCGTAGATCGACCTGTCTGTGTTATTCGCCAGGGCAAATGCCTGCCAACAAACCCCCAACAATGCATCAGTAAGTACTCGCAATGAGAAGCTACCAGCAACGAAATACCCAGGGCTAGTAGAAGGCACATGGGGAAAATCCGATGGGATAACCTACAGTATGATTAGGTTCCTGGGAATCTCCCCATTTCTCAATCGCATCGACCATCTATTGGAGACTCAGCCGCCTGCAGCTTGGACAAGTCATGGCTTCGCGTGATCTTACCCTCGTCGCTGCGGGCCAGAAGTCTTCGGCACCGCTGCTCAACCAGTCGGCCACGCTTGGCTGGAGGATGGCTTTGGAAGCTTGAGTGTGAGCCACCTGGCCGGGCTCGACCTCTTGAAACACGCGCATCGTCATGGCATGTCGAAGCAGACGCTGGATCGTTTGCTCCTGCACGCCGGTCTGCTTCGCTATATCTGCAAACGACGTTTGTCCTCGAGTAGGGACCATGGGGGCGATCTTCCATCGGCTGATACCCTGGAGGCATACCATATTATTGTACTGCAGATGCCATGGTCAGCTCTCAGCTGGGGCTATGTGAGGTCTTGGGCATCGTGACTTGCGGCACCGCGTTTAAGCATCAGAGTCAGGGGGTCGAGGAGAAGGTCGTAGATCTCCGCGGTCGAGTCTAGGAGGATATCTCGGGCCTCAAAAGCTTCCAGGGGCATTTCGGAGGTAGCATCCTCGTCGAATGAGGGCATCTGGAGGCCTTTCTCGGAAAAGACGCTCTGTAGATGGCCGGCGGCCTCAATGATTTTCTCCGCCAGCTCGACCACCCGGGCTTTACCGCTGTTCTGTTCGGCCATTTTCGACTCGATAAATGTCTCAACCAGAGGAAGATGCAATCATTGCTTTTCTTCGCGGGAAAGGGTAAGCAGAGGAGAGAGTGCTAAGTTATGCTCTCCCGTGACACGTCTTAGATATTTTGGGCAAGCTGGCGGCCCCCATTTGGAGGCGATGCTCGTGCTGCCCGATCGAACCAATCAACATAGAGGACTATGGTGGCTGCGCCAACAGGTTTCGGGGTGACATTGTCCGGATAAACACTGGTGCAGGTCGGTGTGGCTGACCGCCTTGATTTCTCTAGCCTCCCCTTCTCTCCTGTATGCTGTATGATTACAGGGGATCGGCGTAGTCGAACGGCGCATCGCCAACGTTATCACATGGGTGGGTGTCACTGCATCGAATGCCATCAGAGCCAAGCATCATTTGTATGGTCAGCTGCTGCTGCGCGACGTATGTGTGTATCCTTTCGGCCAAGTAGGCAGGCAGGCAAGTCTCCCGCGTATCCTGTCCCCCTATTTGCCACCGCCGAACAACGCCCCCCCTCCACGACTCCCCCTGGTTGAGGCTGGCGCCTCTGCGGCAGAATATCTCTGAAGCCTTAAGACTCAGCTGTCTGACGACCTGCCTTGGTTTTCCATCTTCACCATCCAGTAGCTAAACCATCACCTCCCTGTGCATAGTCTGACCTGCCTTTTTGCTATTTTGTTTCAAAGTCCTTCCACGATCTACGAAGCCCCTTCTTACGCGGCTCGCACGCGGCGAGCATTAACAATGGACTTCGAGCACGAGGCCGAGCTGACAACCGCAGCCCTCCCGCCTCCTGTCAATCCCAACGATCCCGGGGTTGGTCGGCTCATGATTGGCATTATGTGGACTTTCACAATCCTCGCTACCATTTTCGTTGCTCTACGACTCTATGTCCGTGTTGCAATACTCAAGTATATTGCGTGGGATGACTGGTTCATGGTACTCGCTGGAGTAGGTATTCCGACGGCGCATCTCAGTTGCTCTGTGTTCCATGCCTATGTCGCGATTCCACAGCATTCCTTAAACTGATACTTCCACTCTCTAGCTCCTTCAACTAGCCTATCAATCTTGCCTGACCGAATCTTACCAATGGGGCTTGGGAATGGCGTCGCAGAATATGACTTATTACCCTCAGATCGTCCACACTCTCAAATGGAATCTCATTGCCTCGATGGTTGGCTTCTCAGTGGCCATCTGGGCCAGGATCTCCATCACAATATTCCTCATTCGAATATTTGGCTCCAAGACCTGGTTCAAGTGGTATCTGATTGTCTGGACCTTCATTCAGTCCTTACTTTCTTTGGCCACGGAGCTAGTGTACTGTCTACAAGTCAGCCCTATCCAGGGGTTCTGGTACCCTCTCTCCCCTGCTCGACGCTTGAATCCGGTGATAGCAAAAGTGTTGTGGATGACAGGTCAAAGTCAGTTGCAAGACCCCGAGATGATGGCATACGCCGCTGACCCCAAGCCATAACTTAGCGTTTTTCACCGTCGCAGACTTGTCATATGTCGTTCTGCCTGTTATCTTTATCTGGAAATTGAACATGCCTCGGGGCCGCAAGATCAGATTGGCAATTATAATCAGCATGTCCATATTTACAGCGGTTGCGTCCATCTTCAAGACAGTCGAGGTCAAGGAGTCTGTCGGCCAGGCTTCGGCGATGGAGAGTGTGGGTAAAATGTTCATCTGGTCCGTCCTGGAACAAACCTTCGTCATCATTATGGGCTGCCTTCCTACGCTGCCCAAGCTCTTCACAGATGACACCATGTTCTCGCGACTCGTTAAGTACCCGCTGAGGTACTTCCCGACGAAAGGGAGTCGCGACTCGGATCCCGACTCAAGCGACCGCAAAGGCTATCACAACCTTGACCAACTCAATGCGGTGAAGCTCGGCCTTCATCCGCCTCCGTCTACGGAGCCGGAGTACATGATGCCTGGACGCGTCGTTGCGTGTTCCAATAAAGCTGGCTACGAGGGAAAACCAGGGGAGACCTCACGCACTGATCAATTCACACTGGCCTATTAAAGATACGCCCGGTGTATATGCTGACCCAGGTCAGTTGCGGTATATTCTATGTATGTCCGCCGATACAGGAGCTAGTAATCTAGTTTCGAGTTGTGTGGGTTCATAAGAGCAGTGCTGTTCTCGCTGTGGGACTTCTGCTATAGGTGCAGGCCGTAGTCCACCTTTTCGGTCGATGGAAACTCTTCCTCCCCAATTTTGGTACCTCAAGTCCCATACCAATTACTACAAGAAGTGAAACTTACCAGCTTACTACCACTACTACGCAGACCGTGACATGTACTCCGTACGTACGCGCACTTCATTATCAGGCCTAAAGAGTTGTCAGCACGCCATCCTATCTAACACGGCAATGAATTTTAGACTGCGTACACATTGCCTTACTACGTGGCTGTGCCGCGGCCTTGGCTGGCTCTAGCCGTAAGTACGGCTTTGCAGTTGAGATCCAAGTCATGCAGTCTGGCAAGCAGTCTAACCCAGTGAGCTGCTGTGAATGGCTGCTATCATTATTCCTCCAACGAGATGCCTCTAGTCTCTTCACCATTAAGTTGCGTGACATCCACTGCGGTAGGCGCAATTTTGGAGTGTTGGAGTGTTGGGGTCGGTGTCTGCTGTGAAGGTGGGTTAATATCGCCGGCAGGACGATGGACGCCTGTCAAAAATGTCCCCTGCTCCCAAGGCTACCGCAGACGGGCCGAACCTTGAGGAGCTCCAAATTGGGCTATCATGCACATCTTCGAGGATGCAGCCAACAGAATCTGCTCTGTGGTGACGCAAACCGTCTACCCCTCACGTGAGCAAAGTCCAGACCCAACAGTGACAACCGTTGTGGTTCTCCACGCCAACAAATGTAACCTGAGATGCAATCGTACGGCTCCAAGTTCCCGCAAGTTCGGGCTCTGTATGCAGGCTTCGCCACTGTGAAATGGCGGAGGCTCAGGGTCACATCAGGAGAACTGATGGTCAGCTGCCATTTCGGTCACGTTGGCTTTCGGCGCACTCGTTTGCATGAACCAACACGGCTTTCCATGGTGGCAAGGAGATACGCCTGCGTTGGAAGTACGTACCGGTGATCCCGTACGAAGCTGGTTCGTGTTAAAACTAACAACGAAAAGGAAAGACATGGATAGAACGAGCCCCTGCAGCATGCAATACGTTCTTTGCTTTGGAATAAACAGATGCAGAGAGGATAGGAGCTCAATATCACAGTACAATTCGGTATAACACTGCCAAAACTGTAGCAAAGTGATAAGTTGTTTTTGGCTAAGTAAGATTTGGAAGGGTAATTATTATCCCCTTTCCCCCTTCTCCTTACTCCTTGAACCTGAATGAAATAATTGGACATTATTCTGTCCGAGCCAATGCCCAGGGCCCTTACACGATGGAGCAGCACGAAAGACTCCGAGCGCTTGAGTGCGCCAAGTCTCTGGTAAAGGCTCTATCCAGTGATATCGAGGGACCCCTTCCCGAGACCACAAGATTCCATGCTGCCCAGATGGCAAGGACGCTTGCCCATACCCTCATGACACCTGATGAAGGCCTGTTCACAGTCGCATTCAGCGTAAGATCTCTGGTTTCTAGAATAAGGTAATCGGCTTTTTGTCCGCTCTGACCTTTTATGCTCCAGCCGGCCATTTGGGTATCTATTCGCATTTGCACCGAGCTGGGCATCTTTGCCGTCATCTCGTCATCGAACTCAGCGTCTTCAGAGTTCATCGCGTCTCAGACAAACGCCGACGAGCATCTTATCAGTACGTCCAATGTGTTCCGAATCCTACTCAGCTTACACTCTACCAGGGCGCTTCCTCCGAGTCCTTACAGCCGCGGGCTACGTCGCCGAGACTGGCGACGGGTTGTACGGGCCAACTAAGTGGACCAGACACATGCAGAGCCGTCTGGCAGACGGCATGATTAAGTTCACGTAAAGTATATCTCTGTCGGTGTTATAAAGAAGAGCTAACAAGACCTTCCGCAGATACGATCTCGCCATGCCTCAGTTCACGGTGGCGCCCAAGTGGTTCCAGACGCGAGGTTACGATAACCCCTGCCTCTCCAGCGATGGTCTCCTGCAGGCAGCATTCCACACGACCGACTTGCCATTTCAGTGGCTAGCAAGGCCCGAAAACAAAGAGCATTTCGATAATGGCAACACTTTCTTCGAGGGCTCAGGGGGTCCCCGCCCGCTCTGGTTCACTTGGTTTCCCGTGTCGGAGAAACTCCTTGGTGGAGCAGTGAACACTAAGGCTCCGTTGCTAGTTGACATTGGCGGCGGTCGAGGCCAAAGCCTTAGGGAATTCATGGATTTCTTTCCTGGACAATCGGGCTCGTTTGTGCTCCAAGACCAGGAGCCAGTGCTGAAAGGTGCGATATCACTGCCGGGAAATGTAGAGACGCGATCTCTCGATTTCTTTCGCGAGTCTCCAGTTGCAGGTAAGTCCATTTATCACTTGAGATTCGGTTCTTCTAGTATCTTACGTACAGAAAGGAGCACGCATATACTACATGAAGAGCATCATGCACGACTGGGGTGACGGCGATTGCATTCGAATCCTCAAATCTGTGGCATCTTCGATGACTCCGGGCTATTCATATCTTGTTCTCAATGAGTTTGTTATTCCAGATACTGGGTGTTCCCTTCTGCCAGCTACCGCAGATATCATGATGATGGCCTTCGTCTCTGGCATGGAACGAAGCGAAAAACAGTGGGTAAATGTACTCACATCAGCCGGGCTCAGCATTGAGGGATTTTACCAGCCACCTAGTGATGGTCAGGGCATCGTTCTCGCAACTTTGGCATGACTTGGTCTTGCCCCGCAGACTGTATCGTTGGCTTGGGGTAGAGCTATCTCATATATCTCATAAGGACAAACCAATCTGCCTCTGTCTTACAAGTCCAGAAGTTCCGCAACCAAGGGAATCGTCGTCTGTGAGAGAGCATCGTATAACTCAAGTGGATTTACATGGACCGAATTGACACGGGAGAGGTGCAGGGTCAGCGTCCTACTGATGTCGGCCACCGTGTCGCCTCCCCCTCACCTCCGGAGTCTTCCTCGTTCAGACTAGGAGTAGATGAGTCCGAGTTGGCCGGGCAGCAGACAATGCCCACCCTAGCGTAATTAGCAACTTTAAGTTCTTTTTACTAAAAGCGAGTTGTTCTATTAAACGTAAAGGATAATTAAGGAGTGTTTAGCTCTAAGCGGACTGTTTTAGGAAATGGTATAGGGAGAGGTAGTTGGCGAGTTTAACGAGGATGGAGATTTATCCCGACCTTAAAACGATAAGCGGAGCTTACTCGCTTAAGCGCGCCGCCTAATCGTCCGTCGGGGCCTTAGGCTTATTATCCTTTTTTAGCTAAAAGGTGTTAAAAATCTTATCGTATTAATTAATATAAAAGTTATTATAATTAAGCTAATTCTTTCGTCGACTGTTATACTTTTAATAAAAAGTTTACCGCCGCTTTTTTTAAGGGTTGAAGTTTTATTTACCACCGTGTTTTTTAAATCTATTAAATGCGTTTAATTAAAAGTAAGCTTTATACGGATTAACTTTAACGTTTAACGCGCGTATAGTTAAAGACTTTTTATTATTATTTAGTTTAAAACGAATATTAATATTTATTACGGTAAATAATAAAGCGTAGCCGATTACTACTTTATAAAAAGTAATCCTTACTTATAAAATATAAAAGAAAATAAAAAAGGCTATATATAGCTAGCTATAAGAATATAAATAGCTAAAGCTGTTTAAATAAAGTTTCGCTGAATAAAGCTTAAAAGCTTAAATAAACGCGAGCTATATTTAACCACACTTTTTATTTATATAAGCTATTATAAATGCGGTATATTATTATTACCGTTTTAATCTTTTGTATTAAGCCGTAAAAAAGGCTTTATACGGAGATTATTAATAAAACGTTTAATTATATAAAAATAATATATATAAGGCTCGAATCGATTACTTTAAATACGGGTAAAATCTTTAATTACCGTTTAAATCCGGTTTAGCGCGTTACCGGAAACGCTGTTAAATTTTATACTACTATAAAGTGCCCGGGCCGGTTAAAACGCACGTATATATTATTTTTTACCTAAAGGGATAATCGTAAATAAAGTTTTATATACGCATTATAATTAGCCGAAAACCGGTAAAAGTAAGCCGATAAGCTTAAAACGCTGCTAATAACGGTAGTAACGCTAGGCTTAATGCCGGTACCGGGCTTAATGCGCTAGGCTTAATACCGGTACCGGGCTTAATACGAGAGTGGCGCTATTAGCGTGGTTAAGCGGTGTGGCTTAATAAAGCCGTTTTATTAAGGGGTATAAAGCGCTCCTATTAGCCTAATCGTTAAATCCACCGTTAAATCCATTCTGGGAAGTTATTTATTTGTTTTTATATGCTCACACCACTATACCTAAAACGCTTCCCTTCCCACCTTAGTTTTTATTAATAATACCTATTATTATTAAGCCTTCGCGCCGGTGTTTTATTAAATAATCGTAATAAACTAAGGTTATATTATACACATTTTATGGTTAGGGAGCTTTAATCCTAACGTAAAAAAGAAAACGAAAAACGACCCCGGTTACTTATAACCGAATAACGGATCCCTGTATCCTACACGATCCTAATTAACCCCTAATTAAAATATCCGCTTAACGTTATGGCTAAGATTACGGAGGAGAGAGCGGTAAAAACCGTTACCAAAGCTTAAATCGACCGCGTTAAGCTAATACGATAATTATCCGTAAAGGATAATAAATAACCCTAAAGCGAGCTACGTTAATATACCTTGCTTATAGGCTAGGATAAGTATTTAGCGGACCCTAATTATTTTAAGCATATTATTACCCTCGAGGAAGGCAATAATAAGGAAAATAACGAGTATAATAAATTATTATACGTTCTCCGTATTATTAATAAGCTTATAAACGAAGGAGATAACGAGGACTTTTATAAGTATTTATTTCGTTTTAGCGTTTAATAACTAATCGAAAACGAATGATTCTAAGTCGGCGAACTTATAAAGCACTTTATAAAGGGCACTAATAGCCCGGGATATTTTTTTTCTTTTCTTATTAAGGCCGGTAAGCAAATATAGCCCTAGATAACGGGCACCCTCGATTTAGTAACGTTTACGAATATAATAACCACTAATATTTAAGCTCTTTTTCAAGAGTTTAAGCTTCGGATATTACTCTTAATAGCGAAATAGGAGTAATAAAATAATATATTAACCATTACCGAGAATGCGGATAATAATATAATGCGGGTTAAAGATTAAGCGCTATCCTTATTTTCCGCTTTAAACCGGTAAAATACTAACGAGTTAGCTTAGGTCCGGGCCTAATTAATATTAAAATCGGATAAATACACTATATTACAAGTGGAGTTAGCCGATAAGAAATTAAACCGCATTACTAACGTATAATATTATATAAAAAAAATCACCGGTTTAAAAGAGGACTTAATTACCTCGAACTAAATTATCGCCGATTTATTAATTCGATAGCGGTAATAATCGTCCGCTATAACCGACTCACGAGTAATTGCTTCGTAAACCTTATCGTTATTTAAAAAATCGGGTAAAGTAAATATCCCGACCTTTTATAATAATCGATTAAAGGATACCGTTTCCTTTAACGTCTAGTACTGTAAGCAGTTTAACCGTTTAAAAATAAACTACGATTAGTTTACCGATAAGGTTATTAAACTGGTTAATATCGAGAGCTACCTAAAGGGTAAGGTTATTAAAGCCCTATAATTATACTTAAAAAACGGTTACCCCTAAAAGATTACGATTACCGCATAATTAATAAAGCACTTATAATAGGAATATATTAATCCTAACTAATAGTTTAAAGCCCGAGCTAAATTTAAAAACCTGGTTATATAAAGCATTAATAAATTCCAGGAATTTAAAAACACCTTTATTCGATTAGCCGGGGAACGTTATTTGCTTATTAAAAACTAAAAGCACGAGTTTTATAACCGATTAATATTAAAGCTATAAATCGCTTTTAATAAGGAGTACCTGGATAATTAAGTATTATAAGAGGCTTATAACACTCTGGCTATATAATAAGCCTATGCTTTTAAGGTCGCTAAAAAACGAAATAATAACCTTAACCGTAACCGTAATAATACTAGCCAGGCTTAAAGCATTAGTAATTAAACCACTAAAAATAAAGGAGGTGTTAGCGGAGCTGCTTCCACTATTTAACCGCGTACTAATAACGGCTTACGTAATAATACTTTAAGCGCACGCGGTTTTCTGGCCCCGACGGCTAGCGGTAATAAGAATTTTAGTAAACCGACCGGAAATAAATTTACTAAACTGGTTTATAAAGCTCGCTGTTTTAATTATTACGAGGTTAATTACCGTATTAACGAATACCTTATCCCTTTTTACCCCGAATATACGCAGACCCGAGCTAATCGGGATACCCGATTAGCGGCTATATACGCTTAACGCTAGGGATCCCTTAAGCCCGTTACGGAGGAAGTTATAGCGGAGCCGGGAAATATTTAACCCTGGGATAATTAAACTCCCACTTAGGGATATAATCCGTGGAGGGTAATTATAACGCGAATTTTAATCCTTTAAATAAACTACTGGGAGGGGAATAATTCTTTACCCCTTATATAATAATAAATAAAGGAAATTTAGTAATAATTATAAATACCCTTTAGGATACGGGAGTAAGCGGTTATTTATTTATAAGTAATATATTCTTTAATACACTAAAAACGAAAATAAAGGTTTTTATCCGTACCGATTTTAACCCTTGTTAGCTTTCGGGCTATAACGGTAAATCCGGGTAATAAATAATGCAGTTAGTATAAGGGATCCTAAGCCTATAAAATCGAGTGTTTCCGGACGTATAGTTTATTATACTTAATATAATTTATAATATTCTAATAAGTAAAATGTTTTATATTAAGTACGGAATCTTTTTAAATCCTATTAATAAACGATTAATCTTTTAAGCCTTTAATATACTTTCCTATTAAGCTGATATAAACCGCCGGGATTAGCTAATAGATAATAAAAAAGCTCCCCGCCGGAGAAAGCTAAAAATCTTAAAGCGCCCCTTTAATAAGCAGAAGGCTTTAATAACCAGATTAAAAAAGGTGGCGATCCCGTTAGCCCTTTTAATAAAATAGGGTTAATAGGCAAAATATAACGCTATTAAATAAAAAATATCCGAGCTAGTAAACTAAGCGGCGGTTTTAGTAAAGGGGAATACTCCGAGCGTAGTGCTCCTTTATTATAATATCCTTAATTTAAAGGAGACGATTAATAGCGATCCTCTACTCCGTAAAATACGCTAATAACTGGATAATAAAGCACTTTAGGGACCGATTTCTTAGCGTTATCGCACAGTGCCCCTGCCTAAAAACCCTAAAAAAGGCTATAATAACCAGGGCGGTTATATACTTACCTATAACGAGGTGGGTTAATATAAAAAACGGCCTCCGGATATTACCGTTATAAAAGCCGACGTATTTACTTAACTCACCTCCGGCGGTAACGAAGGCGTTTACGGAGAAACCACCTTAAACGAGATTAAGAAATACGTTTTTTATAAAAAAGAAAAAAACCCAGGTATTACCTAAAGAAAAGGATAATAAGCTTTAGTAAAAGGCCTAGGATAAAGTCCCCGAGGAGTATTACCCTTACCTTTATATGTTTAATAAAGTAGACTTAAATACTTTCCCCCTTTATTAAGCATAGGATTATAAGATATAATTAAAGGAGGGTTATAAGGCGGAAGAATTATAATACTTACTATTATATAAGATATCCTTAAAGGAGTTAAAGGTAGCTAAGGATTACGTAATAGATAATTTACATAAGGGATTTATTATATTAAATAATACTCCTTAAACGGCTCCTATCTTATTCGTAAAAAAGCTTAATAAAGGATTATAACTTTATATCGATTACCGGAAGCTAAATAACTTAACGCGAAAGGATTAATACCCTTTGTTTTTAATTAAAGAAACGCTGTCCTAGATCTTTAAGGCAAAGGTATTTACGAAAATCGATATACGGTAAGTATTCTACCGCATTCGTATAAATCCTAACGCTAAGGACTTTACCACCTTTTATATAAGGTACGGTGCGTATAAGTATAAAGTATTACCCTTTAAATTAACAGAAAAGCCCGCTACTTTTTAGCGATATATTAATAATATTTTATATAACTACTTAGATAATTTTTATAGCGCTTACGTAAATAATATTTTAATTTATTCCGAATCCTTAAAAGAGCACCGTAAGCACGTTACCAAAGTATTAAAAAGGCTTTAATAAGCGGGTTTTTAAACCGATTTAAAAAAATACGAGTTTTATATCGAAGAAACTAAGTTTTATAGGTATATTATTAGTATATAAGGCGTAAGCATTAACCTAGAAAAAATATAAGCCGTGGTGGATTAAAAACCCTTAACGATTAAAAAGGCCGTTAGGTTATTCCTAGGCTTTTATAATTTTTATTATAAGTTTATATTAGAGTATAATAGAATTATAAAACCCCTAATTAATCTTATTAAGCCCTAAGTTTTATTCTATTTCGACGCTGCTTATTATTAAGCTTTTAAGCGATTAAAAACGCTAATTATTTTAGCACCGGTTTTTAAGCATTTCGATTATAGCCGGTTAACCAGCATGGAAACGAACGCTTTTAATAGCGTGCTAGCCGGCTCCTTAGTATAATTATATAGCGAAGATTAATACCCCGTGGTTTTTTATTCGGAGATAATATAAGGATCCGAATTAAATTATAGCGCGTATAATAAAAAAATGCTCGCGGTTATCCGAGCACTTTTATACTAGCGAACGGAATTCGTAGGGTTATAGCGAGATAAACCTTTCTTAATCGTAACTAATTATTAGGCTTTAAAGTACTTCGGAATTAAGTAAAGGATAAATATACGGTAGGCTGGGTAAACGGAGTTATTTACCTAGTATAATTTTAAAATCACGTATCGATTAGGGAAAAAGAATATAGTAACCGATGCCCTATTACGCAAGCAGGAAGAATTATATACCCTAAAGAATAAATAGGAGGCTTAAAGGCATTAATAAATACTTAAACTTCTTCCCGGGTTTATTAGCGTAAAGGTTTATATTTTAGAGAATATTAAGTCCCCTCTCCTTACCTCCTCCGGTATAATACTGGTAAACGAGCTATTAATATAAAACCGGCGGCACCCTAGCCTTAATATTTACCGATTTTAAGCCGAATATAACCGCGAAAAATACTTTAAAATAAGCAAGGGCCTGCTCTTAAAAAATAAACGCCTGGTAGTGCTTAACGTGGATTACTTACGCACTCGATTAATCTAGGAAGGTTATAACCGGCTGCCCACGGTATACACCGGGAAAGCTAAAATATATAAGCTAATAACTAGTTAATATTAGTAACCGAAAATAAAAACCGATACGGATATATACGTGGTTAATTACTTAGGCTATTAACTTATTAAGTAGTTAAGAGATAAAACTCTAGGCATATTAACGCTATTACCGGTATTAAACCGTATATAATAGTATTTAGTTATAGATTTTAAATCCATGCCTATAAATAAGCGCTAGATAAATAACGCTTTGGTTATAATCGACCGCTTAAGTAAAAGGGCCTAGATAATATTATATATTAAAAGCGTTATTACCCGGGATACTGCCCGAATATATTACGACGGTTTATACCGAGTACTCGGATTACTAAAATCCGTTATAACCGATTAAGGCACGTAGTTTATAACCGATTTTATTAACGAGCTATCGCGAATCCTCGGCGTTAAGTAAAACCTTTTTTTATCCGGGTATTACAAGACCGCTAAATAAGCAGAGATTATAAATAAGTATTTCGACTAAAGATAACGGCCGTTTATAAACTATTACTAGGATAATTAGTTTATTATTATCCTAGTTATAAACCACGCCTAAGCTAAACTATTATATACCTTTATTAGGCTTTTACCCTATAAGGTAAAGCGGGGATATTTAATACCCGGATACTTTAATTAGGAATATTAAACCACGTAGTTTAAAAGCCTGCCGGTAAGAAAACGCACGAACTAGTAGGAAGCCTAAAAGGTAATAAAGAAAATACAGGAGTATACGGATATAACTAGATAAATAATATAAAAGGCATAATAACGGATATATAACCAGGTGAATTAATATTACCGGGAACCCGATTTCGATATAAGGGACCGGGTTTTTATTATTAAAAAGCAATAATCCAGGATTACGGATAAATTATTAAATAAACTGGATTATTCCCTTACCCGCTATTATTATAAGATTATAAAAAAAACCGGCGAGAATATATACCGATTAAAGGTGTTAAAGAATTAAAAGTCTACGAATACTTTCCACGCTAATAAATTACGATTATACCCGAATAATCCTTTTCCCAGGTAAACGGTAAAAAGTCCTTTAAGGGAATAAGTATAGCCTAATATAAAAAAGGAGTGGGAGATAAAACGGATTCTTACTTTTAGACTTTATTATTATAAGCTATAATATTAAGCCGATTAAAAAGGGTAGGATTATAAAAAAATATAATACCCAGCATTTAATTTTAAAAATATATTACGGTTATTAAAGGAATTCCATAATACTAATCCGTAGGCAGCGGAATTACTTATAAGATTAAACGCATAGTTAAAGGCCACCGAAAAGGATTCCTTTAATACCGCGCACCCTAATAACGAAAAAGCAGCGGCTATAAAAAACATAATTAATCGGCGGCGGCGGAATGCATAAAGGCGGTAAAACGCGTAAATAAAGGGAAAATTAATAACTCGAAGGGGGTAAAAGCTAACTTACGCGCGCGAATCGGTATAATTAACTATAAAGAAGCACCTGCGGCTAGGCCTGGCACGGGGGCCCGTGGCTTAATAGTAATAAGTATAAAAACCCGAGGGTACCCCCCTATTACCTGGAAAGCGGTTAATTGCATTATATACCTGGGTTCGAGCCCTAAAACCACTTCGTCGATTAAATTTTTTTTTTCATAATCACCTTTAAGGGCGATTACCACCGTTTTTAAAGTCCGCTTACATCGGACTTTATTTTTACCAGGGGGTAGTAATACTAGGCCTAATACCGGTACCGGGCTTAATACGCTAGGCCTAATACCGGTACCGGGCTTAATACGAGAGTAATACTACTAGCGTGGCTAAGCGGTATGGCTTAATAAAGCCGTTTTATTAAGGGGTATAAAACGCTCCTATTAGCTTAATCGTTAAATCCACTGTTAAATCCATTCTGGGAAGCTATTTATTTATTTTTATGTGCCCACACTATTATACCTAAAACGCTTCCCTTCCCACTTTAGTTTTTATTAACGATACTTATTATTGCTAAGCCTTCGCGCCGGTGTTTTATTAAGTGATCGTGATAACGGTACCGATAAAAGTATTTTAATTCGCGACGAAGTTATTTATAAATACCCTTTATTATAACCCTTTTTTATATAGGTTTTAGTATAATTGCTAGAGAATTAATAGCGGGAAGCGATAAAATTATCGAGGAATATTGAAAATTAATCGCTTTATTAAGCGTAGCTTTATAGCTTATAAATAGCGTTATATCGGGTTTTTTAAGTATTTCCCTTTTAATATAAAATGTGGAATAGTTGAAATAAATATAAATCGGGGTTAAACGTAGTTAAAGTTATATAACAGGTTATATATTTATCGCTTTAAAGCCGACGTGCTTATATCGCTTATATACTCTCGAGTATTAAAATAAACAAAGCTTTTTAATAAAATTTAATCCGGGCGTATTACTGGTTAAAGGCGTAATAATTTAAATACCTGGTATACTACTATACTAATCTGCGTAAAAAAAAAAGAATAAAAGTAAACAGCAGATTAGCCAGATTTAGTATAAATACAGTGGTGTATAATAAATCTCCCGTTCCCACCTACTCGGCTAGCTTACTAGCTAGTAGTTTACAGTGGAGTGTAGTGGAGTTATTAGGACTGTATTAAAGTCTACCCTTATAATAAAGGGGATAATAAGGGTTTTAGCTATAATGCTATAGGATTTTGCAGTGGTGGTGATATACAGTGGTGGATTGCAGTGGTGGACTGCAGTGGTGGTGGTGGATTTTAATTATATGATTTAGCCCTGCGCACCGGGCTCGATTCGGGGATATATCACCCTCTCTTTACTGCCGGCTAAAACCCCTCTCTTTTAATCCTTAGGCTTTAATCACAGTGCTTTTATAATTACTTCCTTTTTACTTGTTTTTTTTCTCTACTTTTCTTTGTAATTCTCCTTTTATGCCTAGCCTTTTATAATTGCAGTAATTTATTTTTATACGGTTTTAATAAATTTAAAGCCTTAACCCTTAGCCACTTATAAATTAGCTAGTATTATTATAACGTTATTATATAACCCTGCGTTAATCCTATAACCCTGCGTTCCGGCTTTAAGCCGAGTCCTTATTAACCTTTTTTCGAAATAATAGCTTCTCGTAAACGCACTTATTATAAGCCGACAAGTAATTATAAAAAAAAAAGAAGTAAAAGCTTTTAGTATTATTATAGCCCGCGTTATTATAGCTCCGACCGCTAAAAACCTGTAATTAGCTAAAAAGGAGTATACCCGGTTATAACGGTTTCTTAAGTTATAATAGGAGATACGCCGGCTCTCCGAGTAAATTCGGTTTTATTCCGGTGCCGATTCGTAATCGAATTACTTTAAATACGGCTACCGTTGCCGCCGGCGTTTTATTTCTTTTTCTCCCGAAAGGGATATTACTCTTAAGCGGTATATTAGCATTTTTACGCTGCGTTTTACCTACCGGTAGCGTAATAAGTGGTTAGTAAACCTGCGGCGTGCTTTTAATTCGGTACCGGGTAAGTATTTCTCCCGTTATAGGCAAATTAACCTCGCGGTATTTAAAATGGATTCTTAATGCCGGCCCCTTTAAAACCGTAAAGTGGCTTAAGCACTAGATCGTAATCTTCTCGCGGGCGATTAAAAGGCGTTCCGGTAATAAACTATAACGCTTATTTAAAATACCGGTTATTATAAGGCATACGTTACCGAGCAGCTTAAATTCGCTTAGTAAAAAAGAATATAATACCCCTAGGACTTTAATAACCTCTTATAAAGTATTAAAAGCTAATCGCCGGCGAGTAGCCTGCGTAATAATACTGCTTCGTTATATTTCTTTTTTATAAAGCTTACCGAACCTTTTTAAAGGAGTTTTAAGGCTTAAATACCGGTTCTCCCGTTAACTCGCAAAAGAATAATTATAATAGCCTTTTATTACTAGGATTTATTAAGTTATTACGCTATAACTTTAACCGACGCAGTAAATTAATTTCTTCTTATAGGTGATTCGCAGTTAAATTACTCGGACTTTACTGTAAAAGCCTAAACCGCTAGTATTACCACTTTTACCCTTGCGGCCGCCGGTATCCCCTTAGCTTTTCCTGTAGCCCTTTTATATAATGCCGGTGTAAACGGTACGAGAAGGGATTAAAATAACACCGTTATACCGTACCAGGTCTGCAGTGTTAAAAACCACTAAGCCCTTAAATACTCTTAGCGATTTTTACTTACCCCGGTATCGGGAACGGCCCGTTTAACTCACCGGCTTTTAAACCGTATATAGTACTTTTTTTACTTCGCCTTTTAGCTTTTTAGGCTTTTCAACTCCGCGGCCGCGTTTCGGCCTCGATTTTATTACTTCTCGATTACCCTTTACCCTTTTTACTGGGTTATTCCTACCTTTTCTTCCTTTATAACTTAGTTTTTAAGTGAAGAGTGGTGACCCGGGGTTTATTTACTTATAAGGTTATATTACCCGAGATGCGTATTACTCCGGGGATATACCGCGTTACCGGCGTTTCGGTACCGCGGTATTAGCCTGGTTTTTTAGTTTTTAATTCTTTAGTTTCTTAATCCTTAGGTTTTTTAGTTTTTTTAATAAAGGCTCCCGGCTAGCCTTTTAGCTCCCGGCGTGATTGCGCTTTTTAATAACGCCCCTGGCTTAACCGGCTTTAGCTGCGTTCTTTTTTCGGTTGCTTTTTATAGGCTTTTTAATCTAGTACTTTTAGCGATATTTGCCCTAATAACTGGTTATAAAGGATCTTTCTTAACCTATAGTGAGCAGAGCGCTAGGTTACCTCCCCCTAAAGCATTCCTGATTTTATGCCGAAGCGAGGGCACGTTGGGTTTATTACTAGGGCTTTAAAGAGTTCTCTTTTCTGGCGTATTTTATACTCTGCTTACCGGGCTCCCCGTATTATCCTCTTATAAGGTTAACGTGCTGGTTATGCGTGGCCTAAAGCGCGAACCTTAAGTGTATCCGGCTCGAGTACTGTTTAGTATTAATAGCTGCGAGTATAAAAACCCGCCGAATCGGGGTCGATTCGGTTATAAAAGGGGGGTAATTATTAGGATTACACTAAAGTTTACCCTAATAGTAAAGGGGTTAATAGGGGTCCCAGCTATAATGCTATAGGATTTTATAGTAGTAGTAATATATAGTGGTGGATTACAGTGGTGGACTGCAGTAGTGGTGGTGGATTCTGATTATATAACTTAGCCCTGCGCACCGGGCTCGATTCGGGTATATATCACCCTCTTTTTACTGCCGGCTAAAACCCCTTTCTTCTAGTCTTTAGGCTTTAGTTATAATGCTTTTACAGTTACTTTTTCTCTACTTATCTCTTCTTCTTTACCTTTCTTTGTAATTCTCCTTTTACAGCTGGCCTTTTATAACTGTAATAACCTATTTTAATACGGTTTTAATAAAAGTAGCTAACCGGTTTTACTCCGCTACGCTTTACCACCTTATTATATAACCGCTTATTACTACCAGCTTTACTAGTAATATATGCGTTAATTATAACTCGATTTCTAATATAATTAATAGTATTAGTTAACGGATTAAAGCTAAAAGACGATATAATAACCTTGGTTATAAGGAGTTAAATTTAACGGTTATAAAGAAAAGGATTAAAGAAAACAATTTCGCTTACTAGTTAATAGGGCTTTATAAAAAAACCTCGACCCGGAAAATATCTCGAAGCTTTTTCTCGGTAATATTCGTAATAGCAGGTATTAAAATCTAACACGTAAGCGGTAAAAATCTCAGCTATAATACTATTATAAATATTACGGCAATGCTTAAAAATAATAATACTTTTATAAAGGATTTTTATAAGGTCGGTTAAAAGTAAAATAGTTTAATAGCGGTAATTCAAATTATAAAAACCGGTCGGGTTAAGTTACGGTATATATTAATAAGCTTTTAATCAGCGG
This sequence comes from Xylariaceae sp. FL0804, assembly GCA_022539325.1. Classification (NCBI taxonomy): domain Eukaryota; kingdom Fungi; phylum Ascomycota; class Sordariomycetes; order Xylariales; family Xylariaceae; species Xylariaceae sp. FL0804. The sequence continues at coordinate 289,970 of JAJKLG010000020.1, read as the reverse complement.
TTTTAATTAATTAAAATCGACGCTAAGGTTTAAAAAGCGGGTATTAAGCTTATAAGCTTAGATTTCGGTAAAAAAGAAAACGATTATAAAAGAAAACAATAACGATTTTAAAGAAAAGTAACGATTTAAAGAAACGTAACGATTTAAAGAAACGTAACGATTTATAAAAAGATATATTAAATACGGCTTAAATAAAAAACTACTAGCTGTAAAAAAATATATTAATTACAGGGTTATTTTAACGTAAGGGTTAAAAAGTAGTAATAAAGCGTATATTAATCCCGGCATTATACGTAAAGCGTTAGTGTTAAAAGGGTAAATAAATCAGATTTTAAGAAATTCTTAAATTTATTAGCCGGTAAATAGTGGTCGAATAAGATAAGGTAAAATAGGCAGCGGTATTTTATTTACCAGGGATTTTATAATTACTACGGCAGATAATAAGGCGTAGCCGATTACTACTTTATAAAAAGTAATTCTTAATTATAAAATATAAAAAAAAGGGAAAAAGGTTATATACGGCTAGCTATAAAAGTGTAAGTAGCTAGGGCTATTTAAGTAAAGCTTAGCTTAATAAAGCTTAGAAGTTTAAATATACGCGAATAGTATTAACTATACCTCTCAGTTATATAAGCTATTATAAGTGCGGTATATAGTTATTATAGCTATAGCTTTTTTTTTAACCCGTGGTTTATTTATCCGCTTATAAAAATAACGTAGTTATTTAAATTTAATTGAAAAGTTTTTAAAAACCCGCTAGTAATAAAGGTTTTAGTTATAATAATTACCTAAAACTATTAAAGTAAACGTAAAAGCTATAACTTATATAATATTAATAAAAAAGATTAATTAAGCATTTAATTTTATATAAGTTTATATATTTTTATAAGCGCTGTTACGGCTAATAGCAGGGCGTAGCCGCTACTACTTTATAAAAAGCAATTTTTAAGTATAAAATGCAAAAGGAAAGGAGAAAAGCTATATACGGCTAGCTATAAAAGTGCAGATAACTAGGTCCGGTGCGGGCCACCTGGGTAAAACCTAGCCTAATAAAGCCTAAAGGCTTAAGTGTGCGAGAGCTATACCCAGCTATACCTCTCAGCTATATAGGCTATTATAAGTGCAGTATATTATTACTACCCTTTTAATCTCTCGTACTAAGCCGTAAAAGAAGGCTTTATACGGAGATTACCTAAAAAAGCATTTAATTATATAAAAATAATATATATAAGGCTCGAATCCATTACTTTTAATACCGTTAAAATTCTTTATTACCGTTTAAATCCGGTTTAGCGCGTATTAACGCTTATCACGGCGAGCAGATAAAAGCTAGGATAATGCCTTCGCAGTTAAATCACCGTACTTTTATTAATTACTATAATCGGAATAAAAAGAAGAAAAAAAGAAAAAAGGGAAAAAACTTTAAAGCGAGCGCTAAAAAAAACCCCTTTTAATAGCGGCCTTTAAGCTGGGATTAAAGGCGCTAATAATAAAAAGCGGTAAGTGGTTCCACGAAGTGGAGGTAAACGGGTAGCGAAGTAATAAGCCGAGTAATGGTCGCGGTAGGCCGTAATATTACCCCCCCCTCTAGGGAAGGCGCGGCTTATATATAGGTTACGCTATAATAATAAGGAAGGTATAGCCCCGAGTACGGGGTTTACTTATAAGTAGGGAAGGAGCGGTTATATTAGCTAGGTGTAGCCGTTAATATTATTAGGTAAAATTAAGTGGGAATTACGCTAATAGCCTATTATAAAAAGATTTATTTCCTTTTAATCGCTTATTTACTTTTTTTCCTTATATAACTTTTTTCTTTAATATATACCCCCCCCCCCCCTTAATTAACGAATAATTTTTATTTTACCGGTTTACGCTGGGCTTTTCCTTTTATTTTATTAGCGTAGGCCGGTAAGGCTTTAGTTTACGATTTAATAAACGGATTCGCTACTCCGGGGGAATTTTATTAATTTTTCCCCTTAATTAATAACTTTTAATCCTTATTATAATACCGGCTAAATTTAAAAAAGCAGTTAAAAAGCCTGCGTAATTAGCTAATATTAACCTTATAATCCCGAAGTATATTACGCCTTTTAATATAAGCGGGGTTATAATAAAGTTTATTTATCCTATTACGGTTTACGGCGTATAAACTCTGGTTCTTTTTTTTAAGCTTTTAATTACTTTTAGCTTTATTACGGGTTACGGTGTATAAACTCCGGTTCCCTTTCCTAAGCTTCCGGTTACTCCTGGCTTTATTACGGGTTACGGTATATAAACTCCGGTTCCCTTTCCTAAGCTTCCGGTTACTCCTGCTCTTAAGCATAAGCGCGATATTAAGGATTTAGGAGGCTTAAATAATAAATAAACCCCCGTTAAAAACGTTTATTATTTTATAAATAACGTTATAAAAACCGATTTTTAAAAGCTTATTAAACCGGGCTTTTATTTTAAGAACGCTAATAATCTTATTATAACGCTTACGTATAATCCTTACGAAATCGGAGTAAAGCCCGAATTAGGTAACGAATACCGCGAATATTTCCCTTTTAAAGTAAAGTTTAAGGAATATATAAATACACCGCCCTATTTACGCTATATTAAGGCCGCCGTGGATTAAAAGCCTTTAATAAACCGCGTAATTTATATTTTATTTTATAATAAATAAGGTTTTAATAAAGTTAGGGCGTATTTTAAGCTAATATTATTATAAGTTAATTAGTAAAGTATTAACGTTATTAAGAAATATATAAGGACTATAAAGTAATAAGTTTATATTAATTTATAGGTAAAGCATGGGTTAATCCGCCGGGTAAATTACCGGAAAGCTAATTACCCTCGGTTATATTTTTTTATAAGTGTATTTTAGTTACGTTCCCGCCGGCTAGTGTAAGCTTACCACTACGTACGTATAAATCGGTTAGCTAAAGCGTTTTATCCGGGATAATATTAAAAGTAATAATGGTTTTTTTATTAAAAAGGTTTACCGTAAGTTCCCTGCGTACCCAAGTAAGTAACTTTATTAACTTATAGCGAAAACTTTTATAAGATTACTGCGGAGCGAGTTTAGGCTTATATAAGTATTAATTAGCTTATAAGTATTAATTAGGTTACCGATAACGGCAAGGTTATTATACCTGCGTTAATAGTTTGCTTTTTACTGGATATTAATTCGGGAAATATACGTTACTTATATATAAATATAATAATTATATATATTAATATTATATCCGTTATAAATAATACGCATAATATTAATAAATATTTATAAGAGTTTTTACGGGAAATTTACCGGATCCGTATACTTACGGAGGTCGTTATAAAAAACTTACGGATTTTTATTACGAATTCGGAGAATATTATTAAGAATATTACGAATATTTTTCAATTACTCCGGGTTATAACCGGGTAATACTAGGATAATAAAGCTAATAACGATTTCGTTACTAAGGAAGATAATAAAGCCGATAACGATTTCTTTATTTAGCTTAATAAAGCTTTTAGCGATTTCGGGGCTTTTTTTTATCGAAGTAATAATCGCCTTATAATTAGTAATAAGGGTTTTATTATAATAGCGCGCTTACGCGCTAAGGCTTAGTATTAGGTTAAGGGATAAAAGGATAGCGCTTAAAAGGATAAATCGGATTATAAGGGTTTAATACGGGAAATTAATATTATAATCCTATCCTTAGTGTTTTTTAAATAAGCGCCCGCCTAGGTTTACGGTGTTTTTACTAGGAGTATAATAATTTATTATACTGATTTCCACTTTTATTACCTATAAATAGTTTTATTTACTAGGTAAATACGCCGGTATTTTATTAATAGTTTACTTTCCTATAACCTTTTTTAAAAAATAATTAAAAAATAATAAAAAACGCGTTTATTTTAATAAATACACGGTATTATAAGGGAAGGAGTAAATTCGAAGCGAAGTTAATATTATTAAAAGCTAGCGAAAATAAGTATTACGGGTTCGCCGCGTACCCGTTTTAAAATTATTAACCGGTAAATTATGCTTTTTAATATCGGGTAAGGTTTTTTTAATAATAACGGCCTCGGCTTATTAATTAAGCCTTTACGGGGGATTTAAAGTATTCGGGTATTATTTATAATAAAATCGTAATTAGGTTAATAAATTCTTAAAATTTCTTATTAGGTATTATTTTAAATCGTTATTATACTCTTCCTAATCGGCTTAATATTATAATTTATTATTACGAAGGCGGGAATTTAATAATTTAATTATTATATATTTTAGTTTATTATTAATAAAAACGGGGGATAGCGGTATTATTATTTAACCGGGTACTAGGTTATTCGGAGCTTTAATTAATTTACTAGCGTTAAAAACGCAAGCGCTCCGTAAGCTCGAAAATAAATCGATTTTATATATATTAAGGTAAGGGTTCGATTTAATTCGGAAAGAATTAATATAAGGGAAATTTAAACCGTTATAAAAACGGTTTATTATTTAAGCCCCTTTTTTAATATATATTAAATCGCTTACTTTTTAATTAATAATCTTATACGCTTTATTTATTTATACCCGGTGCTTATTTTAAGCAGTAATAAGGTTTTATTTCGCTTATTATATTACTTTTTTACGGTAAAAGGCAAAACTTTAAGCCTTATTCCGGTTTAACCGCTTTTTTATTTTAAGCTTTTTTATATTTTGCGTTTACGCCCTTTAATCGTAGGTTATATATTAATTAGCTTTTAATTCCACTTTTATTAATAATAAGCCGGTAAAAAAGTATAATTATATTATATACGCAAAGTTTAAGTAGGGGAGTAACCGCGATTAATTATTTTTAAAAAAGCTAATAAAAGGATATAAATGGGTTTAAAGGAATTAGTTTAAAATCTCCGTTTAACCGTTAATTTAAGCGTATTCGGCGGTGGAAGTTTATAAGTTAATCCCCGTAATTTTCGCCAGCTCGTTTAAAAAGTTTAAAATAAATTAGGGATTTTTATTAAAGGTAACGGTAATAAGAGTATTAAAGATTTATTAAGGATTAAGGTAATATAATATAATAAGGTTATTAGCTTTATACGTTTTATATATAAGTATATTTTAAACCCTTTTATTAAGGCGGTTTATTATTATAAATATTATATTATAATCTTTTTTATTTTTTAGGAATAATTTAAAGTTTATAATTATATATTATTATATATAATCGGGGATAAAGAGTAATTATAATAACCTTACAGGTTATATATAACGAGGTTTATTCCTCCCGTAAATAATATAATTTATATAATAACGGTTAATATATATTTTTATACCCGGTTAAAAATATTTCTCCTTTATTATCTCCCTTATTTTATTCCTTCCGGGGTATACGCGGTTATTACCTAAATAATACTCGTTATATAACCAGGTTAAAAAATAAGGAATATTTAAAATAATAAGGTAACCTTAGTTTAATATTAATTTATTTAATATTATATAATATTCTTTTTTTTTATCCTTTTTTACCTACTCCCGCTTTAGGGATAAGGATATTATAATACGGTTATAATAAAGGATACGGTTAATAAGGGGAATACCGGTTAGCTTAAGGTTTATTAGGACTTTACTTAGGGATTTTTTCACCGAATCTTCGGTATTAATAGTAAAAATAAAGTGATTTATTTCTTTTTTATTAAAGGAAAAGTAATTTATAAAGGCTTTAGGGTAAAAGTCCTTTTTTTTTAAAATCCCCTTAAAGTAATTTAATAATAATAAAACCTATTACCGGCTTTATTCCTTAATAGCTTTTTAAATAATAAGGTTTATTACCTTACGAGAAAGGAAATTAATAATTAAATTCTCCTTCCCAGAATAATAATATAATTTAAAGTTAAAACTTATTAGGATTTTATTTTATCCCGCTTAACGAGTATTTAACCGCTTTTTTATTATAAAGTATTAAAAAGCTTAATAATCGGTATAAATATTAAAGGAATAATATAAAAATATTAATATATACCTTTATTCTTTTATTACGGTTATAATAATTAATAATTTTTTATTATAAATAAAATAATTATATTCCGCCGGACTTATAATATAGGAGAAATAAGTTATTAAGTATTATTTTTTATTAATACCTTATTATAATATTATTACGGAAATTATATTATTAAAGGCGTTGGTTTTTAGCTTAATCTCCTGGGTTTTATTAAAATAAATAAAATCCAGGGCTAAATACAGGGTATTTTTTAATTATTAAAAAGCTTTTTAATATTCCCTTATTTATTTCTAATACTTTATAACGGTAAGGCGGTAAAGTGGTTTCGCGGTATAAAAAAAGCTATTAATAAACTATTAATAAAAGTTATAAAACCTTAAAAAAAATTAAATTTTTTTAACTTTAGTGGGCATTTTTTAATTTTAAACCGCGGTTACCTTTATTAGGTTAACGGCTACTTTTAATATCGAAATAATATAACCTAAAAATCGCGTTTTAATTATTTTAAATTCGCTTTTTTAAATATTTACTTATAACCCTGCTTCCTTAAGCTTTTATAAAACCTTAATAATATGTTCGTGGTAAAGGGCTGGATTTTTTAAAAAAATTAAAATATTATTTATATAAGCGGTATAAAAGGCGTTTAAGTAAGGGAATAATACCTTATTAATATACCTTTAAAAAGTATTAGGGCTATTATAAAGTTTAAAAGGGAGTATTTTATATTTATATTAACCGAACCGGGTACGGAAAATAATTAAATCTTTTAAGGCAGGGTTTATACAAATTCGATAAAAAGTTTAATAAATATCAAGTTTAATAAAATATTTAGTTTTCGAGATCCGTTTTATAATTTCCGAGATAAGTAGGAAAGAATACTAATCTTATTTCGAGTTCGTATTAACCTTACGGTAATTAACGTAAAAACGCAGCCCTTTATTTGGTTTTTTTATAAAAAGAACGGGAAAACCGTATTTTACCGTATTAGGGATTATTTAATTCTTCCGTAAGTTTTTTATAAGGTAATTTTTTAACGCTAAAAGGTAATTAGTTTTTATAATATATAAGGAATATAATCGGAGCTTATTTACGTTTTCGGTAAGTTTAATATAATAATCCTATTTGCGGTAAAGGGGTAATTTATTATTATTTTTCTTCGAGAAAATATTTACGAACTCGTGGAATTTAAGAGGTAGGTATTCGGTTATAAGCTTTTAAGTTATTAGGTTTTTATCGTAAAAGCGTTATTTAAGCTTAATATCGAGCGCGTAAACTAAAAATAAGTTAATATTTCGTTATATATATTTTAATTGGTTTTTTTTCCTTTATAAGGATAAAGAAAGGTAAAAAATATAAGTTAAAACCGTGTAAATATCTATTCCCAGTTTTTTTACGCGGGATAGTTATAACTTTATTAAAGGCCTGCGCGATAATTACCGGGTAGGTTTTAAAATCGGTTTTAATTATTAGAGTTCGGGGTATAATTCTTATTTTATATATTATATAACCCTTTTCTTATTTTCCTTTTAAGTATACCCTAAAACTGGTTTTTAAAGGATTTATATAGGAGTAAAAAATATATTAAATATTTTTACCGCTAACTTTATTTTTTATTAAAAATACTCTCTTTATTTTAAATCTTTTTAAACCTTCCGATCGATATTAAGTTATCTTATAAATAGCCCCTCGCTAATAAGGATATTTATTATTTAATTACGGAGATAAAATAGGTTTAAAGGAAAAAGGAGGCAGTTTCGCCGCGAGTCCGCTAATAGATTATATTATATTAAAAAAAGCTTTTTAATAATAATCTAAAAGAATTAAGTATTATTAAAATCGGCTTTTAATATTTAAGAATTTAAAAAGGTTTAATTTATAATTTAAATATTTACCCGGATTAAAGTATTAATACTTTTAATAATATTTCCACTAAAACCTTATAATATACTCGTTTATTAATAGGTAGTTTTAAGCGTATTTTAATAGCGATATAACGATTTTATTAAAACGCGATTATTAAAAAAATATATTTTTACTCCGGTATTTATTAATATTCGAATAATAAAAATTATTTTATAATAATAAATAAATCCTTTTAATATAAAAGGGCCCTTTCCTAAAAGGTTAATAAGGGTTTATAATATAATTAATTTTATAACCAAGTAATAAATATTATATATAAGAGATTAGTTTAAAAAGGAGATTTTTTTTAGGCTTTATTATTTCCTAATATTTATTAGTTTATAGTATTATTATCGAAAACCTCCAGGGAATTCTCTTTTTTCTCCTTTTAAGCAAGCTTTAAAAATCGTACCCCTACCTTTTAAGGGTAATTAATAAAAGTATATCCCGGTTATTTATATATCTAGTAAATAATTAAGGGTTTTTAGTTATTCCGCGGGGTAATTATTTAAAAATTAGGCGCCGGAATAATATTAAATCGAATTAAGGTAATTTAAGTAATCGTTTTTTAATTAACCTGGGTAAAAATTATAATAAAACTAAATATAAGGTTTAATATTATTATGCGGTAAGGGAGTTATAAACTAATAACGGGATCTTAGCGTTTATAAAAACGAGTAATCTTATATATCTCTTAATTTATTTTGGAAATAAGCTTTCGGAAAACCTCGAACTTAACCATTAAATTTATTTTATTTCCCTTAAGGAAATAATTAGCGATTTATAAGTAAAGGGGCTTTATAAAGCGATTATTAAGCTCTTTTTTTTACTTTCCTTAAGAAAAACGGTTAATATTAATTAATCGGATAAATTCTATATAAAAGGCATAAAAACGCATATTCGAGAACTAATAAAAATAAAATAATTAAGCCCTAGCTTAAGCTTATCGGTTAAGGTTTTAAAAACTAATAATAAATAAGTTTAGGACTTAATCCATCTGGGTATATCTTTTAGGGTTTTTATATAAAATAAAGGGTATTAGGGTTTATTAAGCTATTCCTTTAACCAGGGTAATAACCTATATAAATTATAATTCCTTTATAGGGAATAATTATATATTTATTACGAGCTTACGGATAATAAAATCCTCTTAATACTCGAAAATTAGGTTAAATCCATTTTCGAGCGCAAAGGGGTTTAATAACTTAATAATATAAGAAAATTCATTAATAAAAACATAATTACTAAAAGTAATAATAAAAGCCCCGCGGGCGGTATATAAAAAAGTATTTTTTTCGCGATTAATTATAAGTTAATCGGTTTCGAAATATATTATAAGAGTACCGCGTTTTTACTACTTATTTCGAAAATTACTTAAAAGGGTAATTAATTTATAGTTTCTTATTTATTAAAACTAGGTTATTAGAGTATAAAATCCTTAGCTTTCTTTTATATTCGAAGCGGGGCCTTAGGAAAACTCCTTAAAAGAGTCCGAAAAATCCTATTTAACGGACTTTACGGGTTATTTCCCCTTTACCCGTATAGATTTATAACCGGTAATATTATCTCCTTAACCCCTAAGGGTATTAATAATAATACCCCGAGTTTATAATATATTCTCGGCCGTTTAGTTTATAGCTTACTATATATTAACTAAGCTTTTAATACTATAATTAGGATTAAATTATAAAATTAATATCGTTATTAGTGTTTTAAAACGGATTATTATTATTAGGATATCCCTATTTAAGAACCGCTAATAAAAAATAATATTAAGGCAAATTAAAAAAAAATTTAAAATAAAGTAATATAAGTAAATAAAATAATTCCGATTATTATATTACGGTAAGCAAATAAGAGCTAGGATAATACCTTCGTAATTAAATTACCGTATTTTTATTAATTACTATAATCGGAATAAAAAGAAAAAAAAGAAAAAAAGGGAAAAAACTCTAGAGTAAGCGCTAAAAAAAACCCCTTTTAACGGCGGCCTCCGAGCTGGGATTAGGGGCGCTAATAATAAGGAGCGGTAAGTAATCCCACGAAATGGAGGCGAACGGGTAGCAAAGTGGTAAGCCGAGTAATAGTCGCGGTAGGCCGTAATAACGCTGCTAAATCTTATACCGCAGTAAAAGCCCGGGCCGGCTAAAACGCACGCATATACCCTTCTCTTACCCGGGGGTGGGGTTTTATATGCGCTTTTTAATTAGCCGAAAACCGGTAAAAATAAGGAGCCGAAAAGCTTAAAGCGCTGCTAACAACGGTGTTAATAAAGGTATTTTAATTCGCGATAAAGCTGTTTATAAGTGCCCTCTTTTATAACTCTTTTAATATAGGTTTTAGTGTAATTACCAGAGAATTAGTGGCAGGGAGCGATAAAGTTATCGAGGGAAACCTAGGGTTAATTATTAGGTTTTAGCCTTTTAGCTTATAAATAGCGTTATATCGGTCTTTTTAAATACTCTGCTTTTAGTGTAAAATGTGTGGTAGGTTAAGCAGGTAGGAATCGAAGTTAGACGTGGATTAGGTTATATATCCGTTGCTTTAAAGCCGACGTATAACGTGCTTATATTACTCGCATACTCTCGAGTATTAAAATAAATAAAGCTTTCGGTGTAATCTTTAGTGTGATTAACATTTTTAGTCGACGGATTAAAGCTAAAAGGCGATATAATAACCTAGGGTTTAATAGTCGTAGAGGAAGGGATTCGAGTATATTTTAATATTAGTTCTTTAAGTTTGCTAGCTAACGGAGCCGGTAAAAAAAATCTCGAGCCGGAACTTATCTCGAAGCTCTCTCTCGGTGAATCCGTAGTAGTATATACTAGATTTAATACCTGGGCGGTGGGAATCTCGGCTATATACTATTATAAGTACTAGGTCGGTGTTTATAATTAAAGGTATTACTGTAATAAACTCCCGGGAGATTAGTCGGGAGTAAGGGAAATTATAATAACGGAAATCTAATAACTTTATAAAACCGGGTCGGAATAGATTTATAGTATGCCGATAAGCTTTTAATAAGCGGTCCTAATTAATTAAAATCGGTATTAGATTAAAAAAGTAGGTTTTAAACGTTTACCCGATAGAAATATCCGCTACCGGCTATAAAATCCTAGATTAAAACAGAAAAGTAGGTATAAAAGCATACACCTTGGATTTTAACAGATTATAACAAAAACAGTGTAAAAAGAAGGGTTAAATTAAAACAGAACAAAAAAGGTAAATGCCGAGCCCAGGTAAGCAGCTGTTAGCTGGTAACGGGCGTAGGCGGCTTTTACTAGGTACCGGGTATTAAATCTTAACGCGAGGGCCGAAAAGAGTACCGGTATTTAGTAATATACGGCCCAGCGTAGTATTAGGGCGTTAGCGTTAAAAGGGGAGTCGGATTATAAAATCGCTTAAATATATCGATTATTAAATAAAGGTCGAACGGTTTAAGGTGGGAAACGCAGCGGTTTTTTATTTACTAGGGATTTTATAATTATTACGGCTAATAGCAGGGCGTAACCGCTACTACTTTATAAAAAGCAATCCTTAATTATAAGATATAAAAGAAAGGGAGAAAGGCTATATACAGCTAACTATAAAAGTGCAGATAGCTAGGTCCGGTGCGGGCTACCTGGGTAAAGCCTAGCTTAATAAAGCTTAAAAGCCTAGGTATACGGGAGCTATACCCAGCCACACCTTTTAGCTATATAAGCCACTGCAAGTGCGGTGTGCCGTTATTAGCGCCGTTTTATATAACGATATTTTACTCGCTTAATTAAGTATTAAGCCGGTAATAGTTTTTAACTAATTAAATTAATTTATTATATGTTTTAAAGGATTTTTTAAGCGTTTATTACTACCGGGCTTAAATTAACGAGTAGGCTTATCGATTCAAGTTTACGCCGACTGTTTTAAATATAAAATAATCTTATGTTTTTTAATAATCGTGCTTAAAATACTAGTACGGATTTCATTAAAGGTTATAATATTAATATTATATTTTCTTTTTAGTTTTTTATACCGAGTATACTTAGATTAATATAGCTTTTTTCTTTCGGTAAATAAGTTAAAAGTATTAACTATAAAACAGGCTGGCTAATTTAAAAAAGGTACGATTTCGGCTTAAATAACGGCATTATATATTTATAGATTTTATTCGTATAAAATAAGCGCGTTTAAATAATCTACGGATTAAAAAGAATTATTAAGAATAAAAGTAAAAGGTTTTTTAAGCTTGCCGGGATTAATTAAATTCTAGTTTAACTACTCGCTTTAAATATTATTAAGTATTTAATATTATAATAAACGATATTAGTTTTTATTAGTTTTGCTTAAAGCGACGAATAATTATTAAATCTTTTAATATTAATACTGTTTACTTTAATCGTTTTAGCAGTTCTAGCGGGTTTAACGGTATTACAGCTTTTTTATAATAATTATAACGGTTAAAACAAGCTTTTAAAGCGAAAGGGTAAAGTATAGTGTGCTAAAAGCATTAAAAAAGGCCGTAATATATATAATAAACTAGTATATTTTTATTGAAAATAAAAAGTAAGTAAAAATAAAAAAGTAAAGAGATTTTATAAAAAAACGATATAAAACGCGTTAAAACAGCGTAACCGTGTTAAAAATTAATTTCTTTAATATAAAAACTTGAAAAACTATTATACGTTTAGTTTAAATCTAGCTTAAAACTGTTAAACTACTTAAGGTTTATTAATAAAACTTATTATAGCTTTTTTAATAATAATATTAAAGTAAATATATATATAACGCGCTAAAATACTTAACTATACGCGGTATTATAATAAGCAAGTAGGTTATTTAAAAAATGCTTTTTATAATTAATCCTATATAATCTAATATTATAAATAAAGGTTTTACCGTAATTAAATGCCTTATTAAATACCTTATTTAAATACTTCGTTATCGCGCGGGCCTCCGTGATATCTGCTGGCGGCTGGATGTAATTTGCTAATGCGAACTCTTACAACATGTCTACTGTTTACAGCAGGTGGGCTTACACATATACAAATCATAACCTCACTGAACCAGCAGTAACAACTTCCAAGACTGGAATTTGCCTTTTGATGTTTGCTACTGTCGATACGAAGCTTGTCAATCTAAGACCCGCGACAGCCAAGAGGGTGCATGGGAATGTGCAAGACCCAATAGGAGTGTACGACTACTACGACTGGTGAACATGGAACTCAGACGCCTTCATCTGCGTGGACATCGTCCTGCAACTAGCCCAAGTTCCGAAAGGCCCTCTTCAAGACCTGTCTGATGACTTCTTCCTTCCGCTGAGTATACTCCATCATAGACTCCCCAAGCCGCAAAGATTCACTCGAGGCCTCGGCCTTGGTGCGCGCATAGAGCTCACGGTCCTCAGCACATTCCAGCAGCCAGTCGCGAAAGATGCGATGACGCTCGACCTCGGTAGGACACGCCGCGCCCCAGACGTGCAGGTTGCATGGCATAGCTGGCGGCCGTTCCTGGCCGTAGGTGCAGAAGAAGCGATGGCCGTGCCAGTGAGGCTCACGCAGTATGAAGTGGAAGCCCGCAGCCTCGAGCGCCGGCACGTAGGCCGCTTCGTCTTCGACGTCCGACACCACCGCGTCGATGTCGATGATCGGCTTGGCGGGGATGCCGGGAATGGACGTCGAGCCCGTGTGGGCGACGGAAACGGCGGACTTGCCCACGGCCGTCATGATTTTAGACTGCAGCGATTGGAAGTGGCTCGGCCATGCGGGGTCGTAGGGCACGACCTTGAGAGGCGGCGCGGATCTGCGATGGGCGATGCGCTGGACTTTAGAGGGTTCAAACTCGGTGTCCTTGAGCAGATCGGCCAAGGAAACGTTGGGCGGCAGCGATCGAACGTGTGGTGTCGAGCTCATCTTCTCGAGGTAACGAGGTTTGGCTATACGTCGGCCGGTTGATATTGGGTTGGAATTGGCTGAAAGCTGCGAACGACACGTCGGGGTTTTAAGTACGCTTTGGTACCGTATTCGATCTTAGTAATGCTATATCTAGCAATTTGGGCTGAGGACGGCGTGACTCATTCTTAATCATCCTGCCGCTACACCGCATTGCTTCGGGGTTATATAAGTACTAAAGTATAATAATCCCCCCTGTAATTAAATCTATAATAAACTGGTTTTTTTTATTTAACTTAAGGGTTTTATCCTTTTAAGGGTTAGCACGTGATTTTTAAAAATATTAGCTTTATATAATCTTTATACTTAAAGTTTTTTAAGTTTATTATTAAATATTAAGTTATTTAAGTATATTTTAACCGTTTTTTGCAATAATATAAGAAACTTTAAACTTACCGGCTATTAAAACTTACCGGACTTGCCGGCTATTAAAAATATACGGCTATTAGCTATTAAAAGTATACGGCGGGCTATTAAAAGTATACGGCTATTAGGAGTATACGGCTATTAAAAGCGTACGTATAGCTTAAAATACGGCTATAAAGTTATATAACTGGCTAAGTTTATAAAGTTTTAACTAATTCAAGCCTTTTAAAACTTTTTAGCTTATTAAAATTTACTTTTTACAGTTATATAAATTTAATAAAAGGGAATTAATTTCCACTTAAACGTTTAAAAGTAATTACTTTATTAAAATTATATAAGGCTTTTAAACCTGATTTTATTACCTTATATAATCCGCTAAAAGGGAGTTTTAAAATTATAAAGGGGATTATTATATACCTAGGCAAAAAATAAATAGTTTTAATATACTTAACCTATTTAGCGTAAATTGTAATTAAGTAATATTATAATAGTTAATACCGTACTTATTTATACGCATTCGTAATTAATTAAAAAAATATAAAAAAGGTTTAGAAAAACTAAAGGATTTCTATTAAATAAATATAATAAAAAAAGTTTTTATGAATTTCCTTTATAGGAAAAGCAAGCTTTAATAAAGTATACGTATTATATTATAACCGGATTCTTTTTAGGTCGCTTTCTCCTAAGTTATAGCGGCCTTAACGCCGGTAAATACGTAAAAGCTAAGCCCGGGACTCCGTAATATATTCGGAATAGTAATACTACCGGGCTAGCTCGGGATAATAAGTAATTTAATCGCTACGCTTTTTAACTCTGCCTCGGGTTTTTATAAACCCTATTCTCGATAAGCCTCGCGCAGCAAAATATAGCTCTTAGCCCACTGAATTATATTTAAAAAAGAAACCGGCTAGTAAAAGGAATCTTAAAACTTTAACTATATACACTTTAATCTAAGCGTGGGCACGATAAAAGTGTTAGCAGGCGAGGATCCGCTTACTAGTTTAGCCCATCGCGGGATAAAGTAAATAGTATAATAAATAAGCTTATTAAGCAGAATCCCTTTTAGATAAAATATAGTTTACGGGTAGGCTGTTAATATACCGCTTTTTATAACTTTATTTTCGACGGGTAAAGAGAAGGAGCTGCTTTTAAAGGTATATTTATCCGTACCCAGATGTTTTATATTAAGGTATTTATACACTTAATTACTGCCGACCTTTTATTAAAACTGTTAGTTTAGTGCTTTAAAAAGGGAACTAAACGAGTTTATAAGGAGGATAAAATAAAAATAACAGGAGATTACAGGTTTTAAAGGGAATTATAAATATAACTAATATATTTAAATATTAAGCGTTATTTAAAAACGACTTCTTCCTTTTATAAGCGCTGGTTAAGGCAGTTGCTTTTCCATTATTATCACTCAGATAAAAGCAGGCCTATATATAGTGGAGTATACGTCGACCATTTATATAGCAAGCTGGGTCTTTCATGCGTGTAAATTAAGCGTGATAGGAAAGACCCGGGCTATCTGCTCCTGGTAGTGCACTGGTTGGGCGGGCTATGTGTATTTATCGAGGATATCTTCCTGGGTGGAATGGTATTCTGCCCTTATTGCTTGAAACAACTCTACCTGGGAGCTACCAAGCAGAATATAGTCTTTATTTAGACTATAGGGAGAACTCGATCAGTTAAGGACCTAACATCACGGTGCATTCGGATAGATTTGGCTACTTCGAGATGTGGAATAGCTCTCTACCTATTGTATTCTATTGCTGGTGCCCAGTGTTACCGGAGTGTACGTGAGGCATGCGGTTCACGTATTGTTAGCCGTTATATTAATACTGGACTCGCAAAAAGAAGTGTTTAGAGCAAGCCATGATATATACCAAAGAAATAGGCCACCGGTTTCGACCTTTCTTTTCGAGTTAAACGGCATGGAGATGGCTGGAGATATCTCGTTGGCTGACAGCGCTGACACTCGACGGTTGAGTCTAATACACATGTTGAAGGTTTGGTTATGCCGCATGGACGGGCTACCTGACAATTAGGGTATGTCTTGATCTCTCTATGTGAGAAGGTATATCATGGAGCAGTCGCTGGACGTGGTTTGGACCAGCACCGCACAATTGTGCTTCTACGCTACATTCGACGTGACTACCAGCTATACCTGAAGAGCACATCCTCCTTGTCGGTCACATCCGTGATGGGCGCTCCGTATTCGTCAAGCATCACCTCTCCGGGAACCTGTTCCACTGGCTGGCCTGGATCGGCATCCCTCTGCTTGTTGTCGGCGCGGCAGATCTGCCAGTAGGCGATGACGACTATGAAAAGCAGACACCAGGTCACAATAGCAGTGGCAACTCCCTCGAAGTACCGGGGTCCGTCCGTCCATAGCTGAGGAGACCCAATGCATCCGGCACAGTAACCGATGAAGAACATGGCGTTCACAATGGCCCGTTTCGTGTTGCCCTTGACGTTCGATGCGGCAAGGGACAGCAAGATGGACATGACTGCTGTAATGCATGAAGCCTATATGATGGCGTCAAATCCCCGTGGTGCCAGATCCCAGGTCTCCAACTGTAACCTTGGTAGTGCTATCAGGGAGGACTTACCAGCCAAGAAGCAACGATCATCCCCCATCCAGCCGAGACCGACAGCTTGAGCAGCAGAACGTTACCAACCAACGGAGGGATACATAGGGCCAGAACCACAGCGCATCGATTCCGCGGGAAGATGAAGCAGCCCGCCACACCGATCCACAGGAGCAAGACCTGTACGGCGCCCGATGGTGCGGTGTAGAGCATAGTGTCGAACTGGTTGTACCCCAGTGACTTGATCACGAGGCTCGCAAACGTGAGCACGGGGCTCTGCATGGTGACCAAGACGCCGAACCAGAAGACGAACCAGGCCTTGGGATCGAGAAGTGTCTCCCTCAGCTGCCTCGTCGAGAAACTCGTCTTGTCGCCGCCTTCGCGATCGCCCGCCATGCGAAGCGAGAGCACCTGCCGCTCACGAGCGCTGAGGAACCAGGCGTCGCGGGGCCCGTTGGGCATGAAGAAGTAGAAGGCGACGCCCGTCACCGTCGTCAGCGCGCCGCACTGTAACTCGAGGTGTCAGTCATTAACACTCCATCTCAAGATTTTTCCTGTTCCAATGCGGATAGCAGGAGTCCGGCTCGGGAGGACATTCACTCTCAGAACGGGAAGGAAAGTGACACCGGGGTAAGCTTACGATAAGGAACATGGTGCGCCATGGCTGGAGTGCGAGCGAGCCGTTCCGGCCGACGCCATACATCAGAAGGCAGCCGACAACCTGCGCCAGCCCGTTCATGCTCACCCACAGGCCGGTACGCAGAGCGTGCTCTTGCTTTCGATACCAGATGGCCGTCATGGTGACAAATGCTGGCGATACGGCGCCCTCAGCGAAGCCAAGGAGGAAGCGCACTGCCGCGAATCCGCCGTAGCTGCGCGGTGCTGCGAGACACATGCAGATGATGCCCCATATGGCCCTATGCGTGTGTAGATGTGCATGCCGTTAGTCTGTCGATGTTCCTCTTCACCTACGACATCACATAGATACGTATACATAACCAGCTTTGCTGACGCAGACAGAAAGCAACATGACAGCAAGCGAGTGGACGGCGGAGAAGACGAACGGAAAAATGACACTCACACGGTGGCGCCAACGAACTTGGTCAGATGCAGGCGGGACATCAGGTAGATGAAGGGGTACTCGGACACGAGCTGGCCGACGTAGAAGATGGAGGAGCACCAGCTGTACTGCGTGCTGGTCATGCCGAGATCGTCGATGAGCCCGAACACGGCGGCGTACGAGAGAGACTGCTTGTCCAGGTACTGGAGGAAGAAGATGAGGCACATCTTATCACACGACGAGGTATCGTAATGTACATCAGTCATCCGCGGTACTGGGGAAAGTCGGGCGCACAGGGAAGGCCACTCACCATGGGAAGGACGAACATATCCAGCTTCCTTAAAAGCTGCTTCTCCTCCTCGGGCGTGTATTCGTATCAGAGGAAGGATGCATAAGTAATGCAGTGGTGATCAGTGCCGTATCTTATTATACGCATTTATGATTAGACTAAAGAATTAAAAGAACTTTAGGAGAACTTAAAGGAGTTCCTCCCTATATATATAGTAAAAAGGGGGTTTCTTTAGGACCTTTACGCCGGCCCCCACGCCGGCGGTAAGCCCTTATAAGGCATACGTATTATACCCTGGCCGGAGGCCTTTTAAATGGTTTTTACCTAAGCTTATCTAAGTCCTAGCCGTATTATTACGGCCTTAATAACGGTTAGTGTATAAAGGCCGGTGCGGGATTTCGTAATATACCCCTTATTTTACCCGGCGCCGTTTTAAGCCCGGGAGAGATATCCGGAGGAATTTATAGGAATAATAAAATCCCCCGAGTATAAATATTATAATAAAAGAAATATTTAGTATTAATTAAGTTAAAGGAAAGAATACGTACCGTATATTAATAGGTGTTAATTAACGCGTTTAAACGCATGCGCGGTAAAAGCCCTATAATTCCGGTAAATAAATAAGTGTTTTAATTACCGGTATATTTAATAATCCCTTTTTTTTCTTTTTCGGTTATTAAGGGAATTTAATATATACGTATAAAGTGCGCTTATTATTATTCGAGCTAAGTTAACCGTTTCCTAAATAAAATTATACTTTATTATAACCGCCGCTATTAAATTCGTGTAAATTATTACCCCCGGTATTAATCGATCCTTATAACGTTCCTAGGTGGTAATAGCCTAAATCCTTTATTAAATAGGTTATTAATTAACGTATACGAATAGCTTTTAAACTATTAACGCCATCGCCTTATCGTAAATAACCTATATTATTTATTAATATAGAATTTTTTAATATATGGTTATAAATAAAGCGATTATACCCGAATATTACCGCCGCCGCCGAGGGGATTTATTATCCTCGTTAAAAAGCATATTACTTTTTAACGAACGCGGATCTTAATAAATTATACCCGGAGTATTAAGTGCCCTTATTATTATTATTATCCTCGAGCTCTTTTAAGGGCTTTAGCGATTTCGGTGGTAATAATAAAAAAAAAGAAAAGGAAAAAGAGGTAAACCTAATCGCGGTTTAAGTAAAAAAGCTTATTACTCTTATTACCGCCTTATTTTATACCGCCGTGGCCATTATTATACCCATTATTTACGCTATTACCGTTTTATTTATTCCCGCCGCGGTTACCACCGCTTTAATTATTCCGCTTATTTACGCGGGTACTATTACCGCTACCTTACCCGTTTCGCCGTTACCGCGTATACGTATTCGATTTACGGCCGGCTAATAGCGCAAGGTTCCTTATTACGGGTATATTAACTCGGCCCTGTATAGGTTTAATAACGGTACTTATTATAACGCGGTAGGTTTCTTACGCTATTAACGGTATGCTAATAAGCACCCTTACCCTTTATTATAAGTTTTCCTTATTATATTATAACGCTAATTAATTAATTAGAATTAATACCCCGTTTATTATTACGTTAGCGGTTAAGTTAATTATAACCCTGCGCTATAATAATAATAAGGTAAGTATTCCACGATTATCTCGGGTATTATTTAAAGGCTTATTAGGATTAATTTATTATTAAGTAATAATATATTATACGCGGTATATTAAAGATTATTAATAAAGCCGCCGGTACCGATGCTAATATTAATACTAAGGAGGAGGACGAGAAGTAAAAGGAGGAATAAAAGGGGTTTTTTAACCCAGATCGGTTCTCGGACCGCTATAATAAGTTCCCCCGCCACCGTAATAATTATAATAATAATAAGGGTAGCGGTTTAAGGGCCGCTTAGGCTAAAAACGTTTTAATATATTTTAATATATTATACCGGTTCCTTAAAGCTTATTAAGCTATTAGTATATTAGGCCCAGGCTTTATGCTTATAATTATTTATTACGGGCCGGCGTACCCTTTAAAACTCGGTATATAATAAGCTAGCATGCCCGTAAATAAAAAAAGGTTTTTTATAATATTATAATATATTTTCTCCTTTATTTATAATATAATTTAGGTCTTAATTAGGATATACTTTATAAAAGTTAAATAATTACCTAAAATACTTAAATTAGCCTTTTAAAAGATTTTTTATTAAATTATCGGCTGGTATTTTATTAGTAGGTAGGTAAATTACTTCGAATATTCCCCAGTTATATTTTTATTATAACCAAAGGTTTTAAATATTAATATAACGCAATTAGGTTATAATTTATTAGTTTTCTTTTATTATTAGGCGAATTATTTATTAATTATCCGAATATATTATAAACCCCTTATTAAGGTTATAAGCGAGATTACGGAATAAGCGCTATAATACTATTATCTTTTTACTAGTTTACTTAAGCACTTATAATTTTACCTTAATTATTAATATAAAAACGGTATTTTACTTAATAATTTTTTAATCGATTACTCCCTTATAAAGGAATATTATATATCCTTATAAAAAGTAGCGGGTTTTTTTATTATCCGCAAAAAAGGTATTTCCAGCGATAAAAAAAGCCTGCGCTAATAAGCTTATACCCCCGAACTTAATCCCTAGGTACCGGGTATATTATAGGTACCGGAGTATTTATTATATAGTTTTAAAGTGCTTAGAGGCAGGATTCGTAAGGAATCTAAAAAATTATAAGGTTATAAATACTATATCCGGTTTTAATATAACCGTAGTATAAAGAATTAAATTAATAAGCTTTTAATATTTTTTAATATCTGGCTTAAACGCCTTTCTTTTAAACTTTATTAATTCTTTTTAGGGGAAAAAGGTTACCGGAGTCTAACTTTTATTATTAATATCGAAATTAAAGGCGATTTTTTTAATATATCCGTTATAAAAAAGTATAATAATATAAGCTTTTCGGTCCCGTATTATTTTAATCTTAAGGAATTATTTTATATTTTTATTACCCGTGAGAAAATAAGCTAAATATATTAGGTTCCGGAGCTTTTCTGCCTTTTTTATATATTTATAAAAATAAATTATTAAGAAATCATTAACGTAAAATATTATATAAACCGTTTTATTCTTTATATAAAATAAGCACGGTTTTTTTAATAAAAAAATAAACCCGAGTATTTAAAGCGTGCTTAAAAACTCCAGATACTAAAAAAGTAATAAATCCTTAAGCCTATATATAGCTTTCTAGAGTTTAATATATTTCCCGTTTTCTTTAAAGTTATTAGGAAATTCGTAGGTAATTAATAAGCTATTTTCCCGGAGTGCGTTAAGGAACGCGTTTTTTATATCGAATTATTTATATTCTAGGTTAAAGTAAGCGATTAGCGCTATTATTAACCTAAAGGTTTATATCGTTAGGGTAATAATATAAGTGTTTTATAACGTATTCGGGTTTTAAAAATCCCCGTATATTATAAGCCGTGCCTTATAGGTTTTAATAAAGCCGTTTATATCTAGCTTATAATAAAATACCTATTTTAATGGTAATAGTTTATATTTAGCCTTAATGCGGTTAATAACCCGGTATACGCTTATTCGGATAAAAGCCCGAATCTTTTTACGAGTATTTTACTTAAATAAATCCCCGTAAAGGTAATTAGCTAGCTCCTTTTAATTTTTAAAAGCTAATTATATTAAATCTTTAATATATAGTTTATTATATTCGGAGAACGGTTTTATTCGGTTATTATTACTTTTATACTAAACGGCCGCCGAGAATATTATATATATAATATAATACTCGCGGTCTCCCTCCTAGATAGTTTTAAGCTAATTAAATAAAAAAGTATTTATAAAAGAGGCTTATAAGCGGTTATTAGGAATTTAAATCTTTTTAGGTTAATAAAACGGGATATTAACTAAGTATTATCCATTAATTAAGGTCCCGGAATCTCCTAAAAAAAACTTTTTATATTCCTGTATAAAAAAGGGAGCCGTAAAGAATGCATTAAGTTTTTTCCTTTCCTCGGTACCGGGGCTTTTTTTATAGCGTTTCTGGGTCCTAATAAATAGGTTTTCTATTAGTCCAGGACCTTTTCCGCATTACCTTACGCTGGATTTAATAAATTACCTTTTTACCGGTTTATTCCCGCTTAATACCCTTAAAACGCGTTCGGGAGCCTTTAACGTTTATTATAAAGTCTTCTCGTTTACCTCTGCTACCCCCGAGATTTACTTAAAGGGTTTTTCCGTATCCCTAAGTTAAGGTTATGCTTTTATCCAGCTAAGTAATAAAGGTAATACGATTATAATCGTATTATATATTTTTTTTATACTCTCCTTATTATTACGCGCGTTTATGGTATTTTACGGAGGGTTTTCTTTAACCTTAACCTTTACCGGTTCCTTAACCGGTTTTAATATTTACCAGGGAGTTAAAAATTTACCCGGTAAATACGTAATAGGCTTAAATATTTTTCGAAGCTTATTATCTGCTTTTACCCCCGATTTTTATTCCGCTAGGGTTTACGTAAGCTGGTCGGGGTTAATAGCTTTCCCTAAAATCGCTTTTATTAGGGTAAAATTCGATATTATTATATTTAAAGATTCCGTAATATTAATATATTATTAAAAAGGTATTATTTTTATTTTTAGGATATATATAAAAAGCTCGTTTACCTCCTTATAAAAGATATTTAATATTAAGCGAGCATTTTTAAGCGTATAAAAGATATTTTCCTTAAATCTTATATCTCGCGAAATAATTATATATTAAAGCCGCGGGATTTATACCCTAAATAGGTTATAGGCTTTATATTTTACTAGGTACTTAATATATACCCGCGGCTTATTTTTAAATACCCTTCTTTTTTTTCCTATTAAGCGTTCCGTTTTAATTAGGTAGGCTTTATATCCGTAAGCTTAAATATTTATTTAATTAAATCGGATATCCGCTATTAATATGCGAAACTGCTTAGGGGCATATTACCGGAACTATTATCGAAACCAGTTATAAATTTTCTCGTTTAGGGTATAATAATTCCCTAACGTAATCGGGCTTATATTATATAGCTTTATAACTGCCTAAATTACTTTTAATTATAAATCTAGTAATAAATTAGCTTAAATAATTATAATTAATACCTTAAAAATAATCTTCCTTTTAGCCTGCTTACTGCCTTCCACTGGTTCCTTAACGTAAGCCGATAAAAGCTTAAGCTCGATTTTAATAGCTTAGGTCTAATATTAAAATATAATAAAACCGTTAACATTAATAATAAAGGTATTATTATTATTTCTTATAACGCTAATTATAATTATATATTTCCTATTAACCTAGGCTTTAAATTCCCGGAGTTATTAAAATATTAATAAACCGTTTTTATTCTTATACGGAAAAAAGAAAAGTGTATTATTTTATTTATTCTTAATAATTATTAGTTATTTATTTTTATCGTATCCTGGGGTATAATCGAAAAGGTTTTAAAGGATTTATTAAAAGGGGTATAAGGCTCGATTTTTTAAAATCCGGTATAAAATAATACGTTTAATATAAGCCTAAGCATATAACTCGTAATTAATACGCTTTATACCGTTAATTTTTATGCTTTTGGTATAATTAATTAAAAGTTTAAAAGCTTCCGGGTTTAAGTAACCGGCTTATAAATACTATAAATCTTTTAAGTCCTTTTTCTCCTTAGGGGTATTTTATAATAACCTTTAAGTATATTATATTTTTTTTATTAAAGTTATTATTATAATACCGGCTTTACTTTATTTAATAATCGTTAAGGGGTTTACGGGATAAGCGTTAAAATTAATTAAGTAAATGGAAAAAGGCTTATATTCGAAAAAGATTAGGTTATAATACTTTTTTAGTTTTTTAATAATCCGATACTTTTTAGCCGTTCCCAGCTTTAATATATAACCGAACCTATTATATTAAATCCTTACCTTAAGCAGTTTCGCTTTAAAAATAATATTTATATAAAACCCCTTTATAATATTTATATTAAATAAAGTTAAGTTTATAATATAGTTTCCGTACTTATTACGGAATAATTTATATAATATCCGGGTGCTTTTCCTAATAACCGGGATATTTACCGTATTAATTTTAATATATTCCCCGGTAATTAACCGAAAAGTTCCGGGTTTAAGGAGATTATTATTATTAATAATATAATCCGCATTATAATTATCGATTAATATTAAATAGGATAATGGGTAAAGGCATTAAATCGTTAAAAAATTACCGGAGTATTAAACGGTTTCTTTTATAATAAGGGAGAGCTTTTATATTAGGGCTAAAAAAATAATAACGGCGTTAATATTAAAATTATTCTCGTTATTATACTTTTTTTTTTATATTATACGGTTCCCGCCCTTGGGTTTTTTTAAATTTTAGCCCTTGGAAATAATCTGGCGGCGTAAACCGTTTTATCGGGTAAGCCTTTAGCGTGTTTTAATCTCCTCGAGCTGCTTAGGTAAATATTAATAGGTTTTTTTTAGGTAATTACCGGTAATTACCTAATAAAGAGTTTTATAATTAGATAATTATTAAGGGTAAATTAACTTTAAGTATTAAAGGTATAAATAATTATAGTTTTAGCGATTTACTCCCTTAAAGTTTTCTCTAAGGGTATTAGGAGAAAATCGTTTTATTTAAATATTATATTAACCTTTATTTATACGTATTATATTTATATTTAATAAGGCTTATAAGGTAAAATTAAAATCGCGAAGTAAAAGGGTTAATTAATTAAAACGGTTTTTTTAAATTAGGTTTTTTAGTTCCCGGCGAGCTTAATTAGGCTTAATATAAGGTTTAATTACCTCGAGGAATGCTTTTTTAACTAGGGTTCCCTGGATCTGGTAAATATTATAAACTAAGGCCTAGGTAAAAGCTAAATTCCATTACTTATATTAATTATAGGGGTTTATACCCCTGGCCCTGGCTCGATTAAAAATAACGTTATAGGTTTTTACCACCTGGGTTAAGATTATTATACCCGTTAGTATTATAATATCCCGGATTTTTTAAAGGATTATTTTAAGGGATATCCCCTATTCCGGAGTAATCCTTTAAAAAATCCGCTAAAATACTCGAGTTATAATCGAATCGGATATAATCTTATTAATAACCTTAAGAATCGCCTTAAAGCAAGGGTAAAAGTGCATAAAATCCTTAATTATTCGGTTATACTCGCTTAATAAAATGTTAAGCCTTTATTAAAGCAGGTTAAATCGAGTAGGCTTTTTTATTATGGGTTCCGAAACCAGTATACCTGGCGTGAAAATTACTATTATTAATACGCGGTTTTATATATTTTTTCCCGCTGTTTTTAGTTATTATATATTATTATTTTTATTATTAATAGTATTAAAGGGGTGGAATAACTCGGGTAATCTTTAATTAAGTTTAAATCGATATATAATTAAATTCCTAAAACTATACCTTAGAAATAAATATATTAAAACCATTTAAAGTAATCCTTAAAGGATTTTAACCAGAGCGATTTATAGGATTCCTTAGGGATTAAGTTTTCGGATAATATAATAGACGAGGGAACGATTAAAGGGAATTTATTAGAGGGAATTTATCGGAGGGAATTTATCGGAGGGAATTAATCGGAGGGAATTAGTCGGGGTTAAGTATTAGGTTATTAAGCGCACGGGAGAAGTTATAAAAAGGGTAAAAGAGAAAGAAAAAAGAAAAGGATAAATTAAGTATTAAAATGCGTAATAAATACTAAGAGCATTAATTATAAAGGATTAGGCTTATAATTATTAAAGGAAGGATATATAAGTAATATAATAATAATTAATACCGTATCTTATTATACGCATTTATAATTAGATTATAAAACTAAAAGAACTTTAAGAGAACTTAAAGGAGTTCCTCCCTATATATATAGCAAAAAGGGGGTTCCTTCGGGACCCCTACGCCGGCCCCTACGCCGGCGGTAAGCCCTTATAGGGCATACGTATTATACCCTGGCCGGAGGCCTCTCGGATGGTTTTTACCTAAGCCCATCCGAGTCCTAGCCGCGTTACCGCGGCCTTGGCAACGGTTAGTGCACAGAGGCCGGTGCGGGATTCCGTAACAATTCGTCTATACCCAGCTCGACGACATCGCCCTTGCGGCCATCCTGCTCAGGTCTTCCGGGGGAAGTCGTATTCTTCTCTACCGGATCGACCATGGTTTCCGAGGCGTCACCGGCAGCTTATTGTCTTCAGGCTGTCAATGGTAAGCCAGGTAGATCAATGCCGTCAAAGCTATGCAAATAGATTCCACCCATTGATTTCGTCGTAAGGACACGCTTGGCTCACATAACGAATACTAAAAGGAAGAGCATGTAGTTAGAGCAGAGACAAGGAGCAGCTGGAGGCTCAGAATGATAACAGCATATGCCCGATAATACCGGTACATCCCTGCTTCTGATTATTCGGACATTTTAATGCCGAGGCCGGGAGAGCCGACATGGCCATGTATGTGTTCGGACACCTCCGCCGCTCTCACGTTCGAACTTCGGACTTCCTCCGCCACTTTCTGGTTCGGACGTCCCCGGCCAGATCGCCGGGCCGCGACCGAAGTCCTAACTACCACACACATTCAGAAATAGCCGCAGAAAGGTGACATATCTTGCCACCCCGACCCGTCTTGCAGTAATAAAATCTCGCGTAGACAACAGACACGGGGGAACATCCCCTGCCGTACCCCTCCCCCATCCATTATGGTGTCGGCTACCGCGATCCGCCCCTGGCTCCGGGGGCCACCGAATCGCTACCTATTCACGAATGGCACCGTAATCGACCCGGTCTCGGGGCGCGCGATCCCGGACTCACACGTGTTGGTGGCCGACGGCAAGATCCGGTCCGTCGTCACCGGCCCGGTACCGTCTCCGCCCGAGGACGGTGACGCCGGCACCGCCGGCGCAGCCGCAGCCGTGGTCGTCATGGACTGCCGGGGCAAGTACCTGTGTCCGGGGCTGTTCGACGCGCACGTGCACCTGATGGCCGTGCCGGGCTTCACCGACCTGTCGCAGGCTTTCGGCAGCCCCAACGACGTGCACCTGCTGCGTCAGCCCTATGTGTGCGCGCAGATGCTGCACCGCGGCTTCACGTCGGTTCGCGACTGCGGTGGCGCGCAGCTGGCGCTCAAGGAGGCGAGTAAGTGGTGGCCCCGATGAATCTCCGTGGTGTATAGATCGCTTGTTCCCCCTTTTTCGGGAGAGGAGAAGCCTCGTCCCATCGAGGGTCAGCCCGAGACTGTACGTCTGACAGCTTACCTAAGGAAACACTTGCAGTTGACGAGGGAATCATTCCCGGACCGCGTCTCTTCATCGCCGGCTACGCGCTCAGCCAAACTGGCGGGCATGCCGATTACCGCGGGCCCCACGAGCGCTCGTCCGGAGTCGAGTGCTGCGGGATGGGAACTACGGGACTGGGACGCGTGTGCAATGGCGAGGCCGAGTGCATGGCGGCGGTGAGAGAGAACAGTGAGTAGCGAAAACAAACCATTCCTATCTATACTCCTGAAAAGGGGAGAAACTGCTTCTTTGCGACATATGCCTTTTCCAAACCATGTTCTTCGAACCACTGGAGACAGCAGAGATATGGACTTTCAAGGTAGTAGTTACTGACCCCGGCGGCTGTTCCAGTCCGCACTGGCAGTGACTTTATCAAGATCATGGCCTCTGGCGGCGTGTCGTCACCCACAGACAAACTGGAGCATCTGCAATTCACGGGGCGTGAGATCCGGACCATGGTCGAGTGCGCCGACAACGCGGGGACGTTCGTCACGGCGCACGCCTACACGACACGCGCGAGTAAGTACTAGTCTTCCCTCTCGTATACTGCCTCCCAGGTCTTTTCTGTCCATATATCTAGGTTGACCCCTGAGATATTGGATGTTGTGCCGCCATTCTCTACATTTCCTGCATTTTGATCTAGAGGCATCTACAGCATCGGCGGCGCTGGCAATCCCAGACAGACCAGCCAGCAGTGGTCCTTACCAGTCTACTATACAATATCCCAGAGGTCTCTTTATGGGCCATAACGTGCCTCTAAACTTCCCAAGCTTTAGCGCTCTTCTTCTTATATTCACCTACCAACCTACGTACCATCTTCCTAGCCACTCACCTGCCTACTTAGCTACCTAATCACTGACTCACTCATTTCACCCCCACCCCAGTCCGCCACGCCGTCGACAACGGCGCGCGCGGCATCGAGCACGGCAACTTCCTGGACGCGGCGACGGCGCAACTGCTGGCGGCCCGCGGCGTCTTCCTGACGCCGACGCTGGTGACGTACGCCGAGATGGCGTCGCCGCGCTGGGCCGGCTACCTGCCGCCCGCGTCGCAGGCCAAGAACACGACCGTGCTGGCCGCGGGCCTGCGCGCCCTGCGCATCGCCGCCGACGCCGGCGTGCGCCTGTGCTTCGGCACCGACCTGCTGGGCCCGCTGGGCGCCGCGCAGACGCGCGAGTTTGCGCTGCGTGGCGGCGGTGGAGGAGGGGACGGAGGAGGAGAAGGAGGAGAAGGAGGAGAAGGAGGAGAAGGAGGAAGCGGAGGAGGGTTGTCGGCCGTCGAGGTGCTGCGCAGCGCCACGGTCAACCCGGCTGAGATGATGGGCTGGGGCGAGCGGCTGGGGCAGATACGCGAGGGATTCGAGGCGGATCTGCTCGTTCTCGATGCGAACCCCCTCGAGAACGTGGCGGTGCTGGACGACCCCGAGACGCATGTCCTGGCGGTGATGAAGCAGGGAAGGGTTTACAAAAGTCGCTGGGAGGGGATTCGGGAGGACGCCCAGATCCCGGTTAGGGTGAGGCCGGAGGCTTGACGGGCTTAGCCGGTGAGATCGAAAGCAAAAAAGGATGCGTTCAAGGTGGCTGTCCCTCTCGATGTACGGGAAAAGCCGTGATGTCCCCTGGTTCATCTTTGATGTTTTGTTCGGCCGCCACAGAGCCACTTTCATCCTCAGACTTTGTGCTTCGACCCATGACTGTACCATGATATCGAAAAGGTGATAATTTCCGCTATTATCCGTTTAAGTCGGCTTATGCAGCTGCCGCAGGGCTGACTTCGCATATGGCACTTTGTCTATCTCGTGATTACACTACTTTCTTTCTGTAGGCGTGCAAGTTTCTGATCGTCTCGCTTGCTGGTTTTGATCTTCGTCCAGCCTTTCAACCACAACAAATTCGTCACTGCCATCCTCGCACTCTGTCTAAGCCTCACCATCCCCGTCGGTACACACCTCGTCGGTCCATGGACTTCGGCCCATACGAGACCGAGCAGTCATGGCACTGAATCGAGTCACAGCTCTTCCGACGTGTTGCCATGCGAGCTGATCCCTCCCGTCAGCCTGCCAGTCACGCGCGAGTATCAGGTTGGCTGCTGGAAACGGACACTGCGAGAATGGATGATCTCGACGCCGCCCTGCAATAACGCGATACGGTAGCCGGAAATTCGGCCTCCACGCTGCGGCTGATCCAGCGTATGGTAGGCACGCGCTCCGGCCAGCCAGCGTACGAAATCGTCTAGGGCCGCTGACAAGCAGCCCGAGTGCGAAGGCAGTGAATTTGATTTGCAGGCATCACTGGCGTGACTGCTTCTATTATTTCTTCTCGATCACCTAAGCTACCTATCTACTCCGTACCAGAAATACTCGTACCCATGTGGATATCCTTGGGCAACGCTGCCTGGACACGTCTCACGTGCGCGAGGCACTTAGTCGCCTTGACGCACGAGAAGCGCGTGGCCAGCAGTAGGATGCAGTACAGGCGCGCCCAGTTCTCGAAGTCGGGCCGCCGATGACCTGCAGCCATCGGAAGCTGCTTATACTCGCGGAGAATGCGGCCCATGATCTCCTCGAGGGCCGGGGGCAGGCCGTTTTCTGTCGCACCCGCCGCCGTCGAGGCCGCCGACTCCGACGCCGCTGGCTCAGAAGGCGCAGCAGCAGCACCCACCGCTTGGCTTATCTGTGCGAGCAGGGCAGCGGCGTTCTCGTCGACTATGCTCTGGACGTTCTTTTGTCGAGCCACAGCCAGGGCCTCGGCCTCACACCCACCACTCCGCAGCCTGCTATGAACCTCTCGCGCCACACGCACCAGCAAATCCCCCAGGCGCAGTCGTCGAGCCCCCCAGCGAGCGGCGTCGTAGGCGGCGGTACAGAGGTCAGCATGATGTGCGACTAGAGGCGGAACGAGTTGGCGTTGGCGTTGGCGTTGATGCGGAAGGGCGGTGGCGGCGGACGGGCATGGGTCGATCCATATGCACAAAGCTTTGTTCACCAAAAAGACGTCGACGCGGCACTTGGCGAGCCGATCTGTATACCAGGATAGCTCGGCCGGCAGCTGCCTTTCCACAGCACGGAGGACCGGTGGGAGCCCGAGGTAGTAGGCAAAGAGGCGGCGAAGACTCGAGCTGTCCAGGTTCGATGTTGGCCACTCGAAGTCATGGCGGCACAGGTGCTGTATCATGCCCAAGACCAGGACACCGCAGTCGTCACCGTTGGTCTGGGCCGCTATGGTATCAAATATGCGTATCCTCCAACCCCCTCGGTCTCTGTCGTCATTGTTCTTGTTGTTGTCGTCGTCGTCCTTGTAAATCCACTCCACGAGTCGCGTCACGTTCTCCATGAGCCGGCTGTATATGGGCGCTCTCATCGGATCGTACAGGGTGAATTGCCTACCGATTCGATCCACAACGACCAGGATCCAATGGTTCTGAGCTTCATTGATAGGCAGGAAGCTATAGCGATGACGAGCGGGTAAGCTGGCAAGGGTCTTGCGGTGTGCGTCCGACGATGTCGACGACGGGAACTGCTCCGAGTGGGTGAAGGTACTGTAGACGACCGTGGTGAAGAAGCCAGCGGTTTTCTCTTGATGGGTCTGGGCGATGATGGCTTTGGCGACGTGTTCTATGGCCGTATCATTCAGCCACCGCCCAGACCTCATCCTGTCGTGAGCGACATTGAAGTTATAGGAGCGGTCGCGAGCGAGCTGCTTGTCCACGAAACTGACCCATCCAGTGAGAGGTCCGTTATTGTCATTCTCGTCGTCCTCTTCCTCCTCGCCGCCTCGGTTCTCGTTGGTCAGGTCAACATCTTTGGTCAAGTCGACAGTCTTGGCCTCGTCCTTGCTACCAGCGTTGACGCCGCTGCTGCCGTTTGGTTGCCCATGGCGTTCCAGACGCGTGACCTTGCCACTGTCAAGGAAAGGCGGATGTTTCGAAAGCGGCGACACGGGCAGAGGTCGACGGTCATTCATTTTCCTGCGTTTGGGCATGGGATCGGCGCTATCGTGACGGTGTCTATCGTTGTTGTTGTTGTTGTTATTGTTGATGTCATCGTCTTTGGGAGCCGCGTCACTGCTGCCGTCAGATGGGAAGTGTAGTGAGTCCGGGTCCACTCTGGGGGATGATCCAAATGCGTATCCTGGGTCGAATACTTCCGAGCCGTCTTGATCATGGTTGCTGGGGAGAAGAAGCGAATCTGCCAAGCTGTGCCTGGGCTTGGCCGAGGGGATGGGCGTATGTCGGCGGCCTACCTCGATCGACTCGGCGGCCGGGGAAGTCGAGATGGCCTCGGCTTTCACAGGAGGCAATTTGGTCTCATCAGCGCGATGAGCTTCGACGTTCTCCGCCGTGCCAGAAGGCCGTTTCACGACACCATCGGCGTCGCCGTTGTGCTCACGGCCGCTCTGTGCTAGAGTCCCTTGGACGGGAGCCTTTGCCCGCAACGCCGAAGAAGATGGCATCTTTGCGGATGGTGTTGATTCGAGGGAGGATACGCCTACGCCAGACGGGAGAGGGTGTTGGGGACGATTACGCAGCTGGCCTTGCGGCGAGGGGCCAGGGACTTCACTCTGGTGGTCGTGATGGTCGTGGTAGCCGTCGTGGACGTCGAGGACGTCGTGGTCGTGGTGATCGTTGCGGTCGTCGTCGTCGCCGTGGTCTTTGTTGCTGCCGTTATTGTTGTTGTCGTCGTCGTCGTCGTCGAGCTGCTCGCCCTGGTCCCCAACATCTGACTCGGGGCCGTCAGTCGTGCCCTCGCCGTTCTCTGTCGCCTGCCGCAGACCGCTCTTCTGTCTGAAAGCCTCGATGCCCTGGGTCAGGTCGGCCTTGGTGAGATGTTCGCCCCGAGGGTTAGGGTGCGCGAAGACGGGCAATGCCTTGCCGACACGTGAGCGGCAGCCCAAGATGAAGGGGTACAGCTCATCGATGGTGGTGCCGCGACGTTCACGCAGGAGGCCCCGCAACAGGCTGTAGCTGTGACAGCGCTTCGTCGACCAGGAGCCTACCAGGTGCGTACCCAGGTACAACAGGAGCAGCCAGATGCTGGTGAGGCCAAAAGAGCGGACGCCGACGAGCTCCCAGGCGCGGTCCTTGACGATCGAAGGCCGGTTGGCGTTGTTGAGCCAACGCCCAAACTCGATTTGGAGAGCGCACTCGAGAATTGGACGACGGATGTTGCTGACGGCCCACGAGGCAAATGAGGTAGGGTATCCCGGGATGTCTTGGCCGTCGCTGTCGCTGTCGCTGCTGTCGTTGTCGTCCTCGTCCTCAAGGCTGCCGGCCTGGGCGCCTCCCTCTTGGCCACCTGCCTCTTGGCTGGCCGTGTTCCTGGCAAGTCGTGGGGGCGCGGGTGGAAAGGCGCGGGAGTATTCACGGACCAAAGCCCTCCACGCAGTTCGCGTCGTAGTCTTCTGCTCGTTGAACTTGGCCAGGCTCCGGCTGAGGTCTGAGTGGTTCACGTGAGAGAAGGTCCTGGCGCCGGCCGAAGCTGAAGCGGAACCGGAAGGCGACGGCGACGTCGACGAGAAGGCGGCTTGCGCGGTAGACCGTGTTGTGCGCATGACATGGACATGGGGCACCGGAGGATGCGACTGGGCATGCGACTGGGCAGACACGGACACAGACACAGACACAGACACAGCGTGACGAACGCTACAGTCGGCCGGAATGACGACAAACGGAACATGGAAGTGATCAGACAATTGGGTGGATATGCGTTGAAATACCGGCACGTGATCGGGAACCTGCAGCTGCAGCAGCTGCTGCTGCTGCGGCCAGTGGATGGCGACGCGACGCGACGCGATTGGTGACTATGGCGATGGACCAGAGACGAGTGGCACGACTAACGGTCATATGAGGGCGACATGGCTCGAGTATTGGGGACAATCAAGGAGAAGGTGGTGGTGGCGAAGATGGTGAAGGTGAATGTGGTCGTGAAGGCGAAGGTGAAGGTGAAGGCGAAGGCGAATGAAGGCGACGGCAAAAGCGAGAGCTGATTGACCAAAGTACCGTACGATAGGTCACATGCAGTTGTACTTGGGTCAGGTCCCTAAGGCAAGTAGGGAAAGGTACCTTTTTGGGCTAATCGTCATCTTTGGATTCTCAGCAAAGCTGCATCCCGAGCAAGGCAGGCGTGCAGTGCACCATCACCGCACTTGCCTCTGGTGGTTTGTTGTGCTCTGTTTTGTAGGAGCTGGAGTCAGTGGCTGGCAATCGTGGCAATCGCACGCCGCCAGCTGCCAGAGCTGATGCGCCAGACCCCACTCTTCCGCTGCCAACCCGTGCGGAGCCAAGTAACGCGATGTATCTACACCAAGAAGATGCCGTTCGCAATATGTCCGGCTGTCACAAAATCAATGTGAGTGTCAAGGGCTGCATCAGGTAGAAAGCAAGTTTTTACCAAGTTGCTGAACAATTTCAAGCATGACCCCGCGCTGGGGGAGCATAGCATCGCGTTGCCATCCAAGAGTGCGTCGCTGGGATACGTCCTTTTTTCTTCACTTGCACCGCATTCCGGCGCGCAGATCTCACTTTCTCAGCCACAACAAGACATGGCAAGCTAATATTTGGTCTACACTTTTGTAGAGCATTTCTTCATAGGTTCTTGGTGCTACTTCTCTAATAAAAGTGCCCAAGATGGCAAGACACGGGATGTACATGGAGAGATTCATGCGCATTATCCGTTTCGATGGTATGTTCCTATGACAGCAGATAACCAGGATTCAAGTACATCATTCGATCCGCGTCATCCTTGCCCAAGTTTGGGCCAATCTCTGGCAGATACTAAGCTGATTTGAAATTTGGTGTTGTTGTGAGATGTGCTCTGCGGATGGTACATAGGTACATACCCACCTCACCGCCCGGCAATTTGCTTGGTGTGAGCTTATTACCGGGAAACTCCGGGCCATGTGAATCGGCTACAGAAATTAGTAGTTGTTTCAGATTTAAAGTTATCGTTGAGGTCTGATTCTGCTTCTCAGTCTTGCGACACAAAAATTGGAGCCTGCCGCGGCTTTGGAATTCTGGCTCTGATATTATGGGAGGCGATGGCCAGCGGCCATGAATGTCTCAAAATGCCAGATAGTCATGGATCCTTCTTGCCTGAGATCCTATCGGCACCTTCTTCGGTGCGCTTGACCTGTCAAATCGTCTACTGGTGGTGAGAGCGGAGGTCCTCATTGTCGGCAGAGAAAGAAGTCCGTGGCTCGCGTGGTTGTTATGCGCCCAATCCAGGGTCGTCTCGACTTCGTCGAGCAGGACGAAGGGGACAACGGGTGTTCTGGGAAGTCTCGCCGTTTCACGGCCTGGCCTTGATTGGTGGGGGCTTCGCATCGTCTGGAGTGCGTCTTTTGCAGCATTGCCTCCTCGGATGTAACCCTCCCAAGGCGGGAGAGAGTTGAACAGATACGGCTATATTTCCCGAGTAGCTTACTGCCTCTTTCATTAAATAATCACGGTTTCCGGTTCTTATCTTTAAAGCTCTCTCTCCTCTCCCACTCAGGGATATGTACATAAGTATGTGTAGGTAAGTCAGGTACGCTTCGTGGCTGTCGATTTTCAAAAAGCGCCTACTTTGGTCGATTCTATGGAAGGAACCCCGCAGTGGGTTTGAATATTCGGGAGCTACCACACCACTGTATTTGTATGCGTGCTGCGCTCCCCACGCGTTTTAGATCTTTCCTTCTTCTTTAACCTTCTTTTTCTCAATAAAAGTACGCTTTTGCCAGCAACCTTGACTCTGGAGAGCTACCGTGACAAACACACTCCCTCGAACCCCTCTTCTCTCCTCTTCTCCCCTCTTCTCCCTACACTTCCGCTTCGCTCAGGAACATCATGCCGCCCGTTCGAAAGAACAAAGTTGGGGCCCGTGAACAGCCATATGCTGCGGGCCCGTCCGGTACGGCTCACGAGAAGCAGCTTCCAAAGGAGGCAGCGCAGGGTGAAGAAAGTATCTCCAAGGAGGGCCCAGATGGAGACGAGCATCACAAGGACCACGACCAGGAGGTGGGTGACGAGGAAAATGCCGACGAGGAAGATTACGACGAAGAGAATTATGATGAGGATGAGGATGACTATTACTCCGATGAATGCAGCGCGAGCGAGTGTCTTTGCCAGTACGAGCATGAACCCCACTCGTATTGCGCACATCATCAAAGCAGACTCGCCGAGGTGAAAGAAGCCGTCGAGAGACTGTTACGGGCAGAAGAAGCCGGCGGGCCCGCGCCTGCCCTGGCCCTCAGCCTACCCATTGACCCCACCATCGCGGACATGTACGGCTGGGGGGGCGTGCCCGACTTCGACTTCGACAGCGGGCCTCGGGGCGCGGGCAAGTACCGGCTCTGGCTCACTGATTACTCGCATCCGCTCGACTCCGGCCAGCAGGACAGCCTCGTCCGGCACTTGGCCTTCTTCCGCCGCAAGGACGCGTGCATCGGCGTCCTCTGCGTCGACGGCGAGAACGAGGACCACATGTACACGGAGGAGCTCGAACTCCCCGCGACGGCGAGCTCGAAATGGGTTAAGCTCCGCTTCGGCAAGTACAACGGGCGCGCGACCTGCGCGGTGTGCTTCGTTGACGAGGGGCATATCAGGGTGAGGGTCCCGAAGAGGATGGCCTTCTATCGTCATCCCAACCCCCCGGGCCTGCCTGACGTCCTGGAATTCGCCGGTGTCGATATTGGCCGGCCCGGAAAAGAGACAGAGACTGATTATGGGGAATGGGGGCCCCCGTCGCCGGCCCCCCCGTATCGCTTCTGATGCAGAAGAACTCTGAGCTCCATAGAACTATCTAGGCATGACGCGGCGCGTCTTCTGCCATCACTCATGAGTTCCTGCCCAGAGATAACTCCTTTTGGTATTGAGATGTAATTTCGGTGAATAAGAGCGCGTAGTCAGCCGTCCTAGGCCTGCGAATATTCGAGAGATCAGAACCGAAGTCGACAGATGTCGGCCTCGATTAGCTTGCAAGCTCGCTGAACCAATTAGCTATGGGTTCACGCTCCTTAGAAGTGATAGTAGACGCTTCTCGCGGGTTGTTTGTTTTTGGCCATATCGTGATCACGTTCTCGGCGAGGCACCCTAAGTCGCTAATTCACTCCGTATCTATCTATGTATACCTCATGCTCGCAGAGATAAGCGTGGTCTACGTGGCGCAGGCATGGGCAGGTTGCTTTTATGAACCAACCAAAATGAACTCGGCGCAGAGTGCAGTGCGCAAAAGCACTGAAGGCGAGACCGAGACGATACTAGCCGGCCGCGGCGGCAACTGATTGGCTAAACTTTGATCGGGAGGCGGGAAGATTTCACCCTTCCCATAGAGTCCTGTTCGTGACCGAAAATCCTATGCTGTCACGGAATCCCGCGCCCGGCCTCTCAGCACTGACCGTTGCCAAGGCCGCTGTAACGCCGCTGGGACTCGGGTGGGATCAGGTAAAAACCACCCGAGAGGCCTCCGGCCAGGGTGTAATACATATGCCCTATAAGGGCTTATCGCCGGCGTGGGGGCCGGCGTAGGGGTCCTTTTTAAAACCCCTTTTTTTATTATATATATAGGGAGGAACTCCTTTAAATTCTCTTAAAATTCTTTTAATTTTTTAGTTTAATTATAAATGCGTATAACTAAATACGGTATTAATTACTATTATATTACTTAAGTATTTTTTTTTTAATAATTATAAGCCCGGTTCTCTACGATTAATGCTTTTAATATTTATTACGTATTTTAATACTTAATTTATTCTTTTCTCTTTCTTTCTCTTTTACCCTTTTTATAATTTCTCCCTAGCGCCCGGTAACCTAATACTTAACCTTTAACTAATTCCCTCCGATAAGTTCCTTTTAATAAGTTCCCTTTAATAAATTCCCTTTAACCGTTCCCTTACCTATTATATTAACCGAAAACCTTATCCTTAAAAAGTCTTATAAATCGCTCCGGCTGGAATCCTTTAAAGATTACCTTAAATAATTCTAATATATCCGTTTTTAAAATATAGCCTTAAGAATTTAATTATATATCGATCCGGATTTAGCTAAGAATTACCCGAATTACTCCACCCCTTTAATATTACCGATAATAAAAATAATAAAATATAATAACCAAAAACAATAGGAGAAAATATATAAAAACGTATATTATTAATAATAATTTTATTAATTAAGTATACTGGTTTTAAAACTTACGATAAAGGAGCTTATTAAACTTAACCTGCTTTAATAAAAGCTTAACGTTTTATTAAGCGAGTATAATTAAACGGCTAAGGATTTTACGCATTTTTACCCTTATTTTAAAGCGGTTTTTAAAGTTATTAATAGGATTATATCCGATTTAATTATAATTTAAGTACTTTAGCGGATTTTTTAAAGGATTATTCCGGAATAAGGGATATTTATTAAAGTAATCCTTTAGGAAATTAGGGATATTATAATACTAACGGGTATAATAATCCTAACCTAGGTGGTGGAAACCTATAACGCTATTCTTAATTAAGCTAAGGCTAGGGGTATAAACCCCTACGATTAATACGAGTAATAAAACTTAGCTTTTACCTAAGCTTTAGTTTATAATATTTATTAAATCCAGGAAACCCTAGTTAAAAAAGTATTCCTTAAGGTATTTAAGCCTTATATTAAGCTTAATTAAGCTTACCGGGAATTAAAGGACTTAATTTAAAAAAACAGTTTCGGTTAATTAACCCTTATACTTTATAACCTTAATTTAACCTTATAAACCCTATTAAATATAAATATAATGCGTATAACTAAGGGCTAATATAATACTTAAGCAAAATAACCTTTTTTTAATACTTTTAAGGAGAACTTTAAGGGGGCAGATTATTAAGGCTATAATTATTTATACCTTAAAAACTTAAAATAAACTTACCTTTAGCCAGCAGTTAATTATAAAACTCTTTATTAGGTAATTACCGGTAACCGCTTAAAAAATATCCGTAATTATTTACCTAAGGTATTTAAGGAGATTAAAATACGCTAGGGGTTTACCCGATAAAACGGTTTACGCCGCTAGATTAATTTTAAGGGCTAAAATCTTAAGAAACCCAAGGGCGCGAACCGTATAATAAAAAAAAAAAAAGCATAATAAGAAAAGTAACTTTAATATTAACGCTATTATTGTTTCCTTAGCCCTAATATAAAAGTTCTCCTTTATTATAAAAGAAATTATTTAATATTCCGGTAACTTTTTAACGCTTTATTACCTTTATTTATTATTTTATTCGATATTAATTAAAAGTTATAATACGGATTATATTATTTATAATAAAGATTTTTTTTAAACCCGGAATTATTTAATTAGTTATCGGGGAATATATTAAGGCTAATACGGTAAGCTTCCCGGTTATTAGGAAAAGTACCCGGGTATTATATAAATTACTTTATAACGAGTATAAGAATTATATCGTAAACTTAATTTAATTAAATATAAGCATTATAAAAGGGTTTTATATAAATATTATTTTTAAGGCGAAATTATTTAAGGCGGGGATTTAATATAATAAGTTAAATTATATATTAAAGCTAGGTACGGTTAAAAAGCATTAAATTATTAAAAAATTAAAAAAGTATTATAATTTAATCTTTTTCGAATATAAGCCTTTTTCTATTTACTTAAATGGTTTTAATACTTATCCCGTAAACCCCTTAACGATTATTAAACAGAATAAAGCCGGTATTA
This sequence comes from Xylariaceae sp. FL0804, assembly GCA_022539325.1. Classification (NCBI taxonomy): domain Eukaryota; kingdom Fungi; phylum Ascomycota; class Sordariomycetes; order Xylariales; family Xylariaceae; species Xylariaceae sp. FL0804. The sequence continues at coordinate 250,865 of JAJKLG010000020.1, read as the reverse complement.
TAGTAATAACTTTAATAAAAAAAAATATAATATACTTAAAGGTTATTACGAAATACCCTTAAAAAAGGATTTAAAAGATTTATAGTATTTACGAGCCGGTTATTTAAGCCCGGAAGCTTTTAAACTTTTAATTAATTATATTAAAAGCGTGAAAACTAACGGTATAAAGCGTATTAATTATAAGTTATATATTTAAGCTTATATTAAATGTGTTATTTTACGCCGGATTTTAAAAAATCGAGCTTTATATACCTTTTAACGAATCCTATAAAACCTTTTTAATTATACCTTAGAATATAATAAAAGTAAATAACTAATAGTTATTAAGGATAAATAAAATAATATACTTTATTTTTTTCCGTATAAAAATAAAAACGGTTTATTAATATTTTAATAATTCCGGGAATTCGAAGCCTGGGTTAATAAAAAGTATATAATTATAATTAGCGTTATAAGAAATAAAAATAATACCTTTATTATTAATATTAATAATTTTACTGCGTTTTAATATTAGATTTAAGCGATTAGAATCGAGCTTAAGCTTTTACCGGCTTATATTAAGAAACCGGTAAAAGGTAATAAGCGAGCTAAAAAGGAGATTATTCCTAAGGCATTAGTTATAATTATTTATATTAAATTATTACCAGATTTATAACCAGAGGTAACTTAAGCGGTTATAAAGCTATATAATATAAGCCCGATTACGTTAAAAAACTATTATAGCTTAAACGAGAAGATTTATAACTAGTTTTAATAATAATTCCAGTAATATACCCTTAAACAGCTTTACGTATTAACGGCGGATATCCGACTTAATTAAACGAATATTTAAGCTTACGGATATAAAGCTTATTTAATTAATTTAAAACGCTTAATAGGAAAGGAGAGAAGGGTATTTAAGATTAAGCCGTAAGTATATATCGAATACTTAATAGGATATAAAGCTTATAACTTATTTAAGGTATAAATCCCGCGGTTTAAACGTATAATTATTTTATAAAATATAAGATTTAAAAAAGATATTTTTTATACGCTTAAAAACGCTTACCTAATATTAAATATCTTTTACGAGGAGGTAAACGAGCTTTTTATATATATCCTAAAAATGGAAATAATACCTTTTTATTAGTATATTAATATTACGGAATCTTTAAATATAATAGCATTAAACTCTATTTTAATAAAAGCGCTTTTAAGGGAAGTTATTAACCCTAATTAGTTTACGAAAACCCTAGCGGAGTAAAAATCAAGGGTAAAAATAAATAATAAGCTTTAAAAGAAATTTAAATTTATTACGTATTTATTAAGTGGACTTTTAACTCCCCGGTAAATATTAAGACCGGTTAAGGAACCGGTAAAGGTTAAGGTTAAAAAAAACCCTTTATAAAATACTATAAGCGCGTATAATAATAAGGAAAGCACGGAAAACGTATATAATACGATTATAATCGTATTACCTCTGTTATTTAACTAGGCAAAAGCGTAATCGTAGCCTAGGGATCCAGAGGAATCCCTTAAACGAATCTCAGGGATAGCGAAAGCAAATAAGGAGATTTTATAATAAACGTTAAAGGCTTTTAAACGCGCTTTAAGGGTATTAAACAGGAATAAACCGGTGGAAAGGTAACCTATTAAAACTAATACACGGTAACGCGGAAAAGGTTTTAAACTAATAATAAATCTACTTATTAAAACCCGGAAACGCCGTAAAAAAAACCCCGGTGTTAAGGATAAGAGGAGATTTAACGTATTTTTTATAACTCCCTTTTTTACACAGGAATATAAAAAGTTTTTTTTAAAAGATTCCGGAACCTTAACCAGCGGATAATATTTAATTAATATCCCGTTTTATTAACCTAAAAAAATCTAAGTTTTTAATAACCGCTTATAAGCTTTCTTTATAAATACCTTTTTATTTAATTAGCTTAAAGCTATTTAAAAAAAAGACCGCGAGCATTATATTATATATATAGCGTTTTCGGCGGCCGTTTAATATAAAAGGAATAATAACCGAACGGGATTATTCTCCGAATATAATAAATTATACATTAAAGATTTAATATAACCAGCTTTTAAAAACTGGAAGGAGCTGGTTAATTACCTTTACGGGAATTAATTTAAGCAAAATGTTTATAAGGAGATTCGGGCCTTTATCCGAGTAAATATATACCGGGTTATTAACCGTATTAAGGCTAAATATAAACCATTATTATTAAAATAAGTATTTTATTATAAGCTAGATATAAACGGCTTTATTAAGACTTATAAGGCACGGTTTATACTACGCGGGGATTTTTAAAACCCGAATATATTATAAAATACTTATACCGCTACCCTAGTAATATAAACCTTTAAGCTAATAATAGCGTTAATCGCTTACTTTAATCTAAAGTATAAGTAGTTTAATATAAAGAACGCGTTCCTTAACGTATTCCAGGAAAATAGCTTATTAATTACCTGCGAATTTTTTAATAGCTTTAAGGAAAACGGGAAATATATTAAACTTTAAAAAGCTATATATAGGCTTAAAAATTCATTATTTTTTTAATATCTGCAGTTTTTAAGCATATTTTAAATGCTCGGGTTCGTTTTTTTATTAAAAAAACCGTACTTACTTTTTATAAAGAATAAAACGGTTTACGTAGTGTTTTATATCAATAACTCCTTAATAATTTATTATTATAAGTATATAAAAAAGGGAAAAAAGCTCCGGAACCTAATATATTCGGCTTACTTTTTTACGGGTAATAAAAATATAAAATAATTCCTTAGGATTAAAGTAATATAAAACCAAAAAGCTCGTATTATCGCATTTTTTTATAACGGATATATTAAAAAGATTACCTTTAAGTTTAATATTAATAATAAAAGTTAAACTCCGGTAACCCTTTTCCCTTAAAAAGAATTAATAAAGTTTAAAAGAAAGGCGTTTAAGCCAGATATTAAGAGATATTAAGAGCTTATCGGCTTAATTCTTTATACCGCGGTTATATTAAAACCTAATATAATATTTATAACTTTATAACTTTCCAGATTCCTTATAAACCCTGCCCCCGAGTATTTTAAAACTATATAATAAACTCTTAAGTACTTTTAATATACCCGGTACTTAGGGATTAAGTTTAAGGGTATAAGCTCGTTAACGTAAGCTTTTCTTATTATTAAAAATACCTTTTTTGCGGATAATAAGGAAACTTATTATTTTTTATAGGGATATATAATATTCTTTTATAAGGGAGCGATCGATTAAAAGGTTATTAAGTAAAGTATTATTTTTATTTTAATAAATAATGCAAAATTATAAGTGCTTAAGTAAACTAGTAAGGAGATAATAGCGTTATAGCGCTTATTCCGTAATCTTACTTATAACCTTAATAAGGGATTTATAATATACTCGGATATTTAATAAATAATTCGCCTAATAATAAGAGAGAATTAACGAATTATAATTTACTTATATTATATTAATATTTTAAACCTTTGGCTATAATAAAAGTATAACCGGGGAATATTTAAAAAATTTACTTATTTATTAATAAAATATTAATTAATAATTTAACGAAAAATCTCCCAAGACGTTAATTTAAGTATTCTAGGTAATTATTTAACCTTTGCGAAATAAATCTTAATTAAGCCTTGGATTATATTATAAATAAAGGAGAAAATATATTATAATATTACGAAAAACCTTTTCTTATTTACGGGTATACCGGCTTATTATATACCGAGTTTTAAAAGGCACGCCGGTTTATAACAGGTAACCACGGGCATAAAGCCTAAGCCTAATACACTAATAGCTTAATAAGCTTTAAGGAGCCGGCGTAATATATTAAAATATATTAAAATGTTTTTAGCCTAGGCGGTTTTTAAATTACCACCCTTATTACTATTATAATTATTACAGCGGTAAGGGAATTTATTATAGCGGTCCGAGAACTAACCCGGGTTAAAAAACCCTTTTTACTCCTCCTTTTACTCCTTATTCTCCTTTTCGGCGTTAGCGGTAGCCTTAGCGCCGGCGGCTTTATTAATAATCTCCAGTATATTATATATAATATATTATTATTTAATAATAAGCTAATCCCGATAAGCTTTTAAATAATACTTAAGATAAGTATAAAATATTTATTTTATTATTATTATAGCGTAAGGCCGTAATTAACTTAACCGCTAGCGTAATAGCGGATAAAGTATTAACTCTAGTTAATCGATTAGCGTTATAATAGGATAAAAAAAACCTATAATAAAAGGTAAGGGTGTTTATTAGCATATTATTAATAATATAAGAAACCTACCGCGTTAAAATAAATATTATTATTAAACCTATATAAGGCTAAGTTAATATACCCGCGGTAAAGAACTTTACGCTATTAACCGGTTATAAATCGAATACGGATATAAGGTAACGGTAATATAAACTTAATAAAAGTAATAATAATAATGCCCGCAAGCGTAGGCGGAGTGGTTAAAGCGGTGGTAACCGCGGCGGAAGTAAGCAAAACGGCGATAACGCGAATAATAAGTATAATAACGGTTACAGTAGTATAAAATAAAGCGGTAATAAAAGTAATAAGCTCCTTTACTTAAACCGCGATTAAATCCACTTTTTTTTCCTTTTCTTTTTCCTTTCCTTTATTATTATTACTAAAATTATTAAAATCCTCGAAAAAGCTTAAAAATAATAATAATAATAAGAATACTTATTATTCCGGGTATAATTCGTTAAAATCCGCTTATATTAAAAAGCGGCGAGTTTTTTAATAAAGGCGGATCCCTTAGGCGGCGGCGGTAATATTCGGGTATAATCGCTTTATTTATAATTATATATTAAAAAATTTCACACTAATAGGTAATATAAGGTATTTATAATAAGGCGGCGGTATTAATAGCTTAAAAGCTATTCGTATATATTAATTAATAACCTGCTTAATAAAGGATTTAAGCTATTATTACCTAGGAATATTATAAGGATTAATTAATACCGGGGATAGTAATTTATATAAACTTAATAGCGGCGGTTATAATAAAGTATAATTTTGCTTAAGAAACGGTTAACTTAGCTCGAATTATAATAAGCGCACTTTATACGTACGTATCGAAATTCCTTAATAGCCGGAAAAGAAAAAAAAGGGATTATTAAATATACCGGCGATTAAAATATTTACTTATTTACCGGAATTATAAGGCTTTTATTGCGCATACGTTTAAATGCGTTAATTAACACTTATTAATATACGGTATATATTCCTTTCTTTAATTTAATTAATATTAAATATTTCTTTTATTATAATATTTATACTCGGGGGATTCTATTATTTTTATAGATTCCTCCGGATATTTTTCCCGGGCCCGGAGCGGTTCCGGGTAAGATAAGGGGTATATTACGGAATCCCGCGCCTAATCTCTTAATACTAACCGTTACTAAGGCCGCTATAATACCGCTAGGACTCGGGTAGGATTAAGTAAAAACCACCCGAGAGGCTTTTAGCCAGGGTATAATATATATACCCTATAAAGGCTTACCGCTAGTATAAGGGCCGGCGTAAAAATCCTTTCGAAACCCCCCTTTTTTATTATATATATAGGAAGAAACTCCTCTAAGTCTTTTAAAGTTCTTTTAATTCTTTAGTTTAATCACAAATGCGTATAACCAGATATAGCACTAATCACCACTACATTACTTAAGCATCCTTCCTCTAATATATGCTTATTAAAAAGGAAGATAACCCCGGAACATCGTCAACATACCGAAATGTTCGCTGTTGTACTAACGCCAGCTCCCAGGACCACCACTACCTTCTTGGCTAGGCTGAGGGCAGCAGCAATGCTTTGCAACTCATGATGGGAGTCCGAATCAACCTGAAGCACCTTTGGTGTCATGGTGGACGGTGTTGAGATATGCATATAGAATGATTACGTGCTCTGCGACCGACAACGTCCCCACCGTCCCGCTCCGTATAAACTTTTGTCAAGCATATCCTGGAGCATTTGCCCGCCTACCTTATGAGTGGCCACGGCACAACGCGATGGTGGATATCGTCGCAACGGTGATACCACGACAGCATTGCAGGAGTGAACAGCCGCGACAGCAGCCGCGACAGTAACGGCGGCTGGCATCGGAGCCCGACAAGGGCCGCGGCAATGTTAACGGCGACAGCGATAACGAGCACGGACAGATCGAGCAGACAGACCTGAAAGAAGAGGTTGTTAGTTTTTCCATATCGCCGCCGGAACTCTATTCGGCGAGGGCCATGAATATGCCCGAGCTCGGTCTGGTGGTGGTGATTGGTGTGTATCAGGGACCCTTCTCTATCAGACGGTCGTCCAGCAGCCGCAGTGCCGCAGAGCCGTGTCCGCTTGGCAACGGCGGCCCGTAGGCCGCATTGCGTCGACTCCCGCCTGTCCAGCGTCACCTGTAGCCCGAGACGGCGCCGCCGAGCCTATTCGTACGAATACAGATCGAACAGTCAATGCTAGCGCAACGCGCGAGCTGGCACAACACTGGTGACTATATCAACAGCGGATTCGATAAGGGGCTTGTACAGTACCCCTACTATGCGAGCTGGGAAGACGAAACAAGCGGGCGACCCATCACCTTGAAGAGGTGGAACACAGCCCGGGAATGTCCGCAACGAAGGCAGTGGGGGATGCTCTCGACATGCACCTGTGTGCCGCACACGCCGACCGCGGCCACGCATGCTCAAGTGAGAAGAGGTGGTCGAAGATCATGTCAAAGCCCAGCCTCCCCAGGTCGGGCCACTGACATCCTGACTGGTGTTACCATATTACTAATTAAAAGAGCGGAGAGCCCTGGCGACGGAGCTGAGCACTTATGTGTTAAGTGAGCAGCAAAGTCTTAGGTTGTTCTGGACCAACACGCCGTGAGTAGAAACCCGATAACAATACTCGTGCTGCGAAAGCATCGCCCTCCTTGAGTTAGTCTACCCTCAGCTACAACCCAGATATAGTGTCTCCATCCAGCGACAGGACGTCAAATATGATGCTCTTCTGGCCATACTATCTGCGTTGGCGAGATCTATCACTGCCTGGTCATGCTCAGCACCAACCTTCACTGCTGCTATCATGCAGAAGCATTCGATACAGCGTCGCGGCGCTGTGGCACGCTTACCTAGTACAACCCAGTTCTGGTATCAGTTGTATGGGTTGGGTTGCTGCATTGGAGCGCGCTCGGCTATGTCACCATCGTTACCTTGGTTAATTGATCTCGTACTAAGCACGTTTCCCCGATCGATATGCGGCTTGCTTTGTCCGACCATTTTCATCATTATGGTTGAATGTTCAGAAGTCTTTGTCTGCTTCACAGCTGCTTCTGTCGGCCGTGACATCCTAAGCTGCCAAAGCTATTCAACATCCCGAAGCGCCCGCCGAGGATGCATAACGTGCTTTGCAGAAGATTGCCGACAGTGTTTCCGACACGTCCGTGAGGGCCGTGAGCACCCTCGGGGGTGGCCGTGGTTCCATTTGGTTGGTAGAGTTGGAACCCGAGATGGCCTCCTTAGCCTTGTTGAGGAGGGAAGACATGTTGGACTGTGTGAGGGGTGTGGTGGTGGTGGTTTTGTTTATGTAAGTGCGGACGCTGAGGACTATCCATCTCGAGGCAAGGCACGTGACTCCCATTTGGCAGGTGCACGCCTCCATGGCCGTACGCACTCTATGGCCGTACGCACTCTATGGCGGGCCATACGCAATCATCGTCATGTTTGACCATCTACGTCTAAGTAGGTAGTTTGCAGCACCTCGGCACCGACGCCTTCGGTGTCGTGTTTTACCTACCTCAGTATTTACTGTCTCGCGAGTAGGTACTTTAGGTACGGATAGGTAGTTTGACACGACTTCGTTGTGGACGCCTGCAGGAAAGAGAAAATAGAGAAGAAAGGCACCGATGAAACATGAGCGATCATATCATGTCCTGCGTCCTGGAGGGTCATCAGGCCTACCTATTTTGCTTCGTTCCCTGTTGATAGTTGCTCGGGGATGGGTACTCGGGATCCGGAACCCCAACCTTCTGTGCTGCCCCCTTGAAAGGTACCTTGGCAGCTCGCGTATGGAATCTGTGAAAGAAAAACCGAAAGTCCAGATGGTAGATGCGCTTGGAATTTTCATCAGCCATGTAGGAGACCCTTCACACCGATCTCACACTCACTGCTCCATTGCGGAAGCCGCTTTCACTCCAACTCGCCATAAGCACTACCTGGTACCAGTGCGGCCAACTACTGGCGCGATCGACCTCAGCTCCTTTCGCGCGCTCCAATACGCGTGTATCGTCATCAGGTGCGCGAGCAGCGCAGTGGAGCCGCTGTTGCCGTGGCCTTGGGTCGAGGTTATACACGGCGTGGTCGAGGTCGGGCAATTTACGTGCTCATTCGCCCGCGGGTTGCAATATATACAGCGTAGCATTTTACGCGCCGGGAGGGTTGCAGGCACGACGCACCTCTCCGACGACTGGCGGCCTGGCTGATGAGCTGGGCGAATCAGGCGAGAGACCTCTCATAACCTGCATAGTTATGAATAATAGATTCCCCCCCTGGGGATAGCTAAAGCACGGCAGGAACCGTGGCGTGCGAGCATTGGCGTACACGGTAGGACTCCGTAGGCGTGGTGTGATACTGCAGCTGCCGTTTCACTCGAGCCTTACCAGAGTACACCGCCTTGATCTCTATACGCAGCCTCGTGGTTTGCGGGCGTGTCCTCCCCAAAGAGTTGGGATCTTTGGATTGTCGAGAGCATACGCCACGCCACGACACCGTGACGAAGTGTCTATGTTAAGGCTCTGGTCTGGGATGAGCAATCCTGGCGTCGGTCTGCAGCGAAACATGAGTCCGCGAGCTCCTGTGCTGCCCGTGCTTCGGCCAAAACATTTAAGGTACCGATCGTGGCATCAGGATTAAAGCCACTTCGGTAGAATTTATTAAGGTCGCGACTAAAAGTGATATAATATATCGTTATCGGCGATTATATATAAATTTAATTAGCAGTTAATTAAAGAATAATTACGAAATATAATATAATTATTATACCGCTTTATACTTGTTTAAACTTTTAAAGCTTTTAATAATATTTTTATATTTAATTTTATAAAAAAGAAAGTTTAGTTTTCTTTAAATACTTTATAGTTTATTTTAATTAAACTAACTACTATAATAAATAACGCATTTCTTAAATATATAGTTCTGTTAAAACGCTATAAAAATAAGGGTTATAAAAGCTAATATTATTAATAAACCTTATATAATACTTAATAAAAGTAATATAACTCCCAGTTTATTAAACCTGCGTATTATAAAAGGAGGTAAAAAGGTAAAGAATACTAGTATTAATAACAATTACGGTAAGTTATTTAAAGTAATATAAGTTATTTATAATATATAAAACAATTAATAAATTAACTTTTATATAAGAATTATATTAACTTTGTTTTTTTAATAACTTTATTATTATTATATAACGCTATAAGCTAAGCTGATTTTTTAAAACAATTAGTTTTAAGTAAAATCTTATAATATTCCTTTACGCGGATTTATATATAAAAGATTTAAGCTATTTTAAATAAGCGTAAAAAGTGATTAAGCGTATAATTATTTTTTATTTAAAAAAAGCCGTATATTTAAACTGAAAAAGCGGGCGTAATATTTAACTAAATATTATAAAAAGCTTAATATAATAAAATGTTTATTATTATTAAACTTAAAATATATAATAGTTAAGGAAATAAAAAAATGTTAAAAATATTTTTACTCGTACTTTATAAAAACCGGGCTTTATACTTTAATCGTAAAGAAAATAACTTAAGTTATAATAACCGGTTTAAATACTAGGTTAAAACTTATTATAAGTTTTGTAAATTACTTACGTAAGCGGATTACTTTAATACCGGGCTTATTATAAGCAGAAATAGTTAATTCGTTATTAATAAACGATTTTAAATATATTATTTATTCGTAAAAAGTAATAATAAGCACGGGGAATTGCGTATTAAAAGTATACTTATAATAAAAGTACGAAAAAGCTTTTTAAAAAAAGGTTTTTATTAAAAAGGTATAATTAAAGCCCGGCTTTTATAAAAAGCTATTATAACTGTTTATTATTATAATATAAAGAATGTTAATATAAAGCAATAATTATTTAAGCGGTTAATATTTAAAGATAACGGCTTTTTTTAACGGCGGTAATTTAAAGAGTAATAGAGGGAATCATAATACTTATAATATTATAATTAACAATAAAGCAAAAAAATACGGATTATTAATACGCGTTATTAAAAAAACCTAAACTTATTATTAATTTAATAAATCGGCTAGGATTTTAAAGCATATATAACGCGCGGTAATTTTACGGTATAAGCTAAAATTATCGCTTAGCTTAGCAGGTATAAAGTAATAGCCTTAAAAAAAGTCTAAAGAAAAAACCTCGTAATAGGTTTAAATATTTAAGAGTTACCCTATTATTATATTTATATATATACCGCGCTCTCCACGCGTTTTAAATCTTTTTTAACTTTGTTTTTCTTAATAAAAGTATGCTTTTGCTGGTAGTTTTAACTTTAAAAAGCTATTATATTATAAAAATAAAGCTAATTATATTTACTGCGTTTAAAAAAGCCTATAATATCGTAATCCCCGTTTTTCACTGTTGTTTTACCTAAAAGGCTTAAATTACTACTTATAAAGCCTGTTAATTAGTTAATAAATCCCTTAATACTACGACAACACGCTTTAAAAAGAAGAAATATATTAATTACGGTATAGCGGCCGTAAAAGCTCGCTTTAACCTAGAAACCTTAGTAAAAGCTCGGTTAAAAAGCTGTTAAATACCCCGATTAACCGCTATTTAACCTTTAACTACTAGTATTTACGCGAGCTAAAATACGTTACCGTTTTTACCGCGGCCTTTAACGAGGATAATAATAATATTTTAAAATATATAAGGCTTTTTATAAAAACTAAAAGGCTATTATCCTGAGTAAAAAGGGAAAAAAAGCCGGTATTTTTATAATATTAAAGAGTTATATAATAACCGTACTAATCGCGTTAATAAGCTCGCTCGATTTTATAGCTTAAAAAAGAGTAAACTAGGTATTCGCTTTAAGCTAAACACGGCTTTAAGTAAAAGAACTTAGCTTAATACCGATAATATAATAACTTATATTAATTTTTAAAAGTGCGCTTAAAAGTATTCCGAGGTTTTATAAATAAAGTATAAACTTTATTCGTTATTTACTGTAATAGTTTTAAAGCAGGCTAATAAGCTTTATTAAACCTTTTAAGTTTTAATACCGATTTATTATAATATATCTAATAGCTTAAGCATTTAAAAAAATGCTTTAAAAAAGTCGAGATTAATTTTTAATTAGCTATTATTAATAAAGAGTATTAAATCGCCGAGCTTAATAATATTATTATATATTAGTTCGTTATTACTGCTCGAGCGGCTTAATATTAAAACCCTTTTTTTTAACAAACGTTAAAAAACTCCGGTTACGATTACGTTAAGTTAAACCGCTAAAACCTATACCACGAAAGCTTTTAAACGGATTAACCGAAGTATTAAAATGCTTAACCCTTTAATTCTCTTAAACCGCTTTAAATAAAAACGATTAATTGTTTAAGGCTTAATATATTAATGTTTAAAATAAAGTAATAGTTAATTATAACCACTTTATTAATAATCGAGCTAAAATAGTTTACGTATAAGGCCGCTTAAGTAATAATATTATAACGCATTTATTACTATAATTAAAATAAAGCTCTCCCGATTATTTAATAACCTATAATAAGCTAATAAAATACTTTAAAAACTATTATTATAATTTAAACGCTCGAGAAAAGGTAATTAGTAAATAATACGCTTTTTATATTAATAAAATGTAAAAAAAGGATTTTTTAACCTTTTAACCCCGTTTTTATAATATTGTTTTAAAGGTAGGTATTTTAAAAACACTTAAAAATAAAAACTAACGTTTTATTATAAAGTTAATTATTTATATAACGGGAGCTGATTATAACGTTTTTATTAGTTTTACTTAATTTATTTAACGTTATAAGCATATTCTCTTAACGTATAAAAGCCCGAGCTAGTAATAATAATACCGGTTATAATAATAATAATACTTTTAAAAATTAAGGTAAAAGCTTTAACTAAGGTATTTTTTAAGGGATTAATATTAATACTTTTAATACCCGCGGATTTCCCGCTTACTTTAACCCTCGATAAAAACTTATTAAGCTTAAAAGTAATAAAATTATTAAAAAATAATAATACTTTATTTATTATTATATTTAATATAATATTAAAGATTATCCCGGTAAAAAAAGGCTAATAATCTCCGTAAAAATCGTATTAATACTTTAAAAGCAAAGATTATTAAAAAACGTAATATTTCCTTAAGTAGTTTAAAGGCTTTAACCCTATACTTAAGTAACGACTCGTTAAAAGAATAATCTTAAGGTAATTTAAGTTTATTTTAAAGTAAGCAGTTTTTTTATTAAAATATAAGCGCTTAAAATACCCTTAAATATTATTAACCGGTATTTAAAAGGATTATTATTAATTATAAAGTAAACGGTAAACTATAATAAATTCTCTTTTTTTATATTTAACGCCTTATAAAACATTAAGGCTAAAAATTATATCTTCGTAATTATAAAACTTACTCGGCGAGTATTAAAAACTTTATAACGGTAAATAATTACCGGGTTTATTTCGTAAAAAGTAAGTAGTTTTAAAAAGAAATTTACTTAAATTATTAACGTTATTTTACTAATATATTTTTCAATTTAAGTGCGGTAAAGCCCGAATATTCTAATATTCCCGCTTCGGATAAAGCATAAAATAATCCTAGGCAAACGCTTTTTTAAAATATATAAAGCACACGTACGGCTATAAAGCACACGTACGGCTATAAAGCATAAATTGCCCTCAGCGTCCGCACTTATATTAACGAGCTAAGGTAACCATTATAGGGGGTTTATCGCCTTAAACCCCTGTTTTCCAGTGTTTTCAGCTGACGCCACCTTGGTGACGCACGTACCGTATTAGCCCTTACGATTCGGGTTTATCCTGCAACCCCACTCATGCAGCCAAGCTGGTGGCGCAGAGCCTCACTCTGACCGCAGGCGTTTTCCTCCAGCCCAGGTTTCTCAGCCCGTGCGTCGGGCGGTGCTGGAAATCGGCTACAGGCGGGCGGACAGCGCACTGCAAGTAGGTTTTAATATCATATGACTTGAGCCGCATTTAAACGCACCAATTACCTTCGGTCAGTGCTACGGCTGGGCTGCATGAGTGGGGTTGCAGGATAAAACCGAATCGTCAGGGCTAATACGGTATAAAAGGAATAAGTTGCCGCGCCGAGCCTACTTCGTCTCACATCTGAGGGAAAAGCAGCATCAAGCACATCTTCTACATCTTCTATGTAATCCGACTTCTTCTTTATACTTCGACTCTTCCTTCTGTGTACTTCGACTCTTCTTACAAAGCAATCAAAAGATGAACAAGTTTGAATATGAGCCCTTCACTATGCCCGAGTCAGAGATCCGACTGTTAGATCTGTATCCGGGGCCCGGTGTTGTCCGATGTCGTCTGCGACATGTTTCCCTATCGGCAAGTGAGCCGTACGAGGCTCTCTCCTATTGCTGGGGAAAACCGTCCAGGAGTTTCAAGGTATTGGTGAACGAGGACTTTATATTCGTCCGGTCGAACCTGCACGCCGCCCTGCTACATTTGCGGCCTCAGCCTGGGGAAACCGCCCGGTCGATATGGATAGATGCCATATGCATCGACCAGGATAACGACAAAGAGAAAGAACGCCAGATACCGCTTATGGGACCCATTTACACGCAATGCGAGAATGTGGTTATCTGGCTCGGGGAACACGACTGGCTGACCAGGACGGCATTCGAGGGAATCGAGTTTCTCGGTTCCAAACCGAGATCGGACGATGAACGGCAATTGGAAATCTACGAGTACGACTGGAAGAGAATAAAACGTGAGGATGATCGCGGTCAAAATGCCACAGGCCCGCTCTGGCACTTTTGGGACAGGGTACAAGGTTTGTACTGTGCGGCCGCCTTCAACTCGATTTTCACCCGGCCGTGGTTCACCAGGGTATGGGTTATACAGGAGCTTGCTCTGTGTCGTCAAGCTACAGTCGTCTGTGGCAGCTACCAGGTCGATTGGGAGCTCATCGATAGGGCGGCCTCGGTATGGGGAGCATTTGGCAGTCCCATGGGTGGTCTCAGAGACTTCCGAGACTGGCCTGACGGTATCCGCGACGACATAGTGGCACACATGATGGCATCGTGGCATAAGGATGCAAAATACGCCAAAGACAAGGTGTATGGCCTTATGGGGCTTCGGACGAGCGAGCAAATGTCCATCGAAATTGACTAGTATGCATTGTCTCCTTACGTCTTCTTCGTCTTTCTTCACCTCTGGTGAACGATAGAACCCAGTCCCTGACCGCTCGAGCAAATCCTGACAGATATGAGCTATCGCAGCAAGGCAACAGACGAAGAATTCTTCACGTCATTCACTCGGAATTATATTGCGCGTACGAGCAATCTGCAGGTCCTCGCTATAAGCAGAGGTTGCAAATTACCGGCACCTGGGAGTCCCGAGGTTGAGCTTCCCTCCTGGGTTATTGACTACCAATACGACGTTAACGAAGGACCTCTCCCGTGGGAGCTCTTCAGTTGGACCATGCGTACAGACGAGAAAGCATGGACCGCTGGAGGTAACCAGTCTCATATCCCACGTTTTGATGGCAATTTGTTGGGGGTCCAGGGATTTCGACTTGACACGGTGGCGGACGTGAGCATCGTTAGTAAGGTGGCTGCCACAAGGGTAGACGAATCCTACATGGCAGCTGTGATAGGGTCTTGGATATCGGCTGTCGGTTTCAGCAGATTCTACATGGACGCGAAGTCCATAGCCGCGAAAGCAAGCCCGGACGGAACATATACACCCACGGGAGAGGCCACGGCAGACGCTTTTTGGCAATCCCTCACGGCAATGCGTTCCGCTTCCAACGCAGAACTGGGCTTGCAAGCTCGACGATCCAATGGCGGGGAACTCAAGAGCAGGCGAGCGCGTACAAGTCTTGACCGGATATTGGCTGCGGTCGGTCAGATTCCTATGCCGGGACTCGTGGAAGGGTTCGTGTTGGCAGCGTTTTACCTTCTGGTACTCATCATGACAGCCTTTGGAGAAACTCGGTACGTGGAGTTCTTTAGATGGGCAGCAAGATCAAAGAAGAGGCGTTTTATCGTTACGGAACGAGGATATTTTGGGCTGGGACCGCGAGAAGCCACAGTAGGCGACGAAGTTCTTCTACTGCGAGGACATCAAGCACCGGTCTTGGCTCGAA
The DNA here is from genome assembly GCA_022539325.1 of Xylariaceae sp. FL0804. Taxonomy (NCBI): domain Eukaryota; kingdom Fungi; phylum Ascomycota; class Sordariomycetes; order Xylariales; family Xylariaceae; species Xylariaceae sp. FL0804. The sequence goes on along the minus strand of JAJKLG010000020.1, from coordinate 235,483 downwards.
AGGACCAGCGGCGAAGAATTGTCGGCGATAGTTATGTTCACGGCATCATGTATGGGGAGGCGTTCGAAGAAGACAGGTGCCAGATCATGTGGTTCGAATAGGCAGAACCTAATATTTGTAGTGTGATATAGATTATTAGGAAGGGGTACAGACTGTGACTACCAGCTACTGTGTCTTTCATGACTGCTGAATCTATAATCTTCAAGCCTGCCTTAATTTCTTCTTCTGCGACTGTGATAGGGGGCGCAAGCCGGACCACTCCACCTATTCCCGGTAAGTCCACCACGTTGCACGAAAACCCTAGAGCAAGTGATTTTTCGAAACCAAGCTGGCCCCAGTCGGGTTCCGGTGCTCTTAGTTCGATATGTGAGATAATATTAATAGCATGAAAGAGTCTCCAGCCACCACCCTCGCTGATACACCAGTCCTTGTTCTCTACCTTGCTCAAGACAGCTAGTAGTTAATGACCGCGGTCAATAGCGCCGCTTTGAATGTTATTACGCTTGACGATCTGCAGGACCTTGTTGTCCACGGCCGCTGTCAGGATATCGTTCCTATGCGTTGTCAGTAATAGGAATCAGGATCGCAGCGGCAGTACAAGGTCGAGCGTCCTCGAGAGACACAGGATATAACGGACACAATCCCGTCATCCCCGAAGGCGAGTATCCTGCAAGTTTCGGCAGACGTGCGTCAGGGCCTCCTCCATGAAAACTAACTAACATCCCCAACCCCTCTGCGTGCCACCCCTCTACGTGCCAGAAAACACTAAACTTTAAAACATATATTAATAAATCAATACTAAGTAATAAAACACACTTTCTTTTTTAAAATACGCTTTAATAAATGTTTATTTACTTAAGCGGTTTTAAAACTTTATTTATAATACGCTTAATATAAAATAATAATAATTAATATTTATATTTAAAATGTGTTTTTCTTTTATAATAAATGGAATAAAACCGCTAAAAAAAAAGAGAAATATAAAAAGTTATATACTAATAGTTTTAAGCTAATAATTAATATTAAACCTTATTTTATTATAAGGTTAATTTATTATAATTAATATTAAATATATTAATCTGTTTTTATTTAAAAAGGTAATTTAAAGGCTATTTAACCTAAAATCTTAAAGTTTAAACCTGGTTTATTTTATTTATAGTATAAAACGTATTATAAAAATATAAAAAAGCTTTTTTATAACTTAATTCCTTGAATTTTAAATAAAGAGATTAAGTATTAAAGTAATCTTAAAAAGTTAAATATAAATCGATTAGAAATAATTTTAAAAAGATTTTTTATTATAATAAAAGTTTACCTGCTTTAAAGGCTAATAAAATTTTTCAAAAATATAAAACCTTAAGTATAAGGGTTATAAAAATACCTTAAACCTGGAGATTCTTCCGTTACTATTATAATAGGAGTTTAAGTATTTTAAACATTAAATAAAAAACAAAATAAAATACTTAAAAGAAGCTATGTATTTTATTACTATACCTTATCCTATAATAATAATAAGTATACTTTAATTTACTTTTAGTGTATTTTATTTTAATCTATTAAGTAGTTTTAAAACTTCTTTATATAAAAGAATTACCGAGTTTTAACTTTAAAACTAGAAAATAAAATATAATATAAAAGCTTATTACTAAAAAGGAAAAATTCTTTTAAAGTTAGGGTATTTTTAAAGGTTATAGCGAAGAAAAAAAACTTATATAAATTTTTTTATATAATAAAAACATTAATTAAAAAAGTAAACTTTGGTTTTTTTTCACGTATAAAAAAATAAAAACTTTTAGTATTTTCTCCTATTTTAATATAAAAGCTTTGATTTTTTTAATTTTCGAAATTCGTTTTACCTTTTATTAAAGACTTATATTTATGTTTTAGTTTATTTTTAATCGCTTTATATAAGTCGATATAATGTTTTTAAAATAAAATAAACGTATAAACTTATTTATTTTAATAAGCATTAAACCTTTATTAAAACTAAGGCTTATAAGCTTTAAAATATCAAAATAACCTTAATTAAGCTTTTCTACTTTTAAAAATACCTTTTTACGCAATAATAAATTTAAAAAACAGCTTTTTTATTAATTAATATTATTCTTATTTTAAGAATTTAATAATTGCTTATATACTAGTAAACTTAAGCTTTTTACTTCACTTTTATATACTTTATAAAGTAAATAAAGATAGCGTTTATTAAGGTTTTTAATATATATTTTACTTTATTTTATAAAAACAAATTTAAGCTTTTAAAATTTCTTTTTAAAAGTAAGATTATAAGCGTAAATATAGCTTACTAATAAAATTCTTTACTTTTATATAACGAAAAAAATAAATTATATCCGATTTTTAAACCCGTTTATTTTTAAGATTTTAATTAAGTTTTTCGCAAATTGTGGGTCTTTGGCACGCAGAGGGGTGGCACGCAGAGGGGTTGGCGATGTTAGTTTGCCGCACTTCCTACTGTCACGGGGCAAAAGCCAAGACCAAGGCTTAGTACTGCCGTGGCATCATAAGCGCTTATATTTTCTGCGACACCTACACTCTTTTACACATATGTGATTCTGGTAACCATTGGGGGGGGGGGGGGGGGGGGGGGAGGTGGATGCCGCCTGATGACAGAATGGGCTCCCTGATAAAAACGGCCAGGGATCCGATGCCTGAAAGTATAGTGTTCTCGGCGTCGACGTCCCGGTTTTCTTGCGGCCTGTGAAATACGTAGCAGATCCGGGGCCCTGGCCGAGGCCATGATGACTGGCGGTGAAGGCAACGATCTCGAACTTGCCGCTGCAGGTCTTGGTCATCTTTGGCGCGGCCTCGGTCCGCTCGGAGACTGTATCGAGGAAGAACGACCTCTTCATGGGCGCAGGTACGAAGGGCGAGAGCCTCTAAGCTTGTTGATTAGGAGGTGGTTCATCTCGCCGACGTACTTCCGCAGAGCCTTGACAATCTCCGGGTGCCATTGACCGACGAGTGAGTTTATCTGGCCCGAGATGAAGCCTAGAATCTTTCGGTAAATCTGGTCGTACGGCTTAGTATCCGTAGCTCGAGTCATGGTGCAGGTGAATAACTAAAGAACGTCGGTGCTCATTAAGTACTTGTTCACATTCGCTCAGTATGCTAGCTCATGAATCTTGAACTAGTCTTTTCTTCTTGCTAGTGGGGGGTAGTATTAGTTTCGACACGTACATAGTCAATAGCGAAACAACCGCCATCGGGCTTGATCTCGATAGTCTTCTCACGAAGATTATTATCACAGGCGTTGACTGAGATAATGTTCTCCCCAGATGTGGGCGCCCACTCGATAAAGCCCGTGTAGAGGGTGTTTATACAAATCTCGGTATTCTGTGCGCTATCGTCGAGCACTCGGGGTCGGGCCCTGCGATACGTCGTGCCTGGAAGGAAACATGGAGTTCCCATATGCAGCCCGCCCGGGTAACCTCGAGAGCGGTTGCCCAGAAGCGATAAGCTGACTTACGCCGGGATCAAGGAGGTTATCCAGACACTGCACTTACCGGTATGACGGAACCTCGAGCTCAACAGTCTTGTTTCGCCAAGAGGTACAGTTACTTGGGCCCCCAAGATCGTGCTCCCCTTTGCCGTCGGACCCGGAAGCCCGGCAGACACATCATTTGAAGTTGACACGAATGCAACGTAACGAGTTTCCCGCGCTCCTTCACGCTGACATCGATTTCTCCTACTCTCGGCTCATTTCCTCTTCCTCGCAATGAAAACCAACGTCCTTCATGCTGGAAGCCACTAGCAGCAGCGCGCCAGCCGCCTCCAAGATAGTAGAAGACAGACACCGTTGCAGAAACCCTAGTGACCCGCGCCAAATCGTGGCTTCGTTACCGGATCGGCTCGTCGAGGTCCACATGGAAGAGATCGACGTCGTGGAGATAGAATAGGTGGTGCGCGTTATTCATCGGCGGAAGACCGAGCTCAAAGTGCCAGTTGATAGGCATGGGATCGTGCAATGCGTCATCTGAGACAGGAAAAGGCCAGTAACTTATACTGCGGAGCGCACTCTTATAGCGGCGCTGGAGGGTGGGATGCGAAGAGTGAGGATTTTAAGGGTAATATTATAAAGAGTTTCGAAAACATATGCGCGAATACACAGGGTGCGAGATATCTAGCCATAGTACTTTCCCGGCTACGGCATCACTTATTCCACGGCTGTAACGTTTTCCACGGCTGCTGTATTTTCCACGGTTATAATGCTTCCCACGGCTATAGCTGTTTGCCACGGCCGTGGTATTTTCCACGTTTATAGTAGTTTCTACGTGTTTAGTCTTTTCCACGGTTATATTATTTTCCACGTTTATGATATTTTCCACGTCTGTGGTATTATCCACGTCTGTGGTATTATCCACGTCTATGGCATTTTCCACGTCTGTGGCATCTTTTATGATAATGAAATCTATAGCGGGTTCTTCTCCTATGCCCCCGAGTTAGATTTATTCCGACACCAGAAATTCCAGCTTTTAGCAGCCTAGAGGTTTCGCTGCGGGCATTCGTGTAGGCGGTGTCGTTCTTGTCACTGTCGTTGGGATCTTTATTATTTCGCTCTGGCGCGATGCTTTCAGCAGCACCGGAAGAAAGGCACTACTGCGCCAGACATTCCGGAGATGAGACAGGGCGATAACTTTCATAAGCGTGTTAGCTGCGGTGCCCGGACGGTTAAAGTTCAATCTCCGGACCCTGGAAATGGCTCGCAATCCAACCGGCCGAAGATGGAGCTCAACCTCAGACACTCCCAAGACGCTGGACAACTGCAATCGCCTCGTCGCCGATGGAGTTGCAAGGTTCCGCGCTGGTCCATCAAGTGACTATCTAAGAGATAATCGAAGTGTTGCCGACTATTGACGGTTAAATCTCTTGGCTCAGACCAACATACTAGACGTAGAAGAGTATCATTACGCCGACCCAGAAGTCGCTGCCCAGTAATCATACAAGGCACTCGCCATACTCTGCTACAAGTCCTGCCTCAAATGCCGACATTGCTACCGTCCATAAGAGGCAGCATCATCGCACTATTAAGAATTTCGGCGAAGGGCGCGCTCTTATCATGCCTGTCCTACGATCGCCTCGTCTCCTGGCTTCAGTCACAATGGCAGTCTTACCACCTAGCATGATGTACTGCGTGCCGATTAGAAGGCCTGGCCGACGACCTTGTTGCCGGTGTCCGGGAGGAGGTACCCGTCACGTAACGGTGGGAACCACGAAGCAATGCAGACACATGGGCAGACAAGGGATTTTCCGTGCTTTTCAAAGATGGCAAGCATCGTAGCAGTACCTGAAACGCTTTAGTATCTAGAGCCTGCCTGGCCCCTCGATAGAAATCAAAGCAGAATTTCAATATTCCCGTTGCCTACGTATCGACATAAATTCCTGTTGCCCACACAAAGACACCTACTTACACACGCACACTCATATCCCCTTCCCTTTCCCATCCCATCCTATCCACCACATGGGCCACCACCGGCCCAATGGCAACCCTCATCATCGGCGGTGGCGAGCTTGGCTCCGCCGTGCTCGAAACCCTGGCTGCGCACCCCAAGCGGTCTCAGGAAGACCCGCGCATCGATGTGCTGCTACGCGCCTCCCTCGGCGGACGCGGGCAAGCAGGAGACAAATGCGCGCCTGCGGGCGGTGGGCGCGGACCTGTCGCCCGGTGATGTCGTCCACGACTCCGAGGCGGACCTCGCTGCCATCTTCAGGCGCTACGACACCGTCGTCAGCTGTGCGGGTATGTTCCTGCCTGCGGGAACGCAGCTCAAGCTCACGCGGGCGGCGCTGCTCGCGGCAGACCCAGGGGACGCCGGCCAACACACGCCGCTGCGCCGGTACCAGCCCTGGCAGTGGGGCGTCGACTACGACGCCATCGGCGCCGGCAGCGCGCAGGACCTGTTCGACGAGTAGCTGGCGGTGCGGGCGCTATTGCGGGCGCAGTCCCGCCTCGACTGGCTCATCGTCTCGGTCGGCCTGTTCACCAGCTTCATGTTCGTGCCAGCCTTCGGGCCCGTCGACCTAGACCCCCGCACGGTGCGCGCACTCGGCGCCTGGGACAACCGCATCACGCTGACGACGCTGCACGATATTGGCCGCTTGGACACCGAGGTGCTCTACGACCCCCGCAGCGTCGCGCGCCAGGTCGTCTTCATCGCCGGTGATACGGTATTATACGCGCGCGTCGCGGAGTTGGTCAAGGCTTACCTCAGCGGGGAGTGGAAGACGGAGGAGTGGGATGCAAAGACTCTGCAGGCCATGGCTACCGACAGGCCCGACGACGGCATGGTTAAGTACTCGAACGTATTCGGAGCCGGGAAGGGCGTCGCCTGGGATATAGATACCACGCTGGACGTGCAGCGCGGCATCGAGTTGCAGGACCGTGAAAGCTACCTGGCTGCCATGAATAAGGACGGAATTATCTGCGCGTAATCGGTGTTGCGGAGTTATGTGACGGACGCTGTTTGAGGTAGCAGCAAGCCAGGGTCTCAAAGTCGCCATCTTAATATACTGTGCTCGATGATGTCCGGTCTTGATGCCCCGTGAGTAAGTGCACCAGGTGGGGTTGGTGAGATAGGCATAACCTGCTTGAAACAGAAGGGGTCCGAGACGTAAGATAGCCAAGTTGGGTCGACTCGTCCTCCGAGCGGCGTTAGGGTTTCTTCTGATGATTCGGCCAAGGCTTACTTTCGGGAGGACGTTCTTCCTCAACCCGCAGCAGATTTTTAACTAGTTGTTGATTCTGCGTCTTGGCCTGAGAGTTGCTTCTGTTCCCCTCGAGATGAGAAGCTTGCGTTGCCCACTTTGCGAGTGCCAAACACCTAAAGGGTTTGGGACTGCGAGAATTCAGGAGCATGGTTGGAAGAGTCTGCCACTCTCATAACAAGCCGAATAGACCGCAATGCGTAATTAAACGATATATAATTCTGCCTGCTTACCTCTGGACAAAACCTTTACTTGGGCAAAAGTGCTCGTGAAATGCCCTCTTGTACTCCCAGGGGTTTGGCAACAAATTATCCACGATGTTCTCTTAATTCAGAATACCTTACCTTCTGGGACACAAGGCGGGCGCCGCTCCAGTAGTCTAGCCCTATTCACTTGCCTCTGCATCGTGATGTCGGGCAAGTCAAGACTGGTATTCTGTGCATTCATATGCTATCGTTGCATCTTACCAGATGTCGATTAACTGAGGGAAGCTCCCAAATGAGTCAGGACCACACGGAATTCACTAGGTTGGTTTGCCCGGGACGGAAAACATGGTAAAGACCTGGTCCGAAAGGTTATACATGGACTGCTATAAGCGAACTCATACATCACACGCATTATTCCCGTGCTGATTTACTATAGCGGTGCGACCCGGGACGCCGACTGCGGGGCCGCCGGCTTGCTGACTTATCCAGCGCCCCCCGCTATGCCGGCTCCGTTTTACCACCCGGCGCTTACGCGACCCCCGGACCGGTTAACCGTATTAAAGGAGGAAAACGGAACGGTTATACCCCCACGCAGCTCTCCTCTTCCTCCGAGAATTGCGAACTACCGCTCTGGATGGGAGAGCGTCCCTGCTTCGAGCCACTCCCTCCTCTTTACACAGTTTCCACGCCCTCCCCCAGGGCTGTACTATAGCGGCGCCGTAGCCCATCCCGGTCGGCCTTGCGTACGAGGGGAGAGCCGGGGAGCCTGCCCCGCGTCTGGATTTAGAACTTCCACCAGATCGCGCACCCAAAGTGCGCATCCTATTATGGTGGGGACCAAGTCTGGCCCCAAGGCAACCATTGCCGCCATGTTGTATTGCATCATACACCGAGATCCTTTATTGCAACGAAAACGATGACTCCATGTTTCTCTGTGTCGCATTGCCTCCGCCGAGGTTCTTCGCTGGTACAAAACACGATCCTTTCGTTCTGCGTGGAGGGTTGTAGCAGGAACTGGACTAGTTGGGCTGAGCTGCAGTACACGATGGTCCAGTTTCTGCTGCAACCCTCCACGGTCCTGCTGGATATGCAATGAATTGGTCCTATGGACAGTCACGTGGAGGGATGCCGCCGAAACTGGAATAGTTGGGCTGAGCCGCATTACACGAACCGACCAACAACTACCACTCGGCCCAACCAGTCCAGTTTCTGCTACATCCCTCCACGAGTCCATTCCAGATTCCTTTATACGTCTTGGACTCTTTCTGCTCGCCACGGCCCTGATTCTCTAGAGCCATCCATCTCGTCAAGGCCTTCACAACAAACTTGCGCCCCCGTGCTCTCACGGTCTTTTTTTCATCTCCAAATGGCTACCAACGTTAAGCCGACCATTCTGATTGTCCACGGAGGGTGGCACGTCCCCAAGAATTACGAAAAGCTTGCGACTGCCCTCGAGTCCCAAGGCTATGAGGTCCACGTCCCACGCCTCCCCTCCACCAACGGCGCCCGGCCACCTAACGCGGACCTCTTCACCGATATTGATCATGTGCACAACTATGCGGAAAGTCTCGTTCGAGCCGGCCGCCGCGTTATGGGTATTATGCACTCGTACGGTGGCCATGTCGGATCCGGTGCTTTCCATGGTCTTGGGCTCGAGACCCGCTCCGCCAAGGGTCTGAAAGGTGGTGTCTCGCACCTCATCTATATGACTGCATACGCTGTTCCCGAGGGCATCTCGATGATGGACAAGGTCGATGAGTTCGGGAACAACGACCTCGTTCCTCTCGTCTTCGATTTCGCCGAGGACAAGACCTGCCTTTACCGAGATCCAAAGGGCATGGTGGGCGCTGGGCCAAGCGAAGCAGAAGTGCAGGAATACGTCGATTGCTATGTGCGTTGGAACGGGACAGGCATGTATCAAGCCAGCAAGCAGCCAGCGGCCTGGCGCGATATTCCCACGTCTTATATCTTCACAACGAGCGACATGACAGTGCCGTTCGATTACCAGAAGAACTTCGTCGAGGATCTTAGGCAGGCTGGACGCGAGGTGCAGACGTTCGAAATCGACACCGCTCACTGCCCCCATTTTACCACTACTGACAGCGTGGTCGACATAGTGAACAAGGTTGTCGGTGTCTAGATTTGGATGAGGAAGTTGGACACATGTCTGGTAATGGCTGATCTAAGGAGTCTCTGATGGAAAATCAACCTAGCTAGCGAAAGATACTATTGCGCTTGATTCGCGCTGGCGTAGTTTGCAGTGATATTGAGCGACGTTTGCACTAGCTACAAGAGCCAGGTACACACAAGAAGAAAAACGATCGTGAGTGTCCAGTATCGATAATGATCTCCAAAGGTTTACATCCAAGCACGCATGGAGTACGCCGTCTGCAGCATTGGGTGGATGAGCATCGGATGAATGAACATCAGATGGGCGTCCGACTGCTCAGCAGCCCTCTCCCAACGACGATACGACCCAACGACAAGAGCATTGGCTTGTCGTTGGTTGGGAGACCTTGGGGCCTGCCTTGCACTCCGCCTTGCGGTTGGTCTTACGGATGCACTCCGCGGGATCGAAGCACCACCGTGTGAGCAAGGGCGGCCGGCTAGACGCCTGTTCCGTGCGGTTTTCTACCAACAACTGTGCGTCGAGTAGAAGCCCAGGTGGGGCTGAGACGCGAATCTTGGCCCTGTGACAGATGTAAGAGGCGTTGGAGAGCCCAGATTTCGTTGTCGCTGTTGGTTCTCTCGATTCGGAACGATGTAACGTCAGCTTCAGCCCACGACATCCGCCAGAGCCTTATGTTTGGTAAGTTGGAGCAGAGAAATGGGTGTCACTGCAGGACGACCGTGCAGAGAGGTTAGGGTGCGTTTGGGGTCCGCGGGGGGGCGGCTTGGAGGGGATTGGGGTAGGCGGGACGAGATGGGAGGGGATGGGAGGGGATGGAGCGAGATGGATGGTAGAGATGAACAGTTGGCTTGATTGTTTGCCTACGCGTCCAAGAAGTTCCACGGGGACAGTCCCCGCCAGAGCCTACCTCAAGTACTCAACTACCTTAGCCTTGCTGGTAGTACCTGTCAGAGAAATGATGCTTTCACTGACTGACCAGTCACCCGCTCTGATGTCCAGCATTACCCAAAAGATATATCTTTGCTTCTGACCCATCAATCCTGGTTTATTGAAAAGGCATTCTTCTAGTGTCTTCCATTCCCAACATCTTGCCTCCGCAGACCTCTTCCTCTACACTTGCTTTCTTGTATCACCCTTCGAGCTGCAGAGCTCAGGATGGCGCCCACAACGATCCAGGCCGACGCCGAAGCAATCGTCGCCGAATACACGGCGGCTCTGCAGAGCATAGCAGCAAAAGCAGCTGGTCGAGTTGCCGGCGATCAGAACCGTCAGCTGAAAACAGTCGTCTTCATAGGGTCGACCGGGTCTCTCGGCTCGAAGCTAGTGGCCAAACTTCTTTCCGATCCCTCCGTTTCCCGTGTATTCTGCCTCAACAGGTCGGATGACGCGAGGGACCGACAGCTGAAGGCTTTGGCGGCACTGCCCAACGGCCAACAATACGCTCCACTCGCGAACAAGATCCGATTCCTCACCTCCCGGCTCGGCCAGCCGCGTTTTGGCCTCACCGAAGAGGAATACGGCGAGCTGCGGGCAGCAGAGACCGACGCCATAGTCCTGAATGCGTGGGGACGCGACTTCGACGCCCCCGTCCGCATCTTCGAGCCCTTCTTTCACACCGTCGTCGAGGTCGCTCGTCTGGCAGTCGAGGGCAAGAAGAACAGGCAGCGCGCGCGCGTCCTCTTCGTCAGCTCGCTCGCGGCCGTGGCCACGCTGGCCACGTCGTCGTCCGCGCCCGAAGCCCGCGTCACCGACCCCTCGGCCGCCGCGCAGGTCGGCTACGGGCAGTCCAAGCTCATTGCCGAGCGCCTGCTGGCCTCTGCGAGCCATATGTACGGGATCCCCACCGTCGTGGTGCGCATGTGCCACATCATCGGCGACGACCCCGGTGCCGCGACGAGCGACGTGTCCTGGCTCGCGGCCATCGTGAAGACGGCTGCCACGCTCCAGTGCATCCCCAGCCATGTTGCCGTGGTCGACTGGGTGCGTGTTGGTACTGCCGCCGAGATGATCCAGGATTTCCTGGAAGCTGGGTTTGGAGCTGGGACGCCGGCAGCCGACGGGGAGGGAGGAGAAGTGCAGTTCTATCACATCTCAAATCCTCAATCCCAGCCGTGGGAGGTCGTGGTGAATGCCCTGCGCGGACGTATGGATGGTGCCAGCGTCGTGCCGCTGGTCGAGTGGGTGCGCAGACTCCGTGCCATTGCGCACGATTTCGATCCGCCAGACGTCGCCTCAATGCCTGCACTGCGCATCCTGGCTTTCTTGGACTGGTTTGTCACTTCTGGCGCGGAGAAGTCGCAGTATGATACAAGGCACGCGACTGCTATCTCGAGCGCTCACCTCGCCCCCCTCGATGAGGTTTTCATGGAGCACTGGTTGGGAGAGTGGAGGGGTATGTCATAATCGAAAGGCATTACGAGTAGGTAAAAATAAGTAAAAAGGTGTAAAAAGGCTAGCTAAATCGAATCTCTCATGTCCCGGCGTCTTGTGTCCCGGCGTAGCTGCAGTTCCTTCTCCCTCATCCACTGGTTGCTCTCGTACCGACCTAGGTAAGCGCCGGGGCCTCACTCTCGTGCTTCAGCTTGCCTGCATTGGGCGTCCGCATGCAGCAATGCCTACCGGTCCCCTACCTCATTGGGTGGTCGTTGAAGAAGAAGAAAATACGCAACGATACCCCGCACGTTCACCTATATGCGCAACGGTAGTATTTTGTTTTCATCTGCTCTCCCTAAGTCCTGGGCCCTGACTTGTCCCTGGTTGCTTGGCATACCGTACGGTAACTTACCGGTACATCTGCATCAATTGCTGAGCCACACACTAACATGTACACCTACGACGCTCTCCCCGGCGGCTGCATCCGCATCGCCGAGCTGTGGCCCGGCCGGTTTAACGACGACCTCGTCATCACCCTGCGGGCCGAGGCCTTCGACCCGGCGGTGCCGCCGCGCTACGAGGCGCTCTCCTATGCCTGGGGCTCAGGGATCTTTGTGAGCACCATCTGCATTACCGCCTCGCCGCCGACGCCATCGTCAACGCCGCCCCTTTCGGAAGGCCTCCCCGCGCCGTCCCGGGGTGCGGCGGGCCCCCACTGCGGCGGCACCGGCGGCAGCAGAGACGAGGAGCAGCAGCACCAGCACCAGCAGCTCGCAGTGACGCGGAACCTCGAGTTGGCGCTGCGGCACCTGCGGCGCGCAGACGGCGCGCCGCGGCGGCTGTACGTCGACGCCTTGTGCATCGACCAGGGCAGCGAGGCCGAGAAGGGCCCGCAGGTGGCGCGCATGGGCGCCATCTACCGGGCCGCGGCGCGCGTCGTCGTCTGGCTCGGGCCCGAGGCCGAGGGCAGCGGCCGCGCCGTCGACCTGCTCGCCGAGATGGCCGCGCTGGTGCGGTACGACCCGAACCTCGGCCTGGAGCCGGCCGAGGCGGCGCCGGAGGAGTTGCGCAGCATGAGCACGAGCATGGCGCACATCGGCGCGCGGCTCCCGTACGGGGAGGCGGACCTCACGGCGCTGTACCGGCTGTGGTGCCGGCCCTGGTTCGAGCGGCTGTGGGTGCGGCAAGAGATCCTGCTCGCGAGCGCGGCGGTCGTGGTCTGCGGCGGCCGGGTCCTGCCGTGGGAGACCTTCCGGCTCGGCTGCACGTGCGCGGCGCTGAAGCGGCCGCGGGACGACTACCCGCTCTACCAGCAGTACATCGACCAGGGGGCCGTGCTCGTCGGGCTGCTGGAGAGCGGGCCGCGGCTGAACGTCATCACCATCAGCTGGCACTACAGCCGCCTGAAGTGCGCGGACCCGCGGGACCGCGTCTACGGCCTCCTGGCGCTGCTGGGCGCGGGCGACGACGGTGATCGAGGGGGCATCCGCCCCGACTACAGCAAGACGAAGCGTGAGGTGTACGGCGACCTGGTAACGTGGCACATGGGCCGCCTCCGGGGCGTCGACTTTCTCACCCAGTGCCGTCTGCTGGAGTCATGGGACGGACCGAGCTGGGTGCCTGACTGGTCTGGCTTGCAAGACAATAGAGAACCCGCGCCGTTGGAAGCGATCATAGTGCTCGCGTGTAGCCACCTGTACTGTACCCCGTCCGTCCCGCGGGACGGCCAGCTCAGTGTGGTGGGCGTGCATATCGACAAGGTGCAGCAATTGCACGAGGTCCCGAAAAGCCTCGTGACCCTAGCCGACGTGGCCAACTCTGTGCGGACTGCCTTCCGAGGTCTCTTCGGTTCCCGGTCGCCTCTCGACGACTACATCAGCGGCGGCAGTCTCCTGGAGGCCTTCACGCGCACCTTATACAGGGACTACTCCGCTGACAATACTCCGAAGTCCGCGCCCACCCTCGGGCTACCCCTGAGCAGCTACGTCGACCTCATATCGGGCCTGCTCAACGAGCCAGACACGCTGCCCGAGGTCACCACTCCCGAGCTCGACCAAGCCTATGGCACAGTCAAGTTGGTCTTGGCAGCAGCGCGCCCCTTCCGGACGCGGCAAGGGTACATCGGCGTGGCGCCGGCGCAGGCAAGGGTGGGAGACAGCGTGTGCAGTATCGCCGGCTGCCACACGAACCTCGTGCTGCGGCCCCTGGAGGGCCACGGCGGCAGCTACGCGGTGGTCGGGCCGTGCTACACGTGCGGCGTGAGCCTGGGCGAGGCCTTCCTGGGCCCTCTCCCCACAGGCACCGTTATAAGCCCCGACTGGCACCCGGAGTCGGCTACCATCAGTATTCTCTTCCTCGACCGGGCCGCGGGCACCGTCTCCTGCCTTGATCCCAGGCTCGAGGAGTGGCCCCTGGACCACGCGAGGTACCGTGAGGAAGCAGAGGGGGGCGGTCTGTACTTCGTCCACGTCGACGAGGAATACTTACGTGCCAGGGGCGTGGACGCCCAGACTTTCACCTTGGTCTGAGGCTTTCCCAACACTTTAGGGGCAAAGCCGTAAGACATAGGATGACAGCGTGAGTGGTAACCAGTGTGATCCGGACGAGGTACGTACAGCAAGATGAATTTTGAACGAGGGTATTATGCGATGTGAATATGATGGAGAGCTAAAGCCAGGTGCCTCGCTCCCCTTTGACGACAAGATGTGATATCCATGCAGTCACTTGCCCTCGTGCTTCAGCTGAAACTAAGGAAGCGGAGAAGGCCCGCAGCACTTCATGCATCAGCGCACTCAGGCACGCACTCGTCCAGCGCCGCACGCGCCGCCGCACACACGAGCCGGCGGTCCAGCCCGCGGTGGTGGTCGTACTCGTCCCAGATATCCCCATGTGAGCTCTTGCTCTCCCTCTCGTTCTCGCCCCCCCATCGTCCTGAGTGGTCCTCGTCCTCCTCCTCATCCTCCTCCTCCCCCTCGGCTACCTTCTCACCCCCCCACTGCCACTTCTTCTGCTGTTGCTGTTGCTGCTTCTTCCGCTGCTTTTCGCTCGCCTTCTGTCGTTCCCACTCGCGCTCCCACTCCCGCGCGCTGGCGACGGCCGGCAGCAGCCAAGCGTCGTACACGGCGCGGTGGCTGGCGTCGAGCAGCACCGCCGCCGCGCGCTTGGCGGCGGCCTCGCGACGGCGGGCCCGCTGGACAGCCTCATCGCCGGCGGCTGCGGCTGTGGCTGACCGGGAACTGCTACGCGACCATCGGGGGAATGCAGGGGGCGGCGGAAGACAGTCAGCCGTGACGAACCATTTAACGAACTCACGAAGAGGACTTGAACCTGTTTGACTTACGCCACAACTACAGCAGTCTCTCGTCCATAGGCCAGTACGCCCCTCTGGACCAGGGGCAGGATATCCTCGTCGGCCGGTGACGCGCCAAAGACGTCGTACAGGCTGGTGGCCGGAGAGAGGACGTCCAACTTGGGCTTCTGCGTCTGCTTCAGCTTCACCTTCTGCCCCTGCTGCTGTCGGGACTGGTCGAAAGCGGCGGCGACGGCAGCGGCAGCAGCAGTAGCAGGTGGCTCCTCAGCCGCGCGGGCCAGAGCCTCGTGGGCGCCACAGGTACTCAGCAGGCCGAGGAGCTCGTCGCACCGCGTCAGCGGCACCAGGTCGCCGAGCTGGCCACAGTCGTGCGTGCCGTGCTGCTGATCTGTCGTCGTCAGCTGCAGGGGGGGAACCACGATGCGCGGCTCCAGCTTCACTACGGCGGACAGCGGCTGCGATTCGAAACTGTGCCGCACCGCCTCGAAGCCGAGGGCGGCAATCAGGACGACGATGGCGCCCGCAAGCTGGTGGTGGGTGAGCATGGTTGGGTCGCGAGGATGCCACCCGTTTGCTCGTGGAGGGCGCCTTCGGAAGCTCTGGCTGAGGTGCCGGTGTCAAAAAATGCTACATTTACTTAGATGCCAACGGTGGAGGAAGTCGGGCCAGTGCACGGGATCTCGCAGCTGTCAACCGAGCCCTAGCATAATTCTTTTCCAGAGCAAGAGTTTTCCAGATGATGTCTCATATCATAGCAGTGCGATGTATACTTACTTAGGTACACAGGTACTTATTATGCCCCGGGGGAGCGGCCCCATACCTTCATGCAGCTACCCGACGATATCGTGAACATCCCCTCCCAGGACGCTCTCCACCTGAAGAGCACGAACCTCCCTCACTCTCACCGAGGCTCACTGCCCACGACAACCAAGACCACGAAACCTAGGCCACGGAATCCCAATTGGATCGTGCACCCCCCCTCCTCAGTGTAGGGTGTATCAGTATCTGGCGTAGGAAGACTTATCTGGAAACCCCCCCGAACATGCCGTGCCTGGAAACACTCTCGGTCGATCGTGTTCTGCTCGTATGGTATACACCGTAGCCACCTAGCCTACCTGTAAGCCAGTCGAGCCAGGTGGTGTTCGTGGGGCCAAGAGCACCCTCTTACCAAAGAGCCGTGAAAAAGCAGTTTCCGAAAGCTAGACATCATTCATATCAGTAGTAAAACACAGCGGGAATATGGTCGAAAGCCCCTTTCTGCCCGGAGAACCGGAGAAAGCCACGAAAGAGCCTTTTCCGATACCTAGACATCGATCCTGTCAGCATTGTCAGGCTGGCGACGAATAGGGGACAACAGTGGAGGGATATGCCTGGGCGCTCCGTGCCCCTCTGCTGTCGCTCCAACCTGAAGATTTTGCATCATCGCGCTTGCTCCCAAGGAGAAAAGTAACAGCCGGCAGGGCAGCGCCCGAGCAACCACAGCGACGACAACAACAACACCGATAACGACGACGGTGACGACTACCTCATCCACCACCACCACATCCACCATGTCATATCCACGCCTCTCACTCACGCGCACCACCCCACCAGGTACAACACCACGACCACGTCACGGCCACATGTACCAGCATGGCATACACACCAACGCAAACAGGCCAGCGCCGCGACGCCCTCAAGAGGAGCAGCCTCGAGTCTCGATGAAGAAGCAGCGCAGATGCAGGGCGGCCAGGTCCGTGGGCAATCGCAACGTCTCCGACACAGGCCCCGGCCGGGGGAAGAAGGCTCGAGCCGAAGACAGCGAAAAGAGCAACAAAAGCCAGCCAGCCGGTCAGCAACCATTCCCCGGAGCGAGAGGCAAGACGAAAAGGGAAGAGGAGGAGCACTTGCTCGTCCATCCTCTCGGCTTGCCCCCGGCCTCGACCAAATGGCTGACTAACTGACTGACCAACTAGCTCTTTCCGCCCCTTCGGACCGTGCTCGCTTCGCCTGTGTATGTGGAGGTGCAAGCCAGACAGCAGGACAGGCTCGGTCCCTAAGGAGCGCACCCTCAGAAGGAGGGGGATGGAGACGAAGAAGAGAAGGGGAGCTCTCGGCGGGCTGGCACTGCTTGGGTCGGTGTGGCTGGACATGTAGGGGAATTCTGGACGAGAAGAGATATGAGAGGGAGGAAGGGAGGAGAGACACAAGAGGTAGGGAACGAGCGAACGGATATAGCAGGCGGAACAGGGGCAGATGGATGGGTGGAGAGAAAAGCTGTTGTTGAGTCAACGTCGTCGATTAGCCTGGGATGTCGTGTTATGTATCTCTTGGCCAGATAACCTAGGAATATACTTACAGAGAGAGAGAGAGAGAGAGAAGAGTCGATATTGACCTAGATAGTGGTCTTCGAGACCTGTATGAGAATAGCCAGCCGGGGAATCGTCTGCTTTCTCGTACATCTCTACCAGACAGTACAGAAGAGATACTCGCGGAGATGGTCGCCTTGATGACTGCTGAGACCTGTGTGGGCACTCCTTGAGACACGGGCCATCCTACACGAGGCACAGACACAAATAAGTTACGGTGAGCCCACGTGCAAGGCGTGGCTACTAATACCTCCAACCCGGGCATACTTTGAGACACGAATCACCAACACATGAGCATAGGCACGGAGTAGTCTATGCTCTCCCAACTGATGCGGTAGAGTGTCCTCGCTCCCATTTCGACTTCTCCAGCACGCAAGTGATACCTGGGAAGATAGCTAGAAAGTGACTACCTACGAAGTATGAAGCCGCGTGGTAATGGGAACACGGACTTTTTCTGGATACTAGGGAGAATGACGTCCACGCCAGAGATACCGGTACGTGACAACTTGAAACGTCGTGAGGCAGCCGCCAGTGAGACAGGCGCCAGCTCCCCAAGCATGCCCCTATCCGCATGGTTCGTCCGCGCGAGGTTTCGTTCGTGCCCGCGGAGTTCGTCCCCACGCCGGCCGGAGCGAGCCGGTGGCAGTGGTACAGCTACCCGTGCCGTGCTTATGTGGATCCCGTATCAGACCGCTACTACAGCTGATATCGTCAACTCGACCGGGGACAGCAACATCCATTACCTGCAACCTACTACACCAACAACCTGCCGTACTTAAGGAATGCAGGTAATCAGACCAGCTCTCACCAGCTCAATCCAAACCCAAGATCGACATCATCAGCCCAGCCCAGGCCAAGCTGACGACGGCTCTGACCACGGAAGTGCAATCTGAGACAGTAATCCACCCCGACCCAAACCACGGACTTGAGCTCCGAGACAACAAGCCCCGCCCGCCACGAGCTGGTTCGCGAGCGCGGCCGGCAACGCACACACGGCAGTCGGCAAGGTACAGCAGTTCCCAACATCGGGAGATAAGTTCGTTCCGACTTCGGGAGACGGCTTCGTTCCGGCGTGCAGGCATGTAGGTACACGCAGGCGTTTGTGTCAGGGGAGGGAGCGGGGGAGGTAGAGGGACAGAGAGTGAGAGGCGGAGAGCGGGGCCCGGGACCGGGACCGGAACAGACACAAGTCCGACCTGGCAAGGCTCCCGTTTGTATGTTCTATCTTGGAGCTTCACATCGCACCGAGCTTCTCTCTCTTTCTTGCCGACATCTCACTCCATCGGGAGGATCGGGCGCCGCTCGATATATCGAGCAGGCGTACATCTATCCCGTCCGTCATCTCGACTACGTGACCTAGTCCGTTTGACACCAATCGATCAGTGCTGTGCCCGTGCCGTGCCGGTTTGACTTGAACTGGGACGGCGGCAGCTGTTTGCGCTCCGTTCGCTCCCTTCGTCGGACAGGCTGAACGGCGCCGTGTTCACGTGGTGAGTGTTTTCTGTCTTGTTCCAACTGCCTGTTTGCCCGCCATACCTGGTCAGGTCGTGTTTTCTTGGAGGCCCGTTTGCTCGCATGCCAGGACGGCCAGCCTCCAGAGCAGCATAGCCATGAGCCACGACGGGCCAACTCGGCTTGACTCGGGTCGACCTGGCTTGACATGGGTTCACTCGGCCGACTGACGCCTGGGTAGGTAAACAACAGACATACAGACAGACAGACAGACAGGTAGTCATGGCGCCGCGCCGCAACTTCCGTGACGTCTTTGTGGTGCTTGGCGACAGCGTCAACAACGCGACTGGCGATGGAGACCAGTCCGTGGTGAGTGTGACCCTCTCTCGCGCGGCTCTGTCCTTTTCCCTTTCGCGACAGATCAAACTTACTGACTGATCATCACATCAGGCCAACGCCAACCCCCGAGGACAACAGCAGCGCGGGTCCCGCCGAGGCCGCTCTTCGGCATCATCTTTCTCCTCCTCCTCCTCCTCCTCGACCTCATCCTCCTCCCACCCCAACAACCCCAACGGTCCCCAGCGCTCGGACGGCCGGCGGGCACGGAACCGTCAGCGGCGTCGGGCGGCGCGGGTGGAGGCGGCGCTAGACCTGGAGCGGCGGCGGCTGGAGGGGGCGCCGCCGCCCCGTCCGTGTCGCGCGTGTCCGCCGGGGGCGGCGGCGCACTGGGAGCGCGACTGCCCCGGCGGTCCGGCCTGGGTGCGCAATGCCTTCCACCACATCCACCACCACATGCAGGCACAGGAGCTGGCGGCACAGGCGCAGGCGCAGGCGCAGGGACAGGGAACGGGACAGGGGCAGATTGTGCAGCAGGGTCCTGGCGCTCGGGGGGCGGCCGTGGGGGCTGGGCCATACCAGGAGCACGACCGCGAGCGCGAGCACGAGCACGAGTACAACGATAGTGACGATGAGTCCACGATGTATGATAACGAATCTGACGGGTATGATGATGGCTGGGCTAGTGGCGAGGGCGATGGACGAGCTGGTCGACAAGGAGGAGCAGGGGCAGGAGCAGGAGGAGGAGGAGGACGAGCTGGAGGAGGAGCAGGCAGAGGAGGAAGGGGAGCAAGAAGAGGAGAAGGAGACTGGGGACAAGGTGAGCGAGCAGCAGATGGAGGACCCCGAGCTCGACCGCGCGACCGACCCGGCGGCGGCGCGAACGCCAACGCCAACCCCGGCTCCAACCCCGGCCCCGGCGGCAGGCCCGGCCCCGGCGGCAGGCCCGGCCCCGGCGCCGCCGCCGCCGAGCGTGAAGGTCAGCTACAGGCGGTGATCGACAGCTTCGTGCCGCTGCTCCTGGAGCTGTGGCCGGGGGCGGCGGGGTTGACCCTCAGGGACCTGGGCGAGGCGCACCTGCAGCTCGCGGGACGGCTGGCGGGCCGGCAGCTGGACGCGGCCTACCGGGCGCGGTGGAACGGGCTGGTGGGCACGGCGGTCGAGACGCGTTGGGGGTGTGCCGACCGCGCGCAGTGGGTGCGGCTGTACCTGTGATGTGATGGACTGTGATGGACTGTGGGGGAGGTCTGGGGGGGTTCTACGGTACGGTACCTTATGATATGGTGGAAAGTGACGAGAAGTGAAGTGATATGACCAATTTCCCTGTTGTGGTGGTTCTGGCTCCTTTTCTTTGCCACGTACGGCTGAGCTGCACATTGTGGCTGCATTGCTGCATTGCACGTTGTGGCTGACACTTGCGCCATTGTGGCTGGGGGGTACTCTGAATAGATTCATCTGTGCTGCCCAGAGGTTGAATAAAGGTGCTGTCTCTGGATACGGGCCAGAGAGTTACCTAATATTATCACCGATTCCGCTTCGAGAAGGCGAGGGCTTCTTGGTCTGCTTCTCGAGCGTCCTAGGCATGGGGCGAGATGGAACTGTCTTGGATAGTGCGGATTGACGCTCATTGACGCTCATTGAGATTAGCCTTGGACTGACTGCGTTGGCCGGGACGCCTATTTGCACGGTATCCGCTGATAGAAAAACGGTATCCACCACCTACTATACCTTTTCCGGTATGGCTATTTGCAGGGTTCAAATCTGGCTTGTACCGCCATACAAACATTATGTACCCTTATCGCTCACCGCCGCCGGCCGTAGTCACCGGTCGCCGTTAATTGAGATCGGATGCAAATGGCCAGCAGTACTGCGAATAGCTCTGTAGGTAGCTAAAAACGCCGAATTTGCAGTAAAAATCAAGCGCACGCTTTTGAAGGATAACCTGGATAATCCGCGGCCGGCCAGGCTCGCCGGCGCCCGCCCGGCCGCCCGACCGCCCGGCAGCCCGACCCCTATCTACACACATGGCCAGCGGTGACATACCTAAGGTAGCCTGCAAATGGTCCCGGTGGCCGGCCCGCGGGCGCGTCCGGCCGCGCCGCGCTTACCATGGCACGAATAACCTCCCCGGAATAAGGTGAGTCGGTCAGTCTACGGCAGGCGGCAGTGAGCGATGAAGATACCTTTGTTCTGGTGGGAATACAAGCCAAATTCCAGGCCTCCCCATAGTCATGCCCGAAAAGGCATAGTAAGTGGTGGATACCGTTTTTTTATCGGCGGGTACCGTGCAAATAGGCGTTCCGGCGTTGGCTGCCAATCCTCTCGTTCGCCTTGTTCTGTGGGGAACTTGGGTCGTTTCTTCTGTGGTGACTGGTGCGCTTGACTTGTGGCGGCTGTCGGCGCTTCCCATGTTGCCCCGCCTTATCCTCTGTACTCCTTTTCGATCGCCATCGTCGCCATCGTCGCTGTCGTTGCCGTCTTTATCATCGATAATGCAGTTGTCTGCTTCGCTACACGTAGAGAAATCGAGGTGCAAGATACTGCGTGTCGGCCTCAGAGCTGGGTAACGCGATAATGCGGGCCGACGACGGCGCGCAACGAAACGAAGACCTCATTTGCACACGCAACTCGGTAACAGAGTGTGACCGTGAGACAGTGAGGCTGGGGGCTGGCAGGCTGCACCCCAGAGCGGAGGTACGTGACGGTGGACCAGCGCGAGTCAAGGCCTGATGAGGTACATGGACACGTGGAGGCGGGGCTTAAACGCCGCACACCGGAATGGTTATTTACACGGTAAACTTGGTATATAAACGGTAATTATGCCTTTTCGGGTATAATTATTTACAGGGTTTAAGTTTTGCGTATATTATTAGCTAAATATTATATACCCTTATAGCTAACCACCGCCGGCCGTAATTACCGCTAATTATAAATTTATTTTACCGTACGCCGTTAATTATAATCGAATGCATATAGCTAGCGGTAATATAATTTGTAAATAACCCTAGCGGCCGGCCGCGTTATACCTATTATAACGGCCGGCCGCGTTATATTTACTATGGCATAAAATAACCTTATTACGGCGGCGGTAGCGTACCGGTTAATTTACGGTGGGCGGTAATAAGCAATAAAGATATATTTGCTCTGGTAAGAGTATAAGCTAAATTCCCGGCCTTTATATAACTGGGCCGGAAAAGGCATAATTACCGTTTATATATTAAGTCTACCGTGCAAATAGCCATTCCGCTCACCTAGGTACCCAGGCCTACAGGTCAAGTAAGCAGTGGCAAGTACCAGCAGCAGTGCCTCGAGCAGTGCCTTGGAGCCCGCGTGCCTGGAATGAAATTCAAGATGATAGTATTCAACATGCCGACCTGCTCAAGTATGAATGCCCCGCCAGATCAGCGCCGCGCAGTATTCCAGCGGCGGCAGCAAGTCATCCATCAAAGGCCACGAGACCCAGACCACCTCATTGTCGTCCCTCTCCTGCGACCGCTGCTCTATCCACGTCATGACCTTTGCTAGGATCCACCGCCGCAACGCCAGCCGGCGCTCGTTTCCGGTATTATCCCCACCAGCAGCACCTCCGGCGTCTCGGCCTCTGAAATCCGCACCAGCCCCACCGGTAACCCGGCCGCCAACCTGCCGCTCCACCGGCACTCGCGCCGACGTCCCCGCCCCGTCCCCATCCGCATCCCCGTCCCCGTCGAGGGCGCGGCGCAGCTCGCTCGCGCGTACGGCCCAGCCCCGCCCCGGCGCCCGCAGCAGGTCCTGGGCCGCGCAGACGCGCTGCAGCGGCGCCGCCGCCGCCTCGATGGCCGCCAGCATGCGCGCCACGCTCGCGGCCATGGCGGACGCGTCGGCGCGTGCGTCGGCGATGAGCGCGAGTCGGCGACTGCGATGCTCGGCCCGCGCACGCGCCGCTGCCGCTTCTTCTTCTTCTTCTTCTCTCGCCGCGTCCGCCCCTGCTGCTGAGGGACGCCGCCATCCCGGGCCGGCCTCGATCCGCCGCGTCTCGGCCGCGGCCTCGTCCTCGAGGAGCATGCGCGCTTCGTCTAGAGCCGGCAGGACGTGGCGCAGCAATGGCTCTTGCACGCGATCGCGCTGAGAGAGAGGGGTTAGTGAACCGTGATGGCAAGTAGCTGGCATGTAAAAGTGAAGGGGTGGTAGGTGCTCTTGGGGTGTGATATGATGTGGTAGGACGGGATGGGATGGGATAGGATGACGACTTCCGAGAAGACTTACCGCGCGTTGCGCCAGCGTCGCCAGCGATGCCCGCGGCGTGGGGAGGCGCGTCGAGCACACCCAGCGGTCCAGCACAGCGGCGAGCCGATCATTGCGCGGTGCCAAGATAGACGCGAAGAGGGCCCGTCTGTTGTGTTCCTCCGCCTCTGCTCTTCTACCGTCCGGTCGAGGCGATGACGACGTCGACGACGACGATGACGATGATGATGATGATGAATTTGCTGTTCTATCATCGCCACCCGCGCTGCCGCTCCAGAGATCCATCGCCCGCCTCACCTCCGCGTATCCGCTGGCGGCGTGCTCGGCGTCGGCATCCTCCAGGCGCTTATGCAGCCCGTCCACTAGGTCAAAGACGATGGTGCGCATTGTCGCATTCAGGTCGAGCGTCTTGCTCAGCGTCGGCCGCTGCAAGTGGCGGCGCACATGCGGCCTCAGCCGGTCGCAGAGCATCGCGTCGATATTGTTGGCGTTGTCGGCGTTGACATCGTCGGCTTCGTTGTCGTTGTTGTTGCTGTGCTGCACGCATAGCTCGAATTCAGCCTGCCAGCGCACATATTGTATCAGCACGTGTCATGAAACCAACGAGTAGGACAACCGAGTCTCCCTTCATTTTTCTCTGCCTCTCTTCTTCCTTCCCTTCCTCCCTCCCCCGGCAAAAGAGAGCTCACTCACCCGCGCCAGCGCCGCACCCGCCCCGTCCAGGGCGCGCGCCTGCTCGACCGTGGCCGTCGACGCGGCGGCCAGTAGCCCGCTCGACAGCTCCATGTCGCGCGCGAGCGGCAGCACGACGAGCTGCTGCTGGTGCTGGTGCTGCCGCCGCTGCCATGCCGGCACCACCATAATCTTCCACTGCAGCGCGCACACCAGCGTCAACACGGCGAGCAGCGCCCACAGCCCGAGCGTCAGCGCCCGCAGCCGCGCCAGCAGCCGCGCCCGGCACGCCGGCGAGCGGTGCAGGTCGCACAGCCAGCGGCGTGGCGACGCCGCGAGCTGCTGCAGTTTCCTCGTCCCTGCCCTCGCCCCCCGTGTAAGCCAGGCCGTTGGCAGCGACCATAAAAATGCGAATGATCGCGGCGTCGACGGCAGCAGCGCCGACAGCAGATCCTGCCGCTGCATCACGGGATGCACCGGGGCGTGTGCCCCCACGGCTGCCGGCGCCACGGCCATCACCAGACCATGGCTGCTTCTGTCGTTGCCCGGGGCGACTTCGTCGTGGTCGTGGTCGTCGATGTTATCGTCGTCGCGGCCCGGCGTCAGGTCGGCGCGCCACGACCGTCGGCCGGCGCCCAGGTGCAGGGCCACGGGACGACGGCTCGGCGTGCGCGTGTGGTGCACCAACCGTACGTCCTGGACCCCGCCGCCGGGCAGGCGGATGCGGAGGGTGTTAGTGGTCGGGGTCGCGGCCGTGGCAGGGCCGGCCATGATCGGGATTGGGACAGGATTCGGGGAGGACTCGGGGAGGACTCGGGGAGTGCTGCGATTCTGTGGGGCTGTCTGCGTAAGCTGCTGTTGTTCTGTCCCGTCTTTCTTTGCTCGACTTCCTTCTTACCTGTCTAGGGTGGTTACTGGTGATTTGGTACCAGACGGCACTCAACTCTGAGAATAGGAGGCACCTTCGTTGAATAGGGTAATAGGCACAGGACCATACCAGCAGTATGTGAAGGATTAGCCTGGAAAAGGTTGTCCAAGCTGCCTACTTGGGGCGACCTGGAGAGGCGAGGAATGCTGTGTACCGGTAATGTGCAAACGGCTCTGCCATGTTAAGCGTTGCTCCTGAGACCAGTAGTACCCCCGATCCGGTAGCATCTCGGATCCGGGGACTAGCATTCCAGCCTTGCCCCTGAACCCCAGGGTCTCTCTAATGCCTTTCACCGCCGTGACGACACAGCACGCCCGTACGCCTGGAGGACGATGTCCAACTACGGCCTACTTGCAGCAGCAGGCCGCTGTGAAGCTTCCCGTGTAACATCCTATTACCGGTACACCCGGCTATCCGCGTCCGGATCCGGTAGCATCCTGGCCTTGCCCCTAACCCCCCCGGGTCTCTCTAGTATTCTTCTCCGCTGTAACGATGCTGCGTGCCAAGAAGCCGTGGCCCAGAAGATGATGCCACACGGCGGCACACTTGCAGCAGCGAGCCGTTATGAGGCCTCATCCCACACTATGCGTCACCCCTGGGTGGGGGCGGCCGTGGTCTGTATGCTCGCCTCTTTTTTTCGTGCGAGACATGGCTGAGACTTTTTTACCTTATCTCGCTCGAGCCTCGAGTCGAGTCAGTGCTGGCTTATCTTGGTCTACATGTCTCGAGTCTCTTCGAGGAAACGACTTGCCGTATTTGGCGCTGTGTGTATTCCTGTGTGTGTATATGTGTGTGTGTGTGTCTGTTTGTGCGTGTCTGTTTGTGCGTGTCTGTTTGTGCGTGTCTTGGCCAATGACCGTCACAGTCGCGTGTTTGCCTCCCTAGACCCTGGCCGGGACTTTCCGGCCGCCCCTGATCTCCTCGGATCTGCCAGCGATCGTCGTAGCACTTGCTCAGCATGTACCCACCCGGCACGTGGCAGCGGAGATCCGGACATGCCAGACATCACACGTGCTGGGCAGACATGCATCATAGCCATCCTCCGATGTCCTGCTCGTCTATCTATCTATCAGATCTATACGGATATATAGGTAGGTATGTCTATCTCCGTTCTGCCTCAATGAACAGCTACCGGTACATTACTGATGTAGAAGAGCATTCACTGACGGGGCCATATCAGTCGGTGGCTCTGTACCACAGTGCTAATTCGGCCAGCATGGGACGGGTAGAAGGTGGCCGGCCGGCTTGCTGAGTCTCAACGGCAGCAGACATGCCGCAGAGCTCATCTCTGCCCCACGGCCGCTCGTAGATGGGGCGTCAGGGAGCGAATAGGATCTCATAAGTAATACAGAGACCAGGCGGTAAGGCAGGTAGTCAAAAGTATTGGTTGGCGTCTGGCAGCGGGAGCCGTTTGCCCTAGACGCGACGCGTCTCCTCTTCCCTATCGGAGCTCTCCCTCCTCCTGAGTCCTCATCTTGCTCCTCCCGGATGCTTCCCAGCTTCCCAGCTTCCCGGCCTCCCAGACGGAAGACGACATGACAGTGGCTAGCTACCGCATCCACGTCGGCGGTGAGCGGACGCCCACTTTGGAGACCCGTTCCACCTCGGACGAAAGCTGGAGCTGGATATCCTTTCCTCGTTCCCTTTCCCTTTTCTCACATCCCCTTCCCCCTTCCCTTAGCCTCTTTCCTCTTCCCCTTCTCACTCTCATCCATCTTATCAGGCCTAGGGCTCTCTACTACTATCACTCGGCGGGTGTGCCTGCGTTCTCGTCTCGTAGTGGAACCTCAACCGGCCTGCCTCCCTTCATTCTGCCTCGCGGCTTCGCTCTCGTCTTTCCTTCTGCTCCTCTACGACTGGATCCCCTTCGTGGGCCCCCAGTGCCCGCCAAAAAGATTCAGACAAGTCCGTAGGCCCCCCGAAGAAGTGAGTTCACAGCTGATTCCGTTCTTTCTTCCCATCACGACTTACTCATACTCATTCGTCAGCCATGTCGTCAGAGCGACCTTCCTTGTCCCGCACCGGCCCTACCACTTACCAGGCGGACGACGCCGGCAGCGCAGACGAGAGCGACTCGAGTCGGACCACTGCCTTTTACGACACGGACGCACGGACGACGGCTACAGGCGACAGCACCGCCGACTACCGGTCACACCCGTCGCCGCGGCCGGAGAAGCGTAGCGGGCCGGGGCCGCCCAGGCGCGACCATTTCCTGCGCAAAGTTGGCCGCGGCATCATGGACTCAGTACGGACCTCGTCCCCGTCGGTGCCCATCGCCAACACCAGCATACCGGCGTCGCCACCGCCGAGCGGACACCGGAGGCTGCATGATGCTGTAAGTCGAGTCGAGTCGAGTCGGACCGGGCTACTGATCCCCGCCAAGTTGGCTCACACCCTCCCTCTTCTCCGCCAAGCGCCTCCCTCCCTCTCCCGCTCCTCCCCTCTGTACCAGCCTTTGTCCCTTCGTCACCACCCTACTCTTCCATCCTCTCGTCTCGTCACTAGATATCTGCCACTGTACGGGTAGCTCAGAGACAGGCAATAGACGCAGATACACCCGCTAACCGGTCAGCTACCACAGCAAGCCCGCGGCTCCACCGTCCGAACCCACTCCATGCACACGAGCAGCAGCCCGGCCTCCTCGCGCGCCGGCCCGAGCCAGGCCCAGACTCAAGCAGGTGGCTCAATCTCAGCCCCGGCCTCGGCACATTCCGTGTCGTCCCGTGGCGGCGGCGGCGTCGGTGGCGGTGTCGATGAGTCCCAGCCCCAGTCGCGAGCCCGACGCGGCTCGGCGGTCGAGCTGCCCGGAGCGCCGCGCCGCCATGGCAAGCGCCAGCGCAACCTCACCTCGGGCGCCACGCCCCAGATGAGGAACCTGTCGCTCGGCAAGTCCCGACAGTCCAGTCCCTCGGCCGACGTCGCCAGCAGGCCCGAGGACAGCGGGGCGGGGCCGGCGCTGGGTGGAGACCGACGCGGCTCCACGCCGGCAGACGCCGACTCTCCCGCTGTCTCGCCGAGGACCAGGATTGAGAATCGTCGACCCTCCGAGGCGCAGGGCACTACTCGGGCTGGACCGCTAGAGCGGGAACAAGCAGCCGCGGACAATGACAACACCAACAACACGGCCAGCCCCGGGGCCCGGCCACAGCCACAGCCGTCCTTTGGCCAAGGGTCCGCCCTCTTCGGCCCAACCCCCGTCGAGCCAGCCAACTCTCCTCCCCAGCGCAGGAATGCCGTAGACGAGACTACCGCCATCGCCGGCAGCGGCGGCGGCGGCGGCACCGCAACCAGCCCCGGGGTGGGTAGGCCTCAGCCGTCGTTCACCGCCCAGGCCCCCCCTTTCCATCCGAGCAGTCCCTTCCTCTTCGGCCAGCAGCCGCAGCAGCAGAATCAGCAGCAGCAGGCGCCATTCAGACCGTTATCGAGCGTCTTCCCGCCGCAGACTCAGCAGCATCACCAGCAGCGAAGCCAGCTCCAGCCCCAGCCCCAACCCCAGCTACCGCTGCCATCGTCATCCCTCTGGTCTCCTCGTCCCTGGCCGCCGCCGCCGCCGCCACCGCCGCAGCCGCTAGGACTCGGTCCCGGCGGCTACGAAGCAGCCGATTCATCATCCACCGCCTTCCCCTTTGGCTACGGGTATGCTCACGGGCTCGACGGCGAGGTCTCGCACGAGCCGGAGCAGCAGCAGCAGCAGCATCGCCGCCGCCGTCCCCCCGGCGCGCCGCAGCAGCAGCAGCACTCGCACCCGCGCCCACGCACACGCGTCCGCGAACGAGAACAGGAACCACAATCTCTCCAGACACCCCACTCCAGCCGGCGACGCGGCGCAGCAGCAGCGAGAGCACAGGACGCCACCACCACCGCCGCCGCTGACGTCGCAGGGGGTGATATCGACGTGATGATACCGCCGTCGGCCGTGGGCCGTCCCCAAGCCCTCTTCTCCTCCCAGCCTCCGGTGGGCGCGGGTCATGGTTTCCCTTCTTCCTCATCTCCCTCTGCTTTTGCTCCTCCGTCATCGTCGTCGCTGCTACCTGGCTACGCTTCCAGTGCCCCCTACCAGTACCAGCAGTACCAGCAGTACCAGTATCACCACGGCTTCGGCGGCGACGGCCAGGACGGCCTGAGCTATGCGTCCCCCTCATCCCATGCCTACGCGCCCCCCACCGCTGCCGGCGCCGGCGTCCGCGCGGGTGCTACGGGTGACGCTGCCGCCGCGTACGCCGCCTTCGAGGCCGTGTCGCGCCGCTACTGGGACGACCCGAGCCCGGCCAACGAGCGCGCGTACGATGCCGCGCTGGAGACTCTGCGGCGGTTCACTTAGGTAGGTATTGGCAATGGGCATGTCTACCGGTACACCCTCTTGTGTCAGATGCGTTTCGGAGGGCCTTTACCCGTGGAAGGACAGGGACGGGGAAAATGAGCATCGAGGTGTACCGGCAGGTAGCGTGGCGACGGGTCATGACTGCGTCTGCGGTGTCTGTGGTTTGTTTACCTTATGATTACGATAGTTGATAATGATTCCTGTACCTAAGAAGACCGGTATGTAGGAACTGTGGTGATAAATGAGTAACTCATGTGTACTATGTATAGTTGCTTCGAAAGGATGGCAAGCGTGTGAGCGTCTACACCATAGGCACGATGTATTTTGTAGTCACGATGTGCACCTCAGCCAGGCAGATGATACCCTCGACCAAGTACCGGTACCAGTGCGGAAAAAAAAGAAAACAAGAATACGAAGCTGATCATAAGCATATCGATATTCTGAGAGTATGGCCCATATGATTGTCATGCAGTAGGCATCGCCCGCCCAGCCCGGAGTTTAGAGGTACCGTCCGTTCCTAGAGAGGACTTGCCCGGGCCAGCCGCCGCTCGGCCATGGCGAGAGCCTCGCTGGCCTCGTACGAAGCCCAGCAGGCGCAGGCGAGAAGCAGCGCCGCCGCACCTCGGGACGCCATGGCGGCGTAGTCGCGCAGTCTCTGGCCCGTATCGTTTCCATCCCCCTCGTCATCCTCCTCCTGCTCCTGCTCCTGGTTTTGCTGTTGCCCCTCTCCCTCCTCAGCCGCTTTAGCCTTAACCTTGATCTCGACGCGGCGAGGGCCGGGGATGTCCACGTGAGCACCGCGCTCGGCGTGCCGGCGCTGCATTCCGTGGCCGGGGCCGGGGCCGGGGCCGTGGCCGTCGTCGTCCAGGGGCCGCAGCAGCATGGCGTGTGCCTCGCGGCCGAGGAGAGGTGGGAGCGACTGTTTCTCATTGTCCTTGTCAGCAGCAGTGCCGGCCGGCGGCTCGTCGAAGCCGACGGGCCAGATCCAGTCGAGCGGCTCTTGGTCCTGCGCGTCTTCTTCAGTAGGGTAGTGGTCGTCGACGCGCCATGTTGTCGTGGACCGACCCCTTGGCCTTGCCGCCGAGGCCAGGGCCGCATCGTCGAGGAGGTGTAGCTGTATGACGGCCGGGACAACCATGGCCTCGTCTTGCGCTTCTTCCATATCCTCCTCTTCTTCGCGCATGACGACATCCTCCTCCTCTTCGGGTTCCTCTTCTTCGAGTTCCTCTTCTTCGAGTTCCTCTTCTTCGTATATGACTACATCGTTCTCTTCTTCGTGGTCCTCTTCTTCGTGCATGACGACATCATCCTCTTCTAGCCCATGATCTTCTTCCGGCTCATGCACCTCCTCCTCTTCTGGCTCATGCTGCTGCTCCTCCTCCTCTTCTGGTTCATGTTGTTCCTCCTCTTCTGGCTCATGCTGTTCCGCCTTCTCTGCTTCGTCGACCGGCTCGATCAGCGCAGGCTCAAAGTCGGGGTCCACGGTGAGGTAGATGATCTGCTCGGGGTCGGGCTCCTCCTCTTGACCGCCGTGGCCGTCGTGCGCATCCAACGGTGCAAGTCTCACGCGCAGGCGGGCCGAGTATCTGAGCCTGCGGCGCTTCCTGAGCACTAAGCCGTCATGGTCGTTATCGTCGTCGGGGGCGGCATGTTTGGGCGGCATCTCTATTGCGATGACATGAGTCGGAGGCTGCTTCTGCGTCGGCGAGGAAGTGGGCGAGAAGTTGGGCGAGGAAATGGGCGAGGAAGTGAGCGACCTACAAGTTGTAGGAAGGTACTTAGGTAGGAAGTCGGAAGAAGCTAGGTAGGATGGTTCGAGGGAGGCTCGAGAGCGGCCGTGATGGGATGGCAAGTTGGTTATGCGGCCAGGCGAGGCGAGGCAAGGATCCGGCTGGAATCAGACGTGGAAGTGGAAACAGACAATAAATCAAAGCCGCAAACGGGATTGTTGTCAGTTGAAGATGGCATCTCTGCGTCGCGTGGTCTGCTAAGACAGAGAGTGGATGATTGAATTCCGCTTGCAGCGGGAGCTAGTAGTAGACAGGGCCCGCTGTGAGCTAAGATAGCCCCGCCCCCGCGTTCCTAGGTACCATTACAGGTACCGTGTGCGGCGGAATAACTATTTATACGGTAAACTTAATATATAAACGGTAATTATGCCTTTTCCGGCTTAGTTATATAAAGGCCGGGAATTTAGCTTATACTCTTATTAGAGTAAATATATTTTTATTGCTTATTACCGCCTGCCGTAAACTAACCGGTATATTACCGCCGCCGTAATAAGGTTATTTTATGCTATAATAGATATAACGCGGCCGGCCGCTATAATAGGTATAATGCGGCCGGCCGCCAGGGTTATTTATAAATTATATTACCGTTAACTATATATATTCGATTATAATTAATAATATACGGTAAAATAAATTTGCGATTAGCGGTGATTACGGCCGGCGGTGGTTAGCTATAAGGGTATATAATATTTAGCTAGCGGTATACGCAAAACTTAAACCCTGTAAATAATTATGCCCGAAAAGGCATAATTACCGTTTATATACCAAGTTTACCGTGCAAATAGCCATTCCGCTAGGTGAGAATCCAGAGAATTGTGGCCGAGCTCAGCTGGTGTCCACTGCGCCCGGACTGTGCTACGGAGCAGTTCGTACTGTACTCCGTGTTGTGGGCCAGTTTTTGTACGGAGTCATACCCAGGAGGTACGGAGGTACACAGAGTCTGAGGCGCATGAGCCAGCCCCATCCACCGTGCGCACTCTGGTTGGTTGAAGCCACTCCAGCCACACTTCTCGGAGTACACTGATATGCAATGCCTTTAAACATTGTATGTAGGAGCCCGGCAAGTTGGGCGAAACGGGATATCGCTGTTTCTACGGAGTACGGGCTGTATGTTCTTCAACAAGCCGACATGTTCTGTTTGCTCACAATTCATCTGCTCACATCTTGGACTACTAGTAGTAGTCGGTGTTCGCAAGTCGTCAAGGACTGCCGCAGCAGCACCAGTCAAGCTATTCTTGCTCGTTCCGAGGTCTGTGACTTATACGTACGCTGATGCAATTTCCAGCTCGCTCATGAGCAAACAGCAACACAACCATGGACGAGGATACCCTCGAAGACTATCGACGTACAAGCCAGGAGCTGCGTCGCCGTCAGTCGTCCGCGTCTGCCAGCTCCCTCCATGCCAACGACTCAGACTCACAGTCGACGCGATCACACCGCTCGCTCCTCAGCCGCCGCTCCTCCCGGACCAAACGGACGTCGACGTCGGGATCCAAGTCACAGCCGCTCTCGCCTGCGCCATCCCCCTCGACTCCTCCGCCGGGGCATCTGGTAGGCCACTTCGCTCCCTCCCCTCTCTCCTGCCCTGTGCTGACAGCAGCCCCCCTATCTGTACAGGTCCCCCAGCGAAGTAAGAGTACATCGCAGAGCCCGAGGGTTCAGACAGAAGGACTCAGCCCCGACAGCGTGCCCCTATCTCGACCCTCGTCCTGGGCGCAGCCCCCCTCGTCGTCGTCGTCATCTCAACTGCTTGGACATTGGAGGAGTCGATCTCAAGGCAAACAGACAGACTGGCTCGACCCGGACAGCGCACCGCCATTCCGGCTCCCATCCCGGTCTCCGACCCGGCCACCCTCTCCAGCCTCTCCGCTGCCATCTCGATTGCCCGGGGAATGGCCACTTCCCTCTTTGGAACCCGAGGGAGAAGTCAGTACCAACCAGCCAGTCTGCCCACAGCTCGCAGCGGCTGTCAAGCCCCGCCAGAAGCAGCACCAACACCACCAGCCCGAGTTCATCGCGTCAACGCCTCAGTTGCAGGAGAAGGAGAAACCGCTGCCGGCAAAGGTGAGCCTGCTACGACAGCGTCGGGAGCCGTCACCCGCGCCAGAGCCACGACATCTCGCACATGGGGGGGTACGGGGCGAGGGCGGCCCGACGCTCACCATAGCCGAGCACGACGCACAGGAGGGGGGGCAGCAAAGCTCCCGCGTGGGCCACGGCGCCGGCCCACACACCACCGTCCACCACCACTACCACGGCCTCGGCGCTGCCGGCCACCCCTCTCTCCCTGTCGGGCACCAGTCCCAGTCCCAGTTCCGCCGGTGGTGCCCCTCTCTCCTCTGGTGGCTCCTCCGGTGCCTCCTCCAGTGCCGCCTCCTGCTGCTGCCGCTCCTCGTCCTCGTGCCGCCGCTGCTGATGACTCTCGCGCCGCCGGACCTGCTACCGGCGCCGGTCGAGCTGGCGATGACGGCGGTGCTGGGCGTGCTCCGCTTCACGTTGCGTCTGCCCGCCGACGAGTCGGCCTGCTACTTCGACGTCCTGTTGGGCGCGACGGTGCCGGCCGCACTGCGTGCGCACGGCGACGCGCTGGCCCGCGCCGGCTGGGTGCGCGCCGCGCGCGATGATGAGGAGGGGGGCTTCATGCGGCAGGTCGTGCCCCCCGCAGCAGCGGCGGCGGCGGCGACGACGGCGTGGGAGACGGGCGTTGCAGCCTCGCACCCACTACTGCTCGGACAGCAGGGGCACGCATTCGGCGAGCACGAGGGGGATCGCTGGTGGGTCGAGGATATCGCTGACGACGATGACGACGATGACGACAACCTTTACCGGAGGGCCTTATTCCTGACGGCCGACTTTGTCGGAAGTATGGCGACGGATCCGGAGGCTTATAACGTCCACCGTCTGGATTTGTCGTGGTCGTCTTTTCTTCGCGATACCGAGTTGTCGTCGTCTCCTCCTCCCAACGCCGACACCTCCTCCTCCCACGACCATGACCACGACCATGACCACGACCATGACCACGACCATGACCACGACCACGACCACGACCGCAACCACGACCACGCCCACGACAACGATATAAGCACGGTAACCCAGAACATCCGCGCCGACCGCGCCGCGCTGGCCTCGGCATACGCGGCGCTGAGCGGGCGCGTGGCGGGCGACATGCGCGCGGCGCGCAACGCGACCGTGGGGCTGCGCGAGCGGCTGAGCTTCCTCGCGCCGCGGTGCGATGCGGCATGTCTGGCCCGCACGCTGGCACTGCGGCCAGCGGCGGCCTGCGTCTGGCACCACGTGCGCGTCGAGCAGATGGGTCGGCTGGCCATGGCGAGGTGCGCTGCTGCCGGTGGTGGTGGCCGAGGAGGAGGAGGACGCGGACGACAGTGGTGGCGGGAGGGAGAGGGCGGATGCATCGCCGACCCGTGGGCCGCGCTGCAGGCGCTGCTCGAGGACCTGATGGCTACGTACCACGACGGGCTCGTCGCGCTGGCGGCGCTCGACCGGCGGCTGGCGCACTTTGATCATCGCTTGCTGAACCTGGCCGAGTCAGCTGCAGTCCCCGCCACCTCCTCCCCCTCCTCCTCCTTCTCCTTTGCCTCTTTTTCCGAGGCAGCCCCGGGCGACCGGCGCGCCAGGGCCGTAGCTCGGCTGGAGCTCGAGGCGCGGCGCGTGGAACAGCGGGCCGCTGACATCGCGCCCCCGTTCGTGAAGTCCCCATCAGAAGTCTTGTCAAGCACTCAGCCCGGCGGCGCGCGGTCCAAGGCGGCGAGGGCGGCGGGGGATGATGGCAACCAACTACAGACGGAAGCAGACCGGCTCTCGTCCATCGCGGCCGAGCTTCGCCTCATGGCCAACATGCTGGAGGAGGTGATCCCGGCACAGGCCGACGCGCTGCTGCTCCTGAGCGGTGGTGGTAGCGGCGGTCACATAGGAGGAGGAGGAGATGAAGAAGGCCGACAACGGGGGAACAGGAACAGGGACGGCGGCGACGACGGCGACAGGAATGGGGACGAGGATCCGCCCGTCCAACCACGACCGCCGCCGCGCTGGGTCACGGGTGCGCAGGCGACGCTGGTGCGGGTTGGGGAGCGACGGGCGCGAGCAGCGAGCAAGGGCCACGCGCGGGCGGCGGCGTGGGACGTCGATGGCGCCGAGCTGTTTGGCGAGCTGGCCGAGGTCGAGGTTCTGGCCCTGGCGGCCGAGCTGTGGGCGCAGCACGAGTGGGTGCGGCTGTCGCTGCGACCGGGCCGAAGAAGAAGAACCGAAGACAGGAAGGGGACAGGGACAAGGGAGAGGTGAGTGAGGGAGCGGGGGTAGAGAGGGAGGAGGCAGGGGGTGACGGGCAGGGGCTGGCTGTCTGGAGGAAGAGGCGGTCGTGGTGTGGTGGTGAGGGAGATACTCGAGGTCGCTGGACAGGTACTTGGGGAAATGGTGACAGGGTAACGGGTGAGAGGTGACGAGTGACGGGTGACGAGTGGCGGGTAACGGAGACGCGTGGGGCCCACGGTGACAGGTGACTGGTGTCGAAGCCACCTGTGGGTGGCGGAACGAGTGTGCGTGTGCGTGCTCCGTATGTGTGGCTGAGAAAGGGGGAGGCTGGTCTCCGTGTACGCCTCAACATCTGAACTGTCTCAATGCCGCAATTCTCCTCGGATAAGTACTACTCTATTTACCCGTCCTCATCCTGATACAAGCTACCTGATACAAGCTAAGCAGGGACATCAAGTCATCTCGACAGACCTGTCGGCGTCCACACCGCGCGACCGCCCCAGCATTCCGGCCTGGAGTCCCGGACCCGGGCGATCCCAGAGTCCCAGACATCAACACCAGATGGCGGACCTCGACTCCCTGACCGGTACTGACCGGCTCTGATCCTACACGGGCATGTTGCCAAAGACCCAGTCCGGTCTCGGCTTCCCCGGGTTCGCCTCGTGGAAGTCCCGGATCTTCTGCTGCATGCCCGCCTCATTGCGCAGCTCGTTCGCCGGCATCCACTGAGTGCCGCGTACCTGGTACTGGTGGCCGCGTCCCTTCCTCCGGCAGTCCTGCACCACCAACGCGTCATCGTCGTTTCTGTCTTGGTCGTGGTCGTTGTCTTCTTCTGCCCCTTCTCCCATCTGTCCCTGCTGCTGCTGCTGCTGCTGCTGCTGCTGCTGCTGCTCTTGCTGCTGCTCTTGCTGCTGCTGCTCCTCCTCTTCGCGCCGGTGCTGCAGTATCTGCAACTCCTGCCGCGTCGCCTCCAGCTCGAGCCGCATGCTCTCCCAGTCCGCCACGCGGTTCGCCAGCTCGCTCTCCAGCCTCTCCCGCTCGGCCTCGAGCCGCCGGACCGCCCCCTGGCTGTGCCGCAGATCGCGCCTCGCCTCCGCCATCTGGTCCGCGAGCTCACGCATGTGCACCTCGCACGTTTCCAGCTCTTCTTGCAGCCGTTGCTTGGCATCTGTGTGCCGCTCCGCCTGCGCCGTATTCTCTTGCACCAGACGCTCTATCTCGGCGGCCTGGGCATCGACGTCGGCGGGGACGGCAGCGGTGACTTCCTTATTGTTGTCGTTGTTGTTGCTCATGATGCTCTTCTGCGTGTCGGCGAGGCGGCGGGCCAGCATGGCGCGCTCGCCATCGCTGGCGGCTAGTTGTTGCATCAGAACTTGTTGCTCCGACTCGGCGGCGTCCAGCAGCCGCTGCAGGGTGCTGGCGCGCAGCTCGGCGACGCTGTGCTTGTTCTCGCCCACTAGTTCTTCCTCCTTGTGCACCGTATAGTCGCGCCTGTGCCGGCCAAGTTTGCTGGCCGTCTCGTCGAGATCGATATCGTCGCTGGCACCATGCGCGACGAAGAAGCTGCGCCTTGTGCTCCGGGTCGCGTTGCTGGCCGTCTCGGCGAGGTCGGTATCGCTGACGGACAGGGAGAAGAGCTCGCCGGCCTCGACGACGAGGGGTGCGGCGCGCGCCGCCGGCGTGGGCAGCTCCTCCATGGCGCCCGCAATAATGCGCAGCACCGCGGGTGCCATGGCCCACGCCGACGGCGGCGGCGCCGCGTGCGGGTCCTCGTCGGCGTACGCGACGAGGATGTCGTGCGGCAGGAGGGCTAGGGCGTCCCGGAGGTTGGTCTTCACGTGCTGCGCCGCGGGGACCATGACAACCACCTCGAGTATGTCCGGCGGCGGAGCGGCAGGGAGACTGGTCGCTAGCTGCCTCGCTAGCTGGTCTCGGAGAGGAGGGGCCGGCCCTGACATGGTGGGGTTTCGGTGGTGTCGAGGCGTCGGGATGTGTTGGTGTTCGGCTGCAAGTATGTATGTGAGGTTGAGGCAGCTGAGACTGCAGACAGTCGAGACAGTATGGGGCCAAGCATGGCAATGGTATAAAGAACAGCTGCCTAGTGTATACCTGGATCTCCTGGATACAGGCTGCCATCAGCCTCAGTAGGCATGCACATCTATAGGTATTGTGAAGGTCATTTTTGCCCCCAGGAAGCCTCGAGGGAGATCCAATATCGATCCACATTGGCGGACTGGGGCTGCAAGTGTGATTTGACTTACCACTCGCTACTTGTTGAATGGGTAGTCTGGAACAATTGATCGTGCTGGTGGACATTTCTAGATGTTTCAGAAGCTGTTGTGCCTTTGTTCCAGTGGCTTCCCGTTCAGCCCAGGTGTTTCTACTGTGTATTTCTGAAATGGGCAAAGGTGCTATCGAGAACCACCCCTGATGACGACTCGGTTCTTCATTTCTCTTTGCCCAAGAAGCGAGGCTCTCACTAGCTTCTACTTCTCACTTCCTCCACATGAGAGACACCGACACCATAGTTCTCCCAGTGCGGCAGTCTTCCTCCACCAATACCTGATCATTTTCCATTCCATGGGAACCGCCTCATAAGTTACCAGCCAGTATTTCCCATCTCAGCCCGCCCTGCGGGAGATAAGCTCGTGATCATCAGCCGAAAACCGGCCGCCAGCCGGCAACACGACGCGGAGGCAGCGCCCGGCGGGGTCGTCGTCACGCCACGCGCCAGCCCTCGACATTGTGTATGGAGCAGCGCGAGGCTCGAGTCCTTCCAGGCTGGGAGTCCGCTCCTCCGCCCACGGGACCGGACCGGGACGGCGACCATGGCCACCACACCACCAGCGCCAGGCTGGTCGCCGCGAGCGCCACCGGCAGGGCCACCCAGCCCCACTGTACGCGGATGTAGACGCGTGTGCTCGAGGCCAGGCCGCCCGGCGCCGCCGTTACGTTCGCGCGTGTTGCCCATGTTCTTTCCCCGGCATGCCGTCGGCGATGCTCCGCATCGTCCGCCCAAGGTCCGCGGCCCCGGACAGCTCCCGGCCGAGGTTCGGCGCCGCCGATTCGTCCGGCCGGCCACCTAGAACCCCAGCCCATGGAGAACATCCCCGACAGGTAACTGGCCGAGTCTCAAAGTTCTGGTTGTTCACGAGGTAGTGGGTCTGGGTACCGTTGGCGCTGTCCGTCCGGGCCCTCGTCGTCCTCATCTCGTTGTACAAGGCCTGCCCCAAGAGCCCGGCCCTGATGCTCACGGGCTGGTTGATGACTTTACCAGTCTGAACCAGAGCCGTCTCGACGGGCCGCTGCGGTACCGTGGCTACCACGCCGCCTATGGTGTCGACGCGGTTGTAAGGCTTTGAGCAGAGAGTGAGTTGGCACTCCCGGGAGGTCTGGTTGTGGGCGGCCAGGTCTGTGGTAAAGCTAGACACAACTTAGGTGATTGAAGTCTGGCATGCTCGAGTCGACAGGAAAAGCTATTTCCCAGGAGATCTGTTAGTTAAAAATGAGATTGTCCTGCTGCCGCATTACATAGACTGAGGCCCAAGTTTCCCATTAACCAACTCGTGCCTAACTTACTTATATGTAGAAGTAGTGAGATGCGTGTCGAAAATGGCGCCGTTCGGGTCAAAGCTCTCTGTCATGTTAACAAGGCAGAGCCTCGGGGTACCACTTTTGAATCAGTCGGAAAGATGAAGATCAGCTGCATTATTGGAAACTTGGGGAAGGCTGCTCCAAGAGCCAATGTGATCTATGTCGTCGTCAAAATCCGGTCCAGGGCGTGATCGGTTCGGGCGTCCATGTCTATCCGAGAGATATTTAGCTATTCCAGCATTGTCAAGGTGGTGAAAGACGCGAAGATGCTGGGTTAAGTGATCCTTCCTCTTAAAGCCGTGTTGGCCTTGGTGGGCTTCGCAGTGCTCGCAAGGATACTTTGGGATGGAATGCTGGAAGCCTTGAATATTGCTGTTCACCTCTCCGTCTCCGTTCTCGTAGTAAGGGGGAAGAGATTTGAGGGCGAGCGATCGCAGGTGGCCCACGATGTGTTCTATAAGCTTGCCCGGGACTTTGTCGTCATGCCCACCCTGTTCCCCCCCGCACAGAGGACAACACGCGAATAAGGCACTCGCTCGAAGCATTAACCTATCACCAAGCAGCTCAAGCTGGGCAGTGGTGTAGGTCTTGCCGTGGGTCTCTGTCATGTGCTTATTAAAGTCACGCCGAGTCTGGAAGGTCTGCTCGCCATGTGACTTTGCCGCACAGCGCCAGCGCTCAGTGTGTCTGCGCATGTGCTGTAACCAGTCTTTCCGGTGGCTGTAAAGTACACCTGGCTCGTCGCAGGGATCGAAGAGGCAGACTAGAGCGTCGAGATCACCTAGAATGTGCTTTCTTCACAAAAGAACCGTCAGCTTCGACGCGCATTATCACCATGCAGGAATTGCAGGCCTCTGCTGTAGATTAGACGACTAACCTCCATCTTGCGCGGTCAGTGAAATCGAGCCTGGGAAGAGAATAAAGACAGTACGGGCATGTGACTTGAGCTACTCCTTTACGTTCAGGAGGCGGCGGAAAGGTAAGATCTTCATGCGATCCCATGTCGGTAGATTTCGTGTGAGAGACGACAGATGGTGCTGATACCTTCTTGAATGCGTTCAGGTCCAATGTTGTGGCACTCTTCGCGACAGACGGTATACGACTGGGAGCGACAGTCACATACAGTTGCTCTCGTACAGGCTGTACCAACAGATCGGTGCTATCCTCGGCCAGCGGAGCAGCAGGTCTTGTTGAGACCATGGGCTCCCTCACCGGATCGGAAACTTTGATGGGACTCATAGCATATTTTGAACGCCGGTGTAATATTCGTTTTCGCCGTAGAACCATGGATGCCGCAAGCCTGTGACGGAGAGCCGCGCTACTTTCGGGGAATCTGTCTCGAATGTTGTTTTCCCAGTGTTCCCGAAGGACGTTCTCAATATCGTTGCCGTCATGGTCCCGGATATGAAAATGTGTCTCCGCCTTGGAAAGATGCGATGTTCTGATGGCTTTCCTTATAGTGTTAGACAGCTCGTGTATCAATGCTACCTTGGAAACAATGGCTTCCATCGAATGCTCGATGTCACCCTTGGCCAAAAGTGACCGGCGCTCTTCCGGAGTCAGCTCCAGACTTGAGTAGCGGTCCGTGAAGCTGCGGTCTGGGTGTGTAGACAGTCAGCAACTTAAGTGTGATAATTTTGACTCGGAGATCAGCGAACCGAGTGCCTCGGACAGATATTGTGACCGTAGCAAAACTTACATTCGAGGAGGTAGGCATGCAGTACTTCTATGATACCCAGGACCAAGCGCTGCACTTCGGGCGCTTCCCTTACGCGATGATCCATGCTGCACTTTCCAGCGGCGAACACGGCCATATTGAAAGTCCAGATGGAGAAGCGTGCCATTTGGTCTTCCAGTGCGGAGTGTCGTCGATTGCCAAGGGTGAGGGCGCCCTGGAGGCAGCTCTCAAAGGCCAATAGACATTCCCGAGCTCGCATAGATATCGGACTCGAGAGTTCGGACGTCGACATAGTGGCGGATGGCTCTAGCAAATTAAATCACCCGCCAGCTCGAGGTCAATGGAGTTGAGATGAAGTGGCTGATGGTCTAGTAGTGTTGACTGGGCATATGGTGCCAGTCACCATCAGCATCAGCATCAGCATGAGAGGTAAGTATGATGAGGCTGAAGCTGGGGTCGCCCAGCTTCCCCTCACGGGGCGAGGCGTCGATGAGATTCGGTGGGATGGCACGTGATGTGCTTACACCTCCGATAAATATATTGTTCTCGGCTATTGGCACACGGTGGCTAAGGATCCGCCACGACGAGGCCCGGTCGCCACGACGGTTAACCGGTCAGCCCATATTTGCACAGTAACTAACTCACTCAATAAATCTGCGGATCGAGGCACCTTGTTCGGCGCAATGGGTGTACCGGTAGCACCTCAGACTGTGAACTCGTTGCTGCGTAGCACTTTGAAGGACTTCTGCCGCGTCGCAGAAGTCTTGAACCAGCATGAGACGACCTGGAGCCTCAAGGGCTTCTACTGTGATCTTGGCGCCCGATGCTACCAGCTCCACGACACGGTCCAAGATGGAACAACTTCCGCTGAAAACATGCAGCAGGGCTTAGATGTCCTGACTAGGTTGCAGTCTTTCATCACCTCCCCGCATAACGAAAATGATTCGTCCTTGCCACTCTCGGCCGACCCTCGTTATCCTGGTCTGACTGGCTTGCACACTCTCTTGGCCTCGCTCAGCAGTTCACGAGCCGAAGATGCCACTGCTCTGAAGAAGTACATCGACTTCGGGGCAAAGGAGCGCGGGGTTGCTCTTATAGAATACCTGCGCGATGCCAACGCCATGTTCTCCAGCCCTCGAGATTCCAAAGGCGTTACATCCCTCGAGGGTGATCATGATCTACCCCGTAAGATCAGACAAGCCCCTCCGGATGACGTTTTACCCGCTGCGGATCTGCTTTTCAAGGCCCTGCAGTCCAAGAAGAGCTGTACCTGTGATCCTGCGCACGAGTATGTCGTGCAGTTATCCCTCGAGACGCACCGAGCCAAGGTAACCGGCTGCGGCTTTGATCTGTATCTTGGACTCGGGCACCTGTGGCAAGAAGCCCACGTCCAGACAGTGACGGCGGCGCCCGAAGAGAGGAAGCGCATGGTTTCGAAGCTGTGCGAGGACATCACGAAGATCACGAAGAGGTTCCCTAACTATCGGTTGAAGTTTCGCATGGAAAAGGATTGTCTTTGGAAACTACAATCGGAACAGAGCAGCTTCAAGGTCGACAAGTCGAAGGCTCCAATATCGCTCGCCGAATTCATCATCGAAAAATCCAACTTGCTAAATGAGAGGACCAAGCGAATTCTCAGTGTCCTCCTCGGGTATGCGGTATTCCACTTGTATGACACGCCCTGGCTACAGTCCTCGTGGGGCTCGTCAAACGTCAAGTTCTTCCGCTCTCTCCACGGTTTTCCTCTCCGCCCCTACATCGAGACCCGTCTTGACGCCGGCCTCCGAGAAGACAACACCGAGGGCAACTCGGCCAGCGCGGCCATCGACGACAGCGACTTTGACCCTGACGATCTCCTCGCCCCTCCATGTCCATCGTTAGTGGGATTGGCTATCGTTTTGATCGAGCTGCACAAGGCGGTGCCCCTCGAGGATCTCGCGGCTAGTTATGGGATCACAACGGGCGAGGACTCGGACTCCGCAGCCCGGTATATACTAGCTCGTGGGGTATTCGATAACTGCTGCGAGGAGTTTACCGATCAGACGCGGATGGCGATAAGGGCCTGCCTAGACCCCAATATAGGGTCAGACGAGAACGGTGGCGTGCTGGACGACCAAGGGCTCCGGCGCGTGATCTACGATGAAACCGTACGCCGACTAGAAGATGAAATGGAGCAAGGGTTTGGCGACCTCTCAGTCGACCAACTGGACATCCTCGTTCGAAAACTCGACCTGGCGACTGGCGGTCAACTGTTGGAGTACGATGCGGGCGGCAGCACATCGATCGCAAGGGGCCCCTCCAAGAAACGTTCCGCCCCCGAGCAGAAATCAGGCCCTCGTGTGCGGTTCCGGCTCTCCTCGGACCACGATGAGCCATCCTCTTCGTCAGCTAGCCCAACTATGTCAGTGAGCGGGTCTCTGGCAGCTGGCACCTATCATGAACCACAGCCACTGCTACGTCATACGTAGGTCAAATCTAGGTATGACTTGAGATGCTTGCTAATTGATTAAAAGAGATAGAGTCCCAGGTACTCACTCAAGTGCACCATTCGACATGACAGCCCCCATCCAATCTAGAAGACCACCATCGGTTCGTAGGCCAGATACTGTGCGAGTCCTGGAAATCCCAGAAGGGCTTTCTCGGCGTGAGCTGAGAATTCAACTAAAAAGCATATTTGAGACGCCTTGTGTGGTTCACAGTCTGGCTAAGGCGTCGCGAGATACCCAAGCCACAGTGACGTTTCCTCTTTTGCCGAATGACCAGCTGAGCCATTTGCTCGAAGATCAACCGTTGCTAAGTATGTAGGCCTGGTTCCAACTTCCAGTACGACACGAAATTTCTGGGTGTCACCCCGTTATTTGACCCAGGCCCTGACGCTCTTGCCGAGTAAGCCCCGCCCAAGCAGCCTCTATAAATGGCCAAGACATACTGATTGATGATGATGATGAAGTATCATAGCTATCGAGGGCCTGGGGACCAATCCGTTCGGCACCTTTCGAGCTCCCCAGGGCAGCGAAATGTGGCTTAGGGACTTCTTGCCTCGGAATTTCCCAGATTGCCGCGTACTGTTATACGGTTACGACTCGAAAGTCTCTGGCTCCAAAACGGACCAGAGGGTCGAAGAGATTGCAGGCACATGTAAAAATGTCCTGATAAACTTCCGCAAACTGACCGAGGTACGCGTTCTCGCCCTTCCCTGACACGATCCAAAGCTGACACACCAGCCCAGACCGAAAGTCGACCCGTGATTTGGCTGGGCCAGTCGATGGGCGGACTCATCGTGCAAGAAGTGAGTTATGGTTATCATTGCCTAAAAGGTGCCGACTATTCACGCAATAAACTCAGGTCCTGATTCAGTCGGCCCATCATCGTAACCCGGGAGACGTGAGCAGTCTATTGGAACGCTCGAAAGGGTTTCTCGGTTACGGCGTCCCGATGAACGGGCTACGAAATGACTCACTCCTCAACTTCGTTAAAGGTCAACCGAATTTTGAAATGATCAAGAGCATCTGTCTGGAGGATGGTCGACCTTCACCATATCTCAAAGGACTGGCGGACCGCTTCGATCTCTGCAGTAAGGGTCTCGAGGTCCATCACTTCTGCGAAACGAACCTCTCCGCGGATCGATTTGTACGCGCCCTATTCGCACCTAACCTACTATGCGGATTTCATTCCGGGCTGACACGCACTCCAGGATGCCGAGGCAGCACCTCAGCGACGAGTCGACCACCCCGAAATGGTTGGACGTGAGAAACGCTACTGGGTCCCTCGCGATCACTCCGAGCTTGTAAAATTCTCCGGACGCAACGACGAGGTTTACAGGATTACGAAGGATGTTCTGGCGCTTATGATGCAGAAAATCCAATGTTCAGAAAGATGTCGGATGCGTACTGGTACGAAATATGGCGCTCTGAAGCCGTAGATTGTGCCCGGAAATGCGGTAATTAGGTGGGCGGCCCAGAGCCATAAGTTATGTGCCTCGGTTTTATCGAGTATGCCGGCGGTTTGCACTAGAAGAGCTGTGAGTTGCCTGTTTGAGTTCTCGCGGAGATGGAAGCCCCCAGTTATAAGCTCGGCAAGCACACGGATGATTCTAACTGCGAGGTCAGCAGATAGTGAAACTTGGCGAAGATCGCTCGCCACGTTCTAAGGACCAATATATACGCGCCCATAACGGAAATAATCAGTAAATGTCGGGGACTGGTGGTATTGGCGAAGGGTTGCATGAAACATTAGTAGCATGATAGCTTGAACTACCTTCCTATTCCATCGTATGAAACGGCTCTAGGTGACCCTGAGATATTCCCGGGGCTTGAAGATGTTCCATGGAATCAAGGCCGAATGCCAATTAGGCTTACACACCGGACTGGAAGAGCGTCTGTCTAAGACGTAAACTAGAGAACCGAAATTCGCTGTCATCTGTGGTAAGCGAAGGCAACTGTCAGATCTTGGTCGATCGATCTACGCCAACAGGCGCGCAGATGGCCTCTCTGGACGACTTCTGGGTTTGCTACTACTGGATACGAAGGATCATGGCTTATTACACTTTATTCCCCATGATCTGGAAGTTGACTCGCTTATCGTCTTTAATTTTCAGTCATCGTTTCGCGAG
This sequence comes from Xylariaceae sp. FL0804, assembly GCA_022539325.1. NCBI lineage: Eukaryota > Fungi > Ascomycota > Sordariomycetes > Xylariales > Xylariaceae > Xylariaceae sp. FL0804. The sequence goes on along the minus strand of JAJKLG010000020.1, from coordinate 190,519 downwards.
ACACTTAGCCCCCATATTTCGCCGCGCAAGATACTAAATGCCCCATTGTTGAGCCACTTCTTACGTTCCATGCTGAACTCAGATCACAGGGAAGCGTGTCCTTAATTACAAGACTCTAGACCACTGCGTGAGGTAGCCAACGACGGCATGGCTCACGCAAGCTCACATGTGGAAAACACTACCAACGATGAACGAGAAGTACCTTCAGTTTCCTCCTCACTTGTCGTCTTCGCCATCTTAGCAAACGTTGCCGACGGGCGGCATCCGATAGTATTTCTGACAAGCAGTCTAAGGACCTCGACACGGTCCTGACAACACCGTCGAGTGAACCGTTGGCCGAGTCGACGAGAATATCTCCGAGACTATGAAATCACCAACTGGCTCTTCTCCAGAGGACCGCTCCAATGTCGCTGGATCAATTCCGGTTTTAGCATCTCAACAGCATGGTTCGAGACAAGTTGGCCTTCGACATTAAAACAACCAACGGGCTTCAAGGGACAGTCATCCTCACGAAATCACGTCAGGCACTGACCAACATTGGACAGTGACACGAATCCTTTGCTACTCTCTTCTATTGCGGTGTTAAAACCAGGCAATATATACGAGGCGTTATATCGACCCCCAATTTGCGACTTGAACTTATCGCCGTTGCCAATGAGGATCATGTCACTGAGCATGTTTAAAAAGTGCAAAACCATGTGTTTGACTTTTCGAGAGGAGAAGCTCTACGTGTTAATATTATCTCACTCTCAGAGGAGAGTTATTACATGATCGTGTGCTATCACCATATTGTCATGGACGGTATAAGTCTGCATAAATTCCTCGGGCACCTTGGGAATGCATGGCACGGATTCCTCGCTGTCGATGACCCCAAGGTCCTCCAGTACTCAGACTTTGCCATCAGAGGACTTCAACAGCATGCACGGAGCGGTTGGTCCTCCCATCTTGACTACTGGCACCATTAATTCCTCGACCTTCCACCCTCCCTGCCAATGCTGGCCATGTCCCGCAAGATTGCTTGGCCTAAGCCTATGATTTTCGACTATTGGTGCGCCAAGTTTCACCTGTCACCGGAGCTAAGCTCGAATATCACGCAATTTTGCTCGCGGTTGAACACGAGCCCCTTCCACTTCCACCTGGCCGATTTCCAAGCGCTCCTGTTCCGATATTCGAACCATGAAGTCAGGGACCTGTGCATGGGCGTAGGAGATGGGAACAGAAAAGCTGCCGATGTGTTGAGAAGTATTGAAACATTTCTGAGTATCCTCTACCGATCAGAGCTTCAACAGTCTATTCAGGACAGTAAGGAAGTGAGCAACAACGTTTTCAACAATTCTTGCATCTCTCTCGATGCCATCCTTGACCTTCTGGATGGGCCCAGTAAAGCTCTCGCAGCCCTCTGTTCCAGGCTTTCCTAAATTACCGACCCCGCCTCCAGGACTCCGGCAAGTTCTGCGGCTGCAATGCGGACGGAAGTTAACTCCATCGTTGTTTGCATCACGAAGGGTGTTTATACTCAACGTTAAGCTGTTAGGGAGAAGCTATAATGAATTGTTGGAGGGCTTCTCTCTGGACAAAGCAGTGAGAACTTTGCCGACGTTGTACGATGAAGGCGACATCCGTGGAGCGGTCGCCACCGGCCGAGGTAAGTTTCTAAGGCTTTTCCTTGGCCCTGTCTGATACTGCCTCTGAAACTGACTCTTGTCGTTTTAAAGGGCATGCGTATTTATCTCAGTGGCCGGCGACAGTCGTTAACAGGATCGATAGCATTGGCCGATTCTCATAGAAGCAGGTCTGCTATCAGAGGAAGGATGCTCAAGTGATGTAATGGTGATTAGTGCCGTATCTTATTATACGCAGTTATAATTAGACTAAAGAACTAAAAGAACTCTAGGAGAACTTAAAGGAGTTTCTCCCTATATATATAATAAAAAGGGGGGTTTTTTTAAAACCTTTACGCCGGCCCTTATACTAGCGGTAAGCTTTTATAAGGCATACGTATTATACCCTGGCCGGAGGCTTTTTAAGTGGTTTTTACCTAAGCTTACCCGAGTTTTAGCGGCGTTATAGCGGCCTTAGTAACGGTTAGTATAAAAAGGCCGGGCGCGGGATTCCGTAATATACCCCTTATCTTATCCGGCGCTACTTTAAGCCCGGGAAAAATATCCGGAGGAATCCATAAAAATAATAAAATCCCCCGAGTATAAATATTATAATAAAAAAAATATTTAGTATTAATTAAGTTAAAGGAAGGAATACGTATTATATATTAATAAGTACTAGTTAATGCGTTCGAATACGTGCGCGGTAAAAGATTTATAATTCCGGTAAATAAGTAAATATTTTAATCGCCCGTATATTTAATAATCCCTTTTTTTTTTCCTTCGGTTATTAAGGGATTTTAATACGTATATATAAGGTGCGCTTATTATAATTCGAGCTAAATTAACCGTTTCCTAAACAGAATTATACTTTATTATAACCGCCGCCGTTAAGTTTATATAAGTTATTACCCTTAATGCTAATTAATTCTTATAACGTCCCTGGGTAATAATAGCCTAAATCCTTTATTAAATAGGTTATTAGCTAATATATACGAATAACTCCTAAGCTATTAATACCGCTACTTTACCGTAAATACCCTATATTATTTATTAATATAAAATTTTTTAATATATAATTATAAATAAAGCGATTATACCCGAATATTGTTATCGCTGCCGAGGGGATCTGCCCTTATTAAAAAGTATACTGTTTTTTAATATAGGCGGATTTCGATAAATTATACCCGGAGTAATAAGTGCCCTTATTATTATTATCGTTCTCGAGCTTTTTTAAGGGCTTTAACGATTTTAATAATAATAATAAAGGAAAGGAAAAAGAAAAGGAAAAAAAGGTAAACTTAATCGCGGTTTAAATAAAGGAGCTTATTACTCCCGTTACCGCTTTATTTAATACTACCGCGGTTATTACCGTATTTATTACTCGCGTTACCGCCGTTTTGCTTACTTCCGCCGCGGTTACCGTTATTTTAATTATTTTGCTTACGCCCGCGGGCATTATTATTATTACTCCTATTAAGCCTACGTTATTATTACCTTATATCCGTATCCGATCTGCGGCCGGCTAATAATATAACGTTCCCTACCGCGGGTATATTAACTTAGCCCTATATAGGTTTAATAATAATACCTGCTTTAATATAATAGGGTTTTTATATTATTAATAATATGCTAATAAGCACCCTTACCCTTTATTATAAGTTCTTTTTATCTTATTATAGTGTTAATTAATTAATTAAAGTAAATACCTTATCCGTTATTACGTTAGCGGTTAAGTTAATTACGGCCTTATATTATAATAATTATAAGGTAAACGTTCCACGATTATTTTAAGTATTATTTCAAAGCTTATTAGGATTAGCTTATTAGTAAATAATAATTTATTATACGCGGTATATTAAAGATTATTAATAAAGCCGCTAGCGCTAATAGTACCGCTAATACCGAGGAAAAGGATAAGGAATAAAAGGAGGAGTAGAAAGGGTTTTTTAACCCAGGTCGGTTCTCGGACCGCTATAATAAATTCCCCCGCCACTATAATAACCACGATAATAGTAAAGGTAGCGGTTTAAAAGCCGTTTAGGCTAAAAACGTTTTAGCGTATTTTAATATATTACGCCGGCTTTTTAAAGCTTATTAAACTATTAATATATTAGGCACGGGCTTTATACCCGTGGTTATTTATTATAAGCTAATATACCCTTTAAAACTCGGTATATAATAAGCCGGCGTATTCGTAAATAAAAAAAGGTTTTTCGTAATATTATAATATATTTTCTCCTTTATTTATAATATAATTTAAGTCTTAATTAAAACATACTTCGTAAAGATTAAATAATTACCTAAAATACTTAAATTAGCCTTTTAGGAGATTTATTATTAAATTATTAGCTAGTATTTTATTAATAAACAGGTAAATTATTTCGAATATTCCCCGGTTATACTCCTATTATAACCAAAGGTTTTAAATATCGATATAATATAATTAGGTTATAATCCGTTAATTCTCTCCTATTATTAAGCGAATCGCTTATTAATTATCCGAGTATATTATAAACCCCTTATTAAAATTATAAGCTAAATTACGAAATAAATATTATAATATTATTATTTCCTTATTAATTTACCTAAGCATTTATAATTCTACCTTAATTATTAATATAAAAATAATATTTTACTTAATAACCTTTTAATCGATTACTTCCCCGTAAAAAAATATTATATATCCTTATAAAAAGTAATAAATTTTTTTATTATCCGTAAAAAAGGTATTTTTAGCGATAAAAAAAGCTTACGCTAATAAGCTTATACCCCCGAATTTAATCCCTAAATACCGGGTATATTAAAGGTATTAAAAAGTTTATTATATAGCTTTAAAATGCTTAGGGGTAGGGTTTATAAGGAATTTAAAAAATTATAAAGTTACGAATATTATATTATGTTTTAATATAATCGTAATATAAAGAATTAAGCTAATAAGCTTTTAATATTTCTTAATATCTGGTTTAAACGCCTTTCCTTTAAACTTTATTAGTTTTTTTTAAGGGAAAAGGGTTACCAGAGTTTTATTTTTATTATTAATATCGAACTTGGAGGCGATTTTCTCGATATATCCGTTATAAAAAAACATAATAATACAAGCTTTTTAATTCCGTATTATTTTAATGCTAAAAAAGCATTTTATATTTTCGCTACCCGTAAGAAAATAAGCCGAATATATTAGGTTTTAAAGCTTTTTTACCTTTTTTATATACTTATAATAATAAATTATTAAAAAGTTATTAATATAAAATACCACGTAAACCATTTTATTCTTTATATAAAATAAGCATAGTTTTTTAATAAAAAAATAAACCCGAGTATTTAAAGCATACTTAAAAACTTTAAATATTAAAAAAATAATAAATCTTTAAGCTTATATATAGTTTTTTAAAATTTAATATATTTCCCGTTTTCTTTAAAGCTATTAAGAGGTTCGCAGGTAATTAATAGGTTATTTTCCCAGAGTGCGTTAAGGAATACGTTTTTTATATTAAATTACTTATACTTTAGGTTAAAGTAAGTAATTAACGCTATTATTAACCTAAAGGTTTATACCGTTAAAGTAATAGTATAAGTGTTTTATAATATATTCGGGTTTTAAAAATCCCCGCGTATTATAAACCGTACCTTATAGGTTTTAATAAAGCCGTTTATATCTAGCTTATAATAAAATACCTATTTTAATAATAATAGTTTATATTTAACCTTAACGCGGTTATTAACCCGGTATATACTTATTTAAATAAAAGCCCGAATCTTCTTATAAGCATTTTACTTAAATAAATCACCGTAAGGGTAATTAACTAATTCCTTCCAGTTTTTAAAAGCTAATTATATTAGATCTTTAATATATAGTTTATTATATTCGGAGAACGATTTTATTCGGTTATTATTACTTTTATATTAAACGGCCGCCGAAAATACTGCGTATATAATATAATACTCGTAATCTTCCTTTTAAATAACTTTAAACTAATTAAATAAAAAAGTATTTATAAAAAAGGCTTTTAAGCGGTTATTAGGAATTTAAATCTTTTTAGTTTAATAAAACGGGATATTAACTAAGTATTATCCGCTAGTTAAGGTCCCGGAATCTCTTAAAAAAGATTTTTTATATTCCTGTATAAAAAAGGGAGTTATAAAAAATATATTAAGTTTTCTTTTATCCTCGGTACCGGGGCTTTTTTTATAGCGTTTCCGGGTCCTAATAAATAAGTTTATTATTAATCCGGGATTTTTTCGGCATTATTATACACTAATCCTAATAAATTACCTTTTTACCGGTTTATTCCCGCTTAATACCCTTAAAATGCGTTTAAAAGCCTTTATCGTTTATTATAAAGTTTCCTTATTCGCCTCCGTTACCCCTAAAATTCGCTTAAGGGATTCCTTTATATCCCTAGGTTACGATTACGCTTTTACCCAATTAGGTAATAAAAATAATACGATTATAATCGTATTATATACGTTTTTTATACTCTTTTTATTATTACGCGCGCTTATAATATTTTATAAAGGGTTTTCCCCGATCTCGATTTTTACCGGTTCCTTAACCGGTTTTAGTATTTATTAGGGAATTAAAAATCCACTTAATAAATACATAATAAGCTTAAATATTTCTTAAAACTTATTATTTATTTCCACCCTTAATTTTTATTCCGCTAGGATTTACGTAAGCTGGTTAGGGTTAATAATTTCCCTTAAAAATACCTTTATTAGGGTAAAATCCAATACCGTTATATCCGGAGATTTTATAATATTAATATACTAATAAAAAAGTATTATTTCCATTTTTAAAATATATATAAAAAGCTTGTTTACCTCCTCGTAAAAGATATTTAATATTAAGCGAGCGTTTTTAAGCATATAAAAAATATCTTTTTTAAATCTTATATCTCGCGAAATAATTATATATTAAAACCGCGGGATTTATACCCTAAATAAGTTATAGGCTTTATATCCTACCAGGAACCTAATATATACCCGCGGCTTAATTTTAAATACCCTTTTTTCTTTTCCTATTAATTATTCCGTTTTAACCGGGTAAGCTTTATATCTATAGGCTTAAATATTCGTTTAATTAAATTAAATATCCGCTATTAATGCGTAAAGCTGCTTAAGGGCGTATTACCAGAACCATTATTAAAACCAATTATAAATCTTCTCGTTTAGGTTATAATAATTCCCTAATATAATCGGGTTTATATTATATAATTTTATAACCGCCTAGGTTATTTTTAACTATAAATCCGGTAATAAATTAATTTAAATAATTATAACTAATACCTTAGGAATAATCTCCCTTTTAGCTCGCTTATTACCTCTTATTAATTCCTTAACGTAAGCCGGTAAAAGCTTAAACTCGATTTTACTAGCTTAGGTTTAATATTAAAACGTAATAAAACCATTAATATTAATAATAAAAATATTATTATTATTATTTTTTATAATATTAATTATAATTATATACTTTTTATTAACCTAGGCTTTAAATTCCCAGAATTATTAAAATATTAATAAACCGTTTTTGTTCTTATACGAAAAGAAATAAAATATATTACTCCATTTATCCTTAATAATTATTAATTATTTACTCCCGTTATATCCTGGGGTATAATCGAAAAGGTTTTATAGGATCCGTTAAAAGGAATATAAGGCTTAATTTTTTAAAGTCCGGCGTAAAATAATACGTTTAACGTAAGCCTAAATATATAATTCGTAATTAATACGCTTTATACCGTTAATTTTTACGCTTTTAATATAATTAATTAAAAGTTTAAGCGCTTCCGGGCTTAAATAACCGGTTTATAAATACTATAAATCTTTTAAATCCTTTCTTTTTTTAAGGGTATTCCGTAATAACCTTTAAATATATTATACTCTTTTTATTAAAGTTATTATTATAATACCGGTTTTATTCCGTTTAATAATCGTTAAGGGGTTTACGGAATAAGTATTAAAATTAATCGAGTAAATAAAAAAGGGCTTATATTCGAAAAAAACTAAGTTATAATACCTTTCCAGCTTCTTAATAATCTAATGCTTTTTAACCGTACCCAGCTTTAATATATAACTTAACTTATTATATTAAATCCCCGCTTTAAGCAATTTTACCTTAAAAATAATATTTATATAAAACCCTTTTATAACGTTTATATTAAATAAAGTTAAGTTTACGATATAATTCCCGTACTTATTATAAAGCAATTTAAATAATACCCGGGTGCTTTTCCTAATAATTAGGAAGCTTATTATATTAACCTTAATATATTCCCCGGTAAGTAATTAAAAGGTTCCGGGTTCGAGGAGGTTTTTATTATTAATAATATAATTTATACCGTAATTATTAACTAATATTAAATTAAATAATAAGTGGAGGCGTTAAGCCGTTAAAAAGTTATTAAACTATTAAACGGCTTTTTTTATAATAAGGGAAAACTCTTATATTAGGGCTAAAAAAATAATAATTATATTAGTATTAAAATTATTTTTATTATTACGCTTTTTTTTTATATTATACGGTTCCTACCCTTAAGCTTATTAAGATCCTAGCCCTTAAAATTAATCTAGCGGCGTAAGCCGTTTTATTAGGTAAGCCCTTAGCATATTTTAATCTCCTCGAGCTATTTAGGTAAGTATTAACGGGTTTTTTTTAAGCGGTTACCGGTTATTACCTAGTAAAGAGTTTTATAATTAACTGGTTATTAAAAGTAAGTTAACTTTAAGTATTAAAGGCATAAGTAATTATAGCTTTAGCGATTTACTCCCTTAAAGTTTTCTCCAGGAGTATTAAGAAAAGGTTATTTTACCCAAGTATTATATTAACCCTTAATTATGCATATTATATTTATATTTAATAGGGCTTATAAAGTAATGCTAAGGTTATAAAATAAAATAATCGGCTAATTAAAATAATTTTTCTAGATTAGGTTTTTTAGTTCCCGGCGAGTTTAATTAGGCTTAATATAAGGCTTAATTACCTCGAGAAATACTTTCTTAACTAAGGTTCCCTAGATTTAATAAATATTATAAAAAAAGGCCTAGGCAAAGGCTAAATCCTATTACTTATATTAATTATAAGGGTTTATACCCTTAGCCCTAGCTCGATTAAGAGTAATATTATAAGTTTCCACTACCTAGGATAGGATTATTATACCCGTTAATACCACGGTATCCCGGATTTTTTAAAGGATTACCTTAAAGGGTATCCCTTATTCCAGAGTAATCCTTTAAAAAATCCGCTAAAATACTCGAGTTATAATCGAATCGGATATAATCTTATTAATAATTTTAAAAATCGCTTTAAAGCAAGGGTAAAAATACATAAAATCCTTAACCGTTCGGTTATACTCGCTTAATAAAACGTTAAGCCTTTATTAAAAAAGGTTAGGTTTAATAGGCTATTTTATTATGGGTTTTAAAACCAGTATACTTAGTTAACGGAGTTATTATTTATAAAATGCATTTTTATATGCCTTTTTCCATTACTTTTAATTATTATATTTTATTATTTTTATCGTTAATAATATTAAAGGGGTCGAGTAATTTAAGTAATCCTTAGCTAAATCCGGATTAATATATAACTAAATTCCTAAAGCTATACCTTAAAAATAAATATATTAGAATTATTTAAGGTAATCCTTAAAGGATTCCAGCCGGAGTAATTTATAAAACTCCTTAAGGATTAGGTTTTCGGTTAATATAATAAGCGAGGGAACGGTCGAAGGGAATTTATTAAAGGGAATTTATCGGAGGGAATTAATCGGAGGTTAAATACTAGGCTACCAGGCGCTAGGGAAAAGTTATAAAAAGGGTAAAAAAAAGAGAAAAAAAGAGAGAAGAATAAATTAAGTATTAAAATGCGTAATAAATACTAAAAGCACTAATCGTAGGGGACCGGGCTTATAATTATTAAAAAAAAGAATGCTTAAGTAATATAGTAATAATTAATACCGTATTTTATTATACGCAATTATAATTAAACTAAAGAATTAAAAAAGATTTAAGACAACTTAAAGGAATTCCTCCCTATATATATAATAAAAAGGGGGGTTCCTTCGAGACCCTTACGCCGGCCCCCACGCCGGCGGTGAGCCCTTACAGGGCATATATATTATACCCTGGCCGGAGGCCTCTCGGTTGGTCTTCACCTGAGCCCACCCGAGTCCCAGCGGCGTCACAGCGGCCTTGGTAACGGTCAGTGCGAGGAGGCCGGGCGCGGGATTCCGTAATATCTGCTCTCGTAAACGACCTTGGAAACAGCTTAACATATAACCAAATGCAGAGCCTCCACAAAGCACGTGTTGGTTACGGCTCTATCGTTGTCTTGCTTTAAAGCCCATCGACCGACCTGATGTGTTCGATGCTGGCTATATTGCGCAGCGGCGCAGCCTACGTGTCACTGGACCCTGGGGTAGGACCAAGCAGGATGTCTGCGATGACAAAGGACTGCGAATCGTCCGTCATCATCGTACAAAACCATACGCACGACATGGGCATAGGTCTAGCCCAGGCCGATGCACGTGTTGTCAATGCGGCGGAGCTTTCCCGGCGTGATGCTCAACGCACCGTTTCCAGCGCCGCAAAGCCGTCTGATCCTGCCGCTATCACCTACACAAGCGGGTCCACGGGCGAGTTAAAAGGGATCATAATCAGTCATCAAGCATATCGCAACTTTGTGGAACTCTCGTCTCCGAGATGGGGCTTTTAAGAGGGCAAGGAGGTCGTGCTTTATCAGTCATTATACGTCTTTAACATATCACCCGGCCAGATACTGGTTAGCCTAAGGCATGGCGGTACGCTTATCATAGTCGGAAGCGCCAAACGAAGAGACCCTTTCGCTATCTGCCAGACCATACTTTCGAAAGACGTGACGTTCACTCTTGGTACCCCCACTGAGTACTCAACCTGTCATGGATTCGCACCGGCCACACCAAGCTGCGACAGTCGCTGGCGCCCTCAGTGGCGGCGAAGCCATGTCTCAGTCATCAATGGAATCATTCCAACACATCGGAGCAGCTCACTGCGACTGATCAACTCCTACGGTCCAGCAGAAGCAACACTGGGATGCGCTGACTGCCTCATTCCTTACTTCAGTAACAGTGGTGCTTCGGTGTCTGTACAATCCATACCCAACACTAGAATCACTATCCTGGATGAAGACCTGCAGCCAGCCCCAGTCGGCGTCCAAGGCCAAACAGCAATCAGCGGTGCAGGCATTGCTCAAGGTTATCTGAAGCAGCCGGCACCAGCTGAGAAGACTTTCCGGCCCGAACAGCACATGAGCGCTTTCTTTCAAGGGCAAGGATGGAGCACACGACTCTTGCGTGGACTTCGAGGACGGCTTGATGACAGCGGCCGCCTGACAGTCTACGGCAGAGTTCAGGGAAACACGCAGATCAAGCTTGGGGGGATTCGCATCGACCTTGAAGATATAGAGAGCACCGTTCTTTCGTCAATGGCCCCGTTCGTCTTCCAGGCAGTCGCGTCTCTCCGGAGCGACCTTGGCACCGACTCACACTAGTTAGTCTTGTTCGTCGTCCTCGTTGACGATGTGGATCTCCCGACAGGTCGCTATGGGTTTCTCGACGAGCTCCCTCAGGAGCTTCCCCTACCGCAGTATATACGACCGTCGGTTGCTATAACATCTCCAACTGCTCAACGCGCCACCCCTCAGCGCGCCAGGTAAATAATAAAAGTAAAACCTTTATAGAATAAAACCTTTAGATAAATAAACTTTAAAAGCTACTTTTCTAAAACTGTTATTTAGTATTGTTTATATAATAATAAACTTCTGCTTTATATTAATAAAATTAAGGTAATTATAAATAAGCTTTTTAATATAATAGTAATAAAATAATTATAAAACAACATTAAAATAAAAAATTACTTAAAATTATACTGGTATTATAAGCATTATAACAAGCTAAAAGGAGAGTATAATATATAAAAAACCGCTTTTTTACTTAAAACTAAATTTATTATATTTATTTTTCTTATAAAGAATTTAAAAACGTTTTTATTAATAACTATAATAAAAGGCTATTTATTTAATAAACTCTTATATACTTAAAACAAAAGGTTTTACTTTAAAGTATTATAAAAACATTTAATTAAGATTAAAACCACTTTATATTTAACTATAATTAAAATCTTAAAAATATTACACTTTTTACTTAAAGCTTATATTTATTAATAAAGAAACGTTTAATAAGATATAGCGTATATATCACTTTACTTATTAAATAAAGTATTAATTTTCAAGTTAAGTAAACATTTTAAAATAAAGGTTAAAAGCGGTATAAAAACGGCTAATAAACACGGTTATTCCCGTCTTTTTAAAAACGTAAAGGTTTATTATTATAAGCTTTTTTAAATTACGACCCGCTAATAAAGCTAATTTATACTAAGTATATATAGCGTAATAGTTTTTATTTTTACTTTAAATTTAACCTTAAGATTTTTAAAGCTTACTTTAGAGTTTATATAATATATTTAATAAGTATTTATTAACTCTGCTTCGCCTTTTATTTAAAAGGGTTTATTTATTTTAATCTGAAAAGAAATCGTTATAATTTTTCTTTCTGCTATTATAAAAGGTATAATTAAAGTTCTTTTCAGCTAATGTTAAAACATATTTTTAATAAAGTTATTAAAGGTTATAAAAACGTTTTTAAATACCTTTTTTAATAATTTCTTTTCCTGGGTTTTACTTGATTTTCGAAGCTTAATAAAACCTTTTACTAGCTTTAAAAAGATTCCTATTATATATTATAAAATACTATAACTATTATATTTAAAAAAATCTTATATAATTGTTTTAAATATATTAACTATTTTAATTTATATTAAAAGCTATAAATAAAACTCGCCTTTATTTAAAAGAAATTTTATACTTTATAATGCTTTTTTAATCTTTTAATATATATTTTAAAGTAATTATACCTATTTTATATATGCTTTATATAAGTTAGCTTTAAATATTATAAATAGTTTAAAGTATTTTAATTTAAAAAGAGCTGTATTTTCTTAAATTTAAGTATATAAAAGCTTTTAAATTCCAATTAACAGGTTTTATGCAAAATAGAATTACGTTTTAGTTCTTTCTTAAAATCTCCGTATAGTATAGGTAATTATATATTTTTATTTATTATCCTGGATTTTGTAAAAAACAAAAAGCTTATTATTTACTTTAATTTATTATTTCCTATAACTTTTCTAACTTTAACTAAAATAGAGTTTGCTTTCTTGTTTTTTAAACACTATTTTATAATATACTATAAACCTTAAACCCCGAGCTAATTGCTTTTTATTTAGATTTAATATAAAGTTTTTAATTTTATTACGTATGTGGTGCGCTGCGGGGTGGCGCGTTGAGCAGTTGGAGATGCTACCACTGACAGAAATCCCCCGGCCCTCATCGAACGAGATCGTGGAGTACTCAGCAGGCTCCCATTGCCGAGCTCGCCCACAAGCAGCCGTAATTTGTCCTTGACCAAGACCGAAGACGACCTGCGACAGCGGTAGGAAGACGTGCTTCTAGGGACGAGCCGTGGCCGCTCTATATCGAAGTACTGGGACTTTTTCCAAGTTGGTGGTACATCCATCTCTCTCATTGACCTGTCAAACCACATCCTTGAGCGCTTTGGCGTTGAACTGCCTCTTCTGCGTCTGTTCGAAGCAAGTAGCCTTGGGCAAATGGCCGACGCAGTTCAACCTGAGTGCCCTGCTGTCCCAGGACAAACCTTCTGGGCCAAAGAAGTCGACATTTCTGGAGACCCCGGGAACGATGTTCCATCCCAGCCGTCCTTAGTTCGTCCTGCCAGGCAGCGACAGGTTCTCGTTCTGACGGGTGCAACGGGTTTCCTCGGTAGAGAACTGCTCCGCCAGCTCATCAGCAGTAACGATGTGTCTACAATACACTGTATCGCAGTTCGCCAACCACATGGAAGACTGGATGGACCCTTCTTGCAGCCAAGAGTGCGAGTCCATCAAGGGGACCTGACAGCGAAGCAGCTTGGTTTATCCGACGAAGACGCCAGCAAGATTGTCAACCAAGCCGACGCCGTCCTCCACGTCGGAGCTGACGTGTCGTTCTTGAGATCGTACGAATCTCTCATGCGGGCCAATGTGGTGTCCACGAAAGAGCTGGTCCGGCTCGACTTGCCTCAGCTTCTACCGCTCCATTTCATATCATCGGCCACGGTCATCAGACTCTCGTAGCAGGAGTGCTTTGGGCCTGAGTCCATCAGTCCGTATCCACCGCCTCAGGAGGGATGCGACGGATTACACCGCTAGCAAATGGGTTAATGAAGTGAACATGGAACGAGTCAGCAAGGCCTTCGGTCTGACGGTTGTTATTCATCGTCCAAGCAGCATCACAGGGGATGATGTCCCTGAATCGGATTTCATGAGCAACGTGGTCACATACTCTCGCGAGATGAACTGCTATCCAGACCCCGGGCCCTGGAAGGGATATTTCGACTTTGTTTCTGTCGAAGGGGCAGCCAGGACGATCTTACGTAGCGCCATAAGCTGCGATAATCATAGGGGAAAGCATGTTAGGTACGTGTACGAGTCCAGGGAAGTCCAAGGCCCAGTTGAGGAGATCAGCTCGTTTCTCTTCGGCAAGAGTAGGTAGGGAGGAAAGCAGGCAGCTCTCAGTACAGAAAAGGGCTGCGGACGCAGTTCCAGCTGGCATGAACCCTCTACTCTCGACGTACATCTGCCAGGTGGCCACCAGGCCGCTCCTTTTCCCTCAGATTCTCAGTGATGGCGGCGAAGGATCTTAGAGGACGTTATATAAGGTTTCATAGAAACTGATTAAGGCAGTCCTGGTTCCTAAACAATTTATCTTTATTTTATTTAATACGTTGTTCTATGAGCACCTTGAGTTGCGCACCTGCTTGAGGTTAAGGTTATAGTTATCCTGCTGCATATCAAGAATCTTGAACTCCAGCTTCCAGAAAAACCCATTAGATGAGCCGAGGCCCAAGGGCCTGACACCTTGGCTTGCCGTGAGAGTAACAACTCCTTGTGCGCCTAAACGCATGCGTTTTCGGATCAGTTCTTTTGATGTGGTCCCTATTCTTTGCTCTGTTCGCTGCCCTCCCCCTGCAAGCCGAAATTCGTTTGGAGATCTTGCCGCATAACTAGTTCCTTCTCGATAAAGACCACGAGAAATGACGCGCCAGCAAAGACGATGCCAATTTGCCATACCCTCTGCAGGCTTAAGCTATAAACCCCGATGACCTCGGCAGAAACAGTCCTACTAAGGTCTTTGGTAAGAGATGAAGATGCTTTGGCATAAGCTCGGCCGGCCGCCAGACTGTTGCGCACCTCGTCGTCGTCGACCATATGCAGGAGCTGGCCAAACCGGTCGTTGAAGATGGCAGCCGGTATAGCGGCGCCCCAGATTGTCCCGAAGCTGCGGATGAAGGACCAAGTGCTCGTGCTTGATGCCGAGTCATTGTCACTGAGCTCCACTTGCACAGCTGAAAGGAGGCAGGGAATGGGAGCCGTAAGGCCCAAAGCAAGAATCAGCTGCAAGACAACCCATAAGGCCTTGTGGGAATTCTCGTCGAGGATTGAGCAAAGACCGAAGCCAAGGGTGCATAATGCGAAGCCAGCCATATGGATGGGTCGATATCGACCAGTCTTGGACATGAGGCTGCCGGCAATGCCTGCACCGAAGGGAAATAAGACGACTGTTGGCAGAAGCCAGATGCCAGATTCCTGGGGCGAGCCACCGAGAACAGCCTGGAAATAGACTGGGAAAATGAAGACGACCCATATTATAAGCAAGGAGTTGGTGAATGTAAGGAAGAAGGCGGCAACAGACGTGCGGTTGCGAAAGAACCGGAGGGGGATCAATGGCGATCGGCATTGAGGCATCGCCTGCCACACGACGAACAAGCCCAGTCCAGCGTGCCCAGCTATTAATCCTGCGATGATGCCAGGATCCGACCAAGGCTTAGAGGTACCGCCATAGGCGAGGGAGTAGAGGATGGCGACCGTTGAGGCTGCGATGATAATCGTGCCGACCCAATCGATCCGGCGTAGACGCTCGAGCACGGTACCCTCTCTCGGGTGCGCTACTCTTAACCAGACCAGGGCAATAGCGATACTCGCGGCCCCGAGGGGGATGTTGAGATACCAGATCCATCTCCACGCTCCAGCCTGGGTGAGAGCGCCGCCAAATAATGGACTCAGGCCAGAGATGGTGGTGGCGCCGCCCAGAACCATTCCTATGTACTTGCCGCGCTCCCGCAGCGGCACCAAGTCACACACAATCAGCTCGGCCAGAACGCTGATGCCACCAGAACCAATGCCTTGGACACCTCGGCCCGCAATCAGCATGGCGCCGGTCGATGCCCCCCCACAGAGACCGCTGCCTACGACGAAGACGGCGACGGCACCGATGAAGACCCCTCGCCGGCCCCAGAGGTCTGACAGCTGGCCAAAGAGCGGCTGAAAGGCAGCACTCGTGAGGAAGTAGATGTTGGTCACCCAGATGTAGTCGGGCCCCAGGTCGAGCTCGCGGACGATGGTGGGCAGGGATGTAGTGACCACGCCACTATCCAGCGTTCCTATGATTGCTGCAAGCATCAGAGAGACCATGATCATCCAGAACGAGAGACCCCGTTGACCACGGTCAGCCCCCGGGGCCGCCGGGGCATCCTTCTCGGCAGAATCTTGGCCAGGCGCTCCCTCCGGATCAGGCGGCGTACTGGATTCCAGCGCGGCGCTGTCGATCTGGTCGTGGCTGTTTCCCATAACTTATTGCTGTCCAGGAATGCGGTTATCGGTACGTGTCAAGAGTAACTTAGAGAGGTGACTGACATGCGGCGCAGGCGCTGTCGGCTTCGACGTCCATCAGGAGCACCTTGCTTAGGCAAATCACTTACTACTCCGGTTCAAGATCCCCGACTGCAGATACGAAGAAAGGAACAGTGCTCCAAGAGCAACTGCTTACCTGGCGGCAGCTGTTGGGGCAGGGGGGCTGGGAAAAGGAGATGGCGCACTCAGAGGGCCAATCACCCGACTCCCAACGCTGCGTTGGAAGTCCCATCATCCAGCCCCGTACTCTGACTGGACTGTTCTGCGAGTCGAAGATCCGAAAATCACTGTAAAGCCACGGCCGAAAGCGACCGTCGTTGCAACCTTGCATCACTCCAACCAACGCCAGGTACTAGTCCCTAAGCCCTGCGAGGTTGGCAGCCGCCCACGGCCCGTCGGCCCTGATCCAGTCGCTCGTCTTGCGGTGTGCTGTCTCGGGACATTGTTTGCGGTCATTATGTTGGTCGGTCGTGCCTGGCCGTCGCTGCGGCCTTTAGAGATCTTCCCCTCAGCAAAGCTGTCCAGCCTCAGGTAGGTCCTCGGACGCTCGTCACCCAAGATGTCGGCTGTTCTCTACCTGTCTCTGGCCTCATTCATCGCTGCATATCTCATCCATCGACAGCTCCGGCCAGAACAACGGAAACTCGAGGTTCCCCATGTGCAGCTTGAAGGGGACAGGTCCATGACAAGCTACATGACGGGGTACCAGAGCCTCGTGAACCAGGGCTACAACGAGTACACCAAAGCTGGGCAGCCATTTTCTATCCGTAACCCCTCTGACGAGAAGCGGCCGCTGGTCATACTGCCGCCGAAATACTTGGCCGAGGTTCGCAATGCGCCACATACCAAACTGAGCTTTCCGGACTTCCTCGAGAAGGTGCAGACCAGTCCCTACATGTGCTTCGAATGAGTTGAGGAGTGTTGTGCGCCTATCTCTGACTGTGAGGTACAGAGCAACCTGCTCAGAGTAGTGGGCGGACCCGAGATGAACTTCGAAGTTACGAGAGTGATGAGGTTGAATGTGAATCGATCGCTGAGTGGGTGCTCCCCTGGGCATGGTGGCCTTGCTCTCTACTGTAGGTTGCGGTCACTGACCGAGAGTTCTGCAGACTACATGGTGCCAGAGCTGCACGAGGAATGTCTGTACGCTTGGAAGAAGACTATGCCCATGTGCAAAGGTGATGCTTGATACCAATCCATCAAGTGCCCCATTCTCCAATACTGACGAGATCGTTGGCCTTGTCAGACTGGACGGCGATACATCTCACGCCAGTACTCAACCAGCTATTTGCGCGAATCGTCGCTCGTGTCACGGTAGGCCCAGAGCTCTGCCGCGACGAGGACTGGCTCCAGCTAGCCTTGTCCTATACCGACGTCACAGTCAAAGCAATTCGAGGCGTACGAGCAAGGTACCCGCCCTCGTTTCGCTTCCTCGCCCAGTATCTCGACAAGAATACACGCTCGGTTCTGCGAATCCGCCGCCAGGCAGCTGATAAGCTTCGTCCTTTCCTCGAGGCTCGACTGCGCGAATCGGACTCGACTACCAAAGATGCAGACTCTACTCATACAGATGCCATCAAGTGGCTGGCTGAGGTGTACCGCGCGAGGAACAAGCCGTTGTCTGCGGATCAAGTAGCCCAAGATGAGTTCATACTCAACGTCGCGTCAATCTCCAGTTCCTCGGCAGCGGCTCTGTCCATGATCTACGATTTGATCGACCACCCCGATGTGCTGGAAGAGATCAGAGAGGAGATTTTAGACGCCAGTGCAGACTCCGGAACGTGGACTCGTCAATCACTAGGCTCATTGGGCCTCCTTGATAGTTTCATGAGGGAGAGCATGCGCTTACATACCCTACAGCAACGTGAGTGTGCCTCCGTCCCCATCTCAGATGTCATGTCAGGCGCAACCCTGCCAATAGCTCGCGCCAGAAGTACTGGTGTAAGTTGTACTGACTCGCGGGATGAAGTGACCGTGCAGCGGACGGTGATGGTGCCTTGGACCTTCAAGGATGGCCTGCACTTGCCACCTGGGACCTTCATCTCCTTTCCCAGTCAACAGGTGAATCTCGACGATGATAACTACCCAGACGCAACATCCTTCGACGCACGACGATTTCTCCGTAAGCGGGTGGACATCGACCCCAACAAATTCCACTTCGCCTCCGTCTCAGACGACTATCTCGTTTTTGGGGCCGGATTCCACGCCTGCCCTGGACGATTCCTTGCCCAAGACGTCTTGAAACTCATGCTCATCCAGTTGTTGACACGATACGACATCAAGTTGGCGGGGGAAAGTCAGTCCCGACCACCGGACATGGTCTATAACTTTTCAAATATGCCAAACCTGGCTGCACAGGTGATGATTAGGGAGAAGAGAGTCTGATGCACTAATAGAGCCGCGTTTCCCTCGAGGGTGGCATTGAGTTAAGGCCTCTTGAGCTGACTGGAGCGCCTGCGTGAGATGGACACGGTGCATTTTTCGAACACAAAGCGTTCCGTCTTATAAGTACCTAGTAATAGTGCTATTATCGATAGAAAGTGCAATACTCGATCCCGGCTATAATCACGCACTTTCGCTGTTATGCTCGCTCAGCTTTAGTTAGTAATAGAATTGCTCGCTTACTATGATAATAAGTTTCTTTCTCCGTATAACTGCTTCTCGTATTACTTTTAAGCTTAGTATAAGTAGGCTGTTAACTATTACTTAAGTAATATACTTAATATATATTAAAATCGTTATAGCGGTTTAAGGTTAAAGCCGAGGATTTAACACTTATTAAGTGAAAAATAAAAAGTTTAAAAATAAAACTTAAAATATAATAATAAACCTCCGTTAAAGTAAATTATTAAATAAAAATAAAGTATAATAATAATTAATTTTTTATTTATTAAAATATAATTATAATTATATAAACTTTTTTTTTAAAAAAAAACTTAAAGGCTTATTAAAGTAATTATATTAATTAAAAAGGGTTATAAGGTTTTATTATTATTAGAAATAAGTCTTTTTATTAATAACCGTTATTTTTAAATTAAAACCCTTTAAATTATATAACGATTATAGCTAGTAGTACGGTATAACTACGCTATAACCGGTATTAAGTTTTATTTGTAAATTAAAATATAAGAAAAACCGAACGCTAGTATTTAACTTAAGCTAGTTATTAACTATTTTATAACTCTTATATTAAACACGATTTTAACCCGATTATACGATTTTTACTATTTCGAATTCGCTGGTTTTTTTAATTTAGCTTATTTCTTATTCCGCGATATTACTCTAAATATTAATATTATTATTTTAAAATATAATCTCTAGTTACGGGTATTTTAATTCCTATTTAGTAATCGGCGCATAATATCGGCAAAATATTATCTTTTTAGTTATAAAACATCGGCTTATACCTTATAAGGTAGGATTATTCTTATATTCCTTTATAATAAGCTTTAGTTTAAACACTTAAAAAAGAGATTTAAGGCTTAAGTTAAATAATCCGAGGAGAGCGTTAACCCGGTCGACTTCGTAATTTTAGCTTTTATTAAAATAGCTTAAAGCGCTGCGGGTTTAATAAACAGCTCTACTCTTTAAGCCGATTATATTAACCTAAATAAGGTAGTATAAAAGGGTTATAATACTTTTAATAAGCTTTATTAAATCGCGTTTATAGCTTATTCCGGTATTATATCGGTCGCTTCTCAGGTCTCGCGTGTAAAAGCCAGCGCGGAGATGTTAAAAAAGGCTTTATTATATATATAAAATACTCTCCGCCTGAATATAAATATAACCTTTTATTATTACGATTTTATTGCGGAGTATATTATAATAGTTAATTATAACACTTTAATAAAAGAGGATTTTTATCGGTGTTTTTTTTTTAAACGCTTAAGTTAAACCGCTTAAGTTTACTAGTCGCGTAAAATATATAATAGCTATTACGTAGTAAATAATCCTTTAAATAGCTTATTTAATTAAACGTATAACCGCTAATAATAATCTTCGGGATTTAGGTAAAATAAAAATCTTCCTTTTACTTTACCACTTTATTTCGATTATATTAACCAGAATATAAGCTATAAATTTAAGCGCCGCGTGTATAAAACGAATTGTTTTAATATTAAAAAGGTATTATTTTAAATAACCAGTTAACGATTCGGTTAATACTACGTAATCCCGTTAATAGCTAATATTTAATCTTTATATTAATATTACCTTACTTTATTCCGGCGTGCTTTAGCTCGATTTAATTAATAAAAGCTAGATTAAAAAACTTAAGCTATTAAGGATTAAGACGATTACGAGCTTAATATTTTTTTCTCCGCTAATAAGAGTTATTAAAACCCGGTTATTATTAACCGGATTAAAACCAGGAATATACGTGGGGTTATTTATATTATCTAGGAAAATAAGCTTATACCGCTTAAAATAAGCTAAATATCGATTCGCTTTATCGCTAATCTTCGTGCAGCTTATTACGCGTATTATAATAAGCCGTTATACCAGCTTTCGGCTTATAATAAATCGGTTATTATTTAATACACGCGAAACTTCGCGTTTAATTAATTAATCCTAGTAGCCAGGTAAGTTATTATTTTAGCCCTTTTTTTTTCTCCCCTTTTTAAATCTGATTAGCTTTTAGTATTATTTATCGGGTATTAACCTAGTTATCGGTGGGGATTGTAATAAAGTAATTATATTATTATACTTTACTTTAAGGTAATAAAAATATTAAAATACTCGGATTATTTAAGCTAATTAGTATATTATAAGCTGTTTTAAATAAAGTGCTCGAGTAAATAAGCTTAATAACTTTACGATTAGTAATTTTTAATACTTATTACTTAATATAATTTAAACGGATTACGGGTAAATATACTATAATAAACGGCTTTTATCGTAATTTTATCGCTATTAAGTTTTTAAGCCTGCTAATTAGCTTTAATAGCTAAATACAACCGAGTAGTGTATTAAAACGGATTAATTTATAAATATAAAGAGGAGATACGCCGCTTTATTTTTTATAAAGGTGATATTATTATATACCGCGGGGATAATTACGGCGTAGTTTATTATATTTTTCTTTTTAGCATTTATAATAAGCGTTATATCTTCTTTATTATTACTCCGCTAAAGCGAACCGGTAAGGTTAATAACCTTCTCGGAATAAAAATATTAAATAAACAGGAAAAAGCACTTATTATTATCGGCATTATTATAATCGAGCTAATATAACCGTATATCGTTTATATTCCTAGTATTAATTATATTCTTATTAACGTAAATGTTAAAACGCTATAATTAATTAATTATACGTAAAATGTTAATTAATAATCTCGTTTTAACTATACTCCTTATTTTTTAATAAAGTTCTTATTTAATATAGCTTTATAATTACTCGTTTAAACCCGACTTTTATAAAAACGCGATTTTAATCACTTTTCTTAATTAACCCTTTTTACTCGCAGTGAGTTAATATTACTTTTTTTAAGCTAATATAACCGCTAATATCTGCTTTTAAAGTTAGAATTAACGCATAGATTATTAGTAAAGCTGGTAACGATAAGCGGTTATATAATAAAGTGATAAATCGTAGCGGTGTAAAACCGACCGGTTATTTTATTATAAACTAAAAGCTAGTAAGCTAGCCGAGCAGGTAAAAACGGGAGATATACCGCGCACTATTATATTTATACTAAATCCCGCTAATTTATTATTTACTTTTATTTTTCAGTTTTCTCCAGTTTATTATATAAAAAACACCTGGTATTTAAACCTTTACGCCTTTAACTAGTGCTTTATTATAACACCCAGAGTTATTATATTAGTTTTTAGTTTTTAGTTTTAATCTTAATCACTAGTTTATCTAGTAATTAAAATCCGTAAATCTGCGGATTAATATAGTCTTAATTAAGGCTCGGACTAGTTTAGCTTAGTTTTAATTAAAGCTCGGGCTAACTAAGCTTAGTTTTAATTAATCTTAATTAGTTTTAATCCGGATTAAAAGATTAAAGGTTTTTTTATAAAGTATTAAAACCAGTATTTAAAAGTCAATAAACAATATTCTTAAAAACGTTTTTAAGAAGTTATAATATAAAGTTTTTAAAAATACAATTACTTTAGGCTTATTAATTCCTTAATTTTAAATAGATTTTAATATAATCTTAGTGTAAAGTAATAACTCGTATAATACGTATTATAAAGCTATAAAGGTTGAAAATAGCCTTAACGCTAGTTAAAAAGAATTGTTTTTAAGTATATTATCTTATAAAGTTATAATATAATGTTTTAAGAAATATATTTACTTTAAGCTTATAAGTTCCTTTACTCCTTTCCGTTTTTAATATACCTTTACTATAAAATAAAAACCCTTATAACACGTATTATAAAAATATAAAGGGTAAAAACAACCTTAACGCTAGTCTTAAAGAATTATTTTTAAGTACGTTTTCTTAAAAAGTCATAATAGAAAGTTTTAAGGAATGTAATTATTTTAGCCTTATAAGTTTCTTTACTTTTTTCCGTTTTTAATATGCCTTCGTTATAATATAAAAACCCTTATAACACGTATTATAAGGGTGTATAAGGTAATAACAACCTTAACGCTAATCTTAAAAGCTATTTATATACTTTGCCTTAAAAAGTTTAAATATAAAGTTTTAAAAAATATAATCACTTTAGCCTTGTAAATTCCCTACCTCTTTATTATTTCTAATATCACTTTACGAGAGATTACGAATACGTATAACACGTATTATAAAGTTTAAAAGCGTAAAAAAAACCTTAACGCTAGCCTAAAAAAACTATTTCTAAAGGAATTTTCTTGAAATATTATAATACGAGAAGTTAAGAAACCTAATTCCCTTTAATTAATACCTTTTGCGCTAATACCTGGTTTTTAATATATTACTTATAATATATATATATAACGCTTATCCGCTTTATAAATGTTAATTAAATAAAAGGGTTTTAATACTAGTTTACCCTATTATAAATGTTTTTCTATACTTTATACCCTTTTTTTAATTTGAAAAACTACTTTTATATATAAAAAAACTATATTACAAGCTTAATCTCTTTAAAATTTAAATATAAGGTAATATAATAAAAAAGAACTCTTTTTTTAAAAGCCCCACTTAAAACATTTAGTTTTTAATCCGGATTAAAAGTAATTAAGACTAATATTAATTAATCTTAATTAAGCCTCGGACTGATTAACTTAATCTTAATTAGGGCTCGGATTAATTAAGCCTAGTTTTAGTTGAAAATCGGATTAATTAAGAGTAATGCTAAGCATTAATTAATCACTAATTAATAATTAAACTATAACCTTAATAACACTTAGGATTATATATATTATTATATATATCTGCTTTTTACGTGGTTTTTCGCTATTCTTATTTAAGCTTAGCTATTATATTATCGAGTATACGGATATAGTTATAACTTATAAGTAGTTTAACGGAAAGGGTGTATAATAAAGTATAAACAGGGTTAAAAGTGTAAATAATAAAGCGTAAAAGGGTATAAGTAATTAAGCCTGCTTATACCTTATAAACTAGCTGGTGATTTACGCGTATAAAAAAAAACTAGTAATAACCGCACGTGATTTAGCTTATTTCCTAAAAAGCGCGCTAATACCCGCCGTTATAAACCTATATACGAGCTAATATAACGAAACTTTTTTATATAATAATCATTTATTATATAATACTTATAAATTAAAGTAATTTTTATAATAAATTATAATTATTATTAGATTTAATAATTATTATAAACCTCCCGAAAACTTTATTACGGTATATTACTACCTTTATTCTATTTTAAAAATAGGTTTTTAATATAATAAAAGCAGTAATATAACCTTAATTTTATTATTATTTAACCTTAATATGTTTTAATATTTAAAACATAGTTTTTTTAGTCTTATTTAAAAACCTTACTTTATTATCCGGATTAAAATTAAAAAACTAATACTAGTTAGTTTTAATTAAGACTCGGATTAACTAGCCTAGTTATAATTAAAACTCGGACTAATTAAGCTTAGTTGTAAATAAGGCTCGGTCGAATTAAAATTAATGCTAAAAATTAATAAGTAATAAAGAGATAAATAAAGAATAACCCTGGTTATTATATTAGTTTTTAACTCTTAGTTTTAATTTTAATTTTTAATAAGTCTAGTAAGAAAGTTTATATATCTGCGGATTAATTTAATCTTAGTTAAGGTTTTAATTTAATCACTAGTTAACTATTAATTAGTTTTTTAACATTACTTTTAATTTATCCAGGCTTTTAATCCGAGCTTTTATTAAAGTTAATTATAATTAAACTTAATTAATCTTAATCTATATTAATTATTAAAGGTTTAAAATAAAGCTTTAAAAGGTTTTACTTAAAGGTTAACCTTATATATAAATATAAAAAAAAATGTGTATAACACGGCTTTTATTATATTAAAATGTTGATTTAAAGCTTAAAAAACAATTTATATAAGCATTAATAATAAAGTGAATTAATATTTAATAGTTTTTATTTAAATTTAATAAGGAAATAAGGGTTGTTGAAATAAAATATAAATAGTATATTAAAAACGAGAAAGATTATAAAAGTTATTAATTAAAGGAAATTAGGTTTTTTAACTTTTCGTATAATAATATTTAAATAAATCTTATTTAATAAAGGTTTTTAAGGCTAGCGTTAAAGTTCTTTGAGTTTTTCTTTGCTTTATAAAGCGTATTATACGTATTCTTAACCTTTTATAGAATAATACTAAAAACGAGAAAAAGTAGGGATTTTATAAGGCTAAACTTATTGCATTTTGTAAAACTTGACATTATAATTCTTTAAAAGAAAGTATTTAAACAAAACCCGTAAAAGCTGGTATTAAGCTTGTTATTAACTTTTATAGCTAGATAAAACGTAATATAAGTGTAAGTAGCCTTTATTTAAGTCGTAAAAGAAACTAGAAAATGTTAAAGAATTTATAAGGCTAAAATAATTGCATTTTTAAAAGATTTATATTATAATAAATTAAGAGATCGTAGTTAAAAATAATTCTTTAAAACTAGGGTTAAAATAGGTTTTAACCTTTATAGCCTTATATAAGGTTATTATATTAATCTTTAGTTTTTAGTTTTAATCTTAGTTATTAATTAGTCTAGTAATTATAATCCGTAAATCTGCGGACTAATCTAGTTTAAATCAGGGCCCGGATTAATTAAGCTTAATTTTAAATAAAGCTCGAATTAATTAAACTTAGTTTTAATTAGTCTTAGTTAATCTTAGTCCGGATTAAAGGATTAAAGGTTTTTAATAAAGTATTAAAACTAGAAGTTTAAAGTAAAAATTTTAAATTTTTACGTACGTTTTTTAACAAGTTATAAGGTAAAATTTTAAGAAATATATTTACTTCAGCCTTATAAACTCCTTAATTACTTATACGTTTTTTCAATCTTATTAGAAAATGATGATTGTTTTAATACGTATTATAACGCTATAAAGGTTAAAAACAACCTTAACGCTAGCCTAAAAGAATTCTTTCCAAATACGTTTTCTTAAAAACTTATATTATAAAGTTTTAAAAAATGCATTTAATATAGCCTTGTAAACTCCTTAAATCTTTATAGGTTTTATTATAAAGCTGCTAGAAATTAAAGTTTTATTTAATACGTATTATAACGCTCTAAGAGATAAAAACAACCTTAAAGCTAGCCTTTAATAACTTTGTTTAAATACGATTTTTAAAAAAGTTATAATATAAAGATTTAAGAAATATAATTACTTTAGCCTTATAAGTTCCTTAACTCTTTACAAGTTTTAAAATAAACTTATTAAAAATTAAAGATTATTTAAATACGTGTTATAACGCTATAAAAGTTAAAGATTACCTTAACGGTAGCTTAAAAAATTATTTCTAAGTACGTTTTCTTAAAAAGTTATATTATAAAGTTTCGAGAAATGTATTTAATTTAGCCTTATAAATTCCTTAGTTCTTTATAGGTTTTAAAATAACCTTACGAGAGATTAAAGATTAATATACTACGTATTATAACGTTTTATAGGTTAAAAACAACCCAAAGCTAGCTTTTATTAACTTCTTTTAAATACGTTTTCTTAAAGAGTTATAATGTGAAGTTTTAAGAAATACAATTACTTTAGCCTTATAAATTCTTTAACTCCTTATAAGTTTTAATATAAGCTAATTAAAAAGTAAAAAGTATTATAATACGTATTATAGCGTTATAAAGATTATAAACGACCTTAACGCTAGCTTTAAAGAATTATTTCCAAATACATTTTCTTAAAAAGTTATATTATAAAGTTTTAAAAAATGGTTTTATTTAACGCTTATAAACTCCTTAATTCTTTATAGGTTTTACTATTACCTTATTATAAGTGATAAATATATCGAACACGTATTAAAATGCTAGAAAGGTTTAAAAAACCTTAATGCTAACCTTATAAAATTGTTTCTAAGTACGTTTTTTTAAGAAATCGTATTATAAGATTTTTAAAAACGCAAATACTTAGGCTTTTTTATTTTTATAATATTACTACGTATACATTATATATTATAATCCTTATTTGTAAAATATATAAAATAATAAACCGTTATCTTATTAAGCCCCACTTAAAACCTTTGGTTTTTAATCCGGACTAAGATTAATTAAAACTAATATTAGTTAATCTTAATTAAGGCTTAAACTAATTAACTTAATCCTGGTTAGGGCTCGGATTAATAAAGCTTAATTTTGATTAAAGCTTAGATTAATTAAAACTAATATTAAAGATTAATTAATAATTAGTTAGTGATTAAATCACAACTTTAGCCCTATATAATATATTATAAGGGTTTTTAATATATAATAAAAGGGTATTAAAAACTATAAGTAGTAAAACAACTTATAAAGCTAAAGCGATTACATTTCCTAAACTTTTTATTATAATTTTCAAAAAAACGTTTTAAAAAATTTCTTTTAACTAGCGTTAAGGTAGTTTTTAACCTTTATAGCTTTAATATACGTATTAGCCGAGTTTTTAGTTTATATTAAAGTAATATTAAGATTATTTAAAAGTTAAGGGCTTTATAAGGCTAAAGTAGTAAAATTTACAAGAACTTTATCTTATAAATTTTTAAATAATATATTTAAAAACATTGTTCTTTAACTTTAAAGTACTAGCTTTATTACGTTATTAAAAACTTTAATCCTTTAATCTTAATTGAAACTAATTAAAATGAGTTAAGATTAAGCTTAATTAACCCGAGCTTTAACTAAGATTAAATTAATCCGCAAATTTAAGCACTTTTATTATTAATTTAATAAAAAACTAATACTTAGATTAAAAACTAATATAATAACCCTATTTTTAAAAACTTTCTTTTAAAAAGCGATAATATAAAGTTTTAATAGAATATAATTAGTATAGTTTTATAAATTTCTTAACTCTTTATCGTATGAAAGTTTACTTAAATAAAGAGTAAAAATACGTATAATACGTATTATAAAACTATAAAGGTTAAAACGGATTTTAACGCTAGCCTTAATAAGTTATTTCTTAATAAGATTTCTTTAAATAATATAATACGAGAAGTTAAAAAACCTAGTTTTTTTTCATTAATAAGTTTTATTCTTTAAATAAAATCTATATTATATATAATTAATCTTTTTCTGTTTTTTTAAAATGTAATAAAAGGTGTTTAGTATTAATTCATTTTATTAAAAATGCTTTTATAAACTTTATTACTTTATCTTTATTCTTAAAAATTACTTTTTAAAATAATAAAAACTATATTTTATAATTTCTTTATAATTTTAATATAATATTATATATATATATAAACGGGTTTTCTTATAGCTTTACTTAAAACCAGGGTTGTAATTTAATCACTAATTAAATCTTATTTAATCCTTAGCATTAGTTTTAATTAATCCGAGCCCTAATCAAGACTAGGCTAATTAATCCGAGCTTTAACTAAGACTAATTAATATTAGTCTTAGTTAATCTTAATCCGGACTAAAGACTAAAGCTTTTAAGCAGGGTTGTGATTTAGTCACTAATTAGTCATTAATTAGTCCTTAGCATTAGTCTTAATTAGTCCGACCCCCTAACTAAGACTAAGCTAGTTAGTCCGAGGCTTAACTAAAACTAACTAACATTAGTCTTAGTTAGTCTTAGTCCGGACTAAAGACTAAAGGTTTTAAGTGGGGCTTAATAAAATAACGGTTTATTATACTATATATTATAATAAGTAAAAGTCATAATACCTAGTTTATACGTAGTAATATTATAGAAGTTAAAAAGCCTAGGTATTTGCGTTTTTATAAATTTTTTAATACGACCTTTTTAAAAAACGTACGTAGAAATAACTATATAAGGCTAGCGTTAAGGTTCTTTTTTGCCTTACTAGCTTTACAAAACGTTTTATACGTGTTTATAACTTATAATAAAGTAATAGAAAAATATATATAGAATTAAGAAATTTATAAGGCTAACCTTAATGCGTTTCTTACAATATCATAATATAATCTTTTAAGAAATTATGCTTGGAAATAGTTCTTTAAAGCTAGTTTTAAGGTTGTTTTTAACTTTTAATGCCTTATAATACGTGTTATAACCGTCTTTAAATCCTGGCAAAGTTATATTAAAGTCTAAAAAAGGTTAAGGAACTTATAAGGCTAAAGTGATTGCATTTCTTAAAACTTCACAATATGACTTTTTAAGAAATCGTCCTTAAAAATGGTTCTTTAAGGCTATAGCTAAAGCCGTTTTTAGCCTTTACAGCCTTATAATACAGCTTATACGTGTTTTTAATTTATGCGAAGATGACGTTTAAACCCGCTAGGAGTAAAGGGATTTATAAGGCTAAAGTGGTTGTATTTATTATAACTTTATATTGTAACTTTTTAAGAAATAGTACTTAGAAATAGTTCTTTAAGCCTAGTGTTAAGGCCGTTTCTAACCTTTATAGCCTTATAATACAGCTTATACGTGTTTTTAATTTATGCAAAGGTGACGTTTAAACCCGCTCGGAGTAAAGGGATTTATAAGGCTAAAGTGATTGTATATCTTAAAACTTTATATTATGACTTTTTAAGAGAACGTAATTGGAGATAATTATGTTAAGCCAGCGTTAAGGCCGATTTTATCCATTATAGCGTTATAAAACGTGTTATATATGGTTTTAATTTATGGTAAGGTAATATTAAAACCTATAAGGACTTAAGGGATTTATAAGGCTAAAGTGATTGTATTTCTTAAAACTTTATATTATGACTTTTTAAGAAAACGTACTTAGAGATAATTCTTTTAAGCCAGCGTTAGGGCCGTTTTTAACCTTTATAGCCTTATGAAATGCATTATAAGTTTTGTTACTTTATGCTAAAGTATTATTAGAATATATTTAATATTAAGGAATTAATAAGGCTAAAGTGATTATATTTCCTAAAACCTAGCATTATAACTTTTTAAAACCCGTGTTAATAATTATTTTTAAACACTTAACTTTGGATTTTTTACGACTTTTGCGCTTAAAAAACCAGGTTTTTTAAATTTTTAATAAAAACTTTTAAAAACCTTTAGTCCTTTAGTCCGGACTAAGACTAACTAAGACTAACTAAGACTAAGCTTAATTAGTCCGACCCCCTGACTAAGACTAAATTAGTCCGCAGATTTACGGACTTTAGTCACTAGACTAATTAGTGACTAAGATTAAGACTAAAGACTAAAGACTAATATAACAACCCTGCTTTTAAGTGGGGCTTAGGTAAAAGAATAATCTTTAATATTATACTACGCTATAAATAAATAAGGAATAAAATAAGCTTATATTACAGGTTTTAATATATTTAAAAGTTATTTTTAAAATGGAAAAAAGGAAAGAAAGTGTATAAAAACATTTATATTAAAGTGTATTCTTATTTAAAAGTATTTATTTAACCTTTAAAAGGTTTTAACTACTGTATTATATTATATATACTTAATAGCTATAATGAATATAACTTGAATAAAACTTATTAATTAAAAGAAATTAGGTTTTTTAACTATTTATATCTAGGGTTGTTATTATAGTCTTTAGTTTTTAGTCTTAATCCTAATCACTAATTAAACTAATAATTAAAGTCCGTAAGTCTGCGGACTAATCTAGCCTTAGTTAAAACTCGGATTAATTAAGCTTAGTTTTAGTTAATCTTAGTTTGTTTTAATTCGAATTAAAGGATTAAAGGCTTTTTTATAAAGTATTAAAACCAGTTTTTTAAAGCTAAAAAATAATATTTTTATATACGTTTTATTAAAGGTTATAAGGTAATGTTCTAAAAATGCAATTAATTTAGCCTTATAAAGTTTATAAAACCTTATAAGTTGTAATATTACTAGGGTTGTGATTTAATCACTAATTAGTTATTAATTAATCCTTAGCATTAATCTTAATTAGGCCGAGCCCTGATTAAAACTGAGCTAGTTAGTCCGAGCCGTAACTAAGATTAATTAAAATTAGTCTTAATTAGTTTTAATCGAGATTAAAGACTAAAGGTTTTAAGCTGGGCTTAAAGAAAAAAAAGGCTTTTTTATTATATTACCTTATATTTAAATTATAAATAGTTTAAGCTTAATATATAGCTTTTATTATACGTAAAAGTGATTTTTAAAAGTGAAAAAAAGAATATAATAAATAAAAATACTTATAATAAAACAAGTATAATATATATAAAAAACCTTTTACGGCTTATAATTAAGCGTTTTTTAAATAAGTATAGTATGATAACATACTTTATATATGTTTATGATTTAGCTTAAATTTACTTTTAAAACTAAAAATAATGGAAGGAGGTTTAAAGCTAATAAATACAGGTTTCTTAAAACTTTATATTGTAACTTTTTAAGAAAACGTATTTAATAATACAATTATAAAGCTGCTATAAAGCCTGTTTTAAACCTTTATAGCGTTTAAAGACGTTTTATACGTATTTATAACTTATATAAAGGTTATATTAAAAGTGGTAGGGAGAATAAGGAGTATTAAAGCTAATAAAGTTAGGTTTTTTAAAACTTTATATTATAGTTTTTTCAGAGAATGTATTTGGAAATACCTTTATTAAGCCCCTATCAAGCCTGTTTTACACTTTTATAGCGTTAAAAGACGTAGAAAACGTATCTCTAACTTATATAAAGGGTATATTAAAAGTGGCGGAGAGAATAAGAAGTATAAAAGCTAATAAATTCAGATTTCTTAAAACTCTATATTATAACTTTCAAGAAAACGTATTTAGAATAACCTTTATAAGGCCCCTATTAAGGTTGTTTTAACTCTTTATAGGTTTTAAAAACGTCTTTTTTATAAGTTTATTTTATAAAAAGGTTATATAAAAACCTGAAAGGTATTAAGCAGGGTTATGATTTAATCATTAATTAATTATTAATTAGTGCTTAGCATTAATCTTAGTTAATCTAACCCCCTGATTAAAACTAAGCTAATTAGTTCGAGCCTTAACTAAGATTAATTAACATTAGTTTTAATTAATCTTGGTCCGGATTAAAGATTAATGGTTTTAAGTGGGGCTTTAAGAATAAAAAAGTTTTTTTTATTATATTACCCTATATTTAAATTATAAAGAGATTAAAGTTATAACGTAGCTTTTATTATATATAAAACTAGTTTTAAAACTATAGAATATAAAATAAAGTATATAAAACCACTTGTATAAAAGGGACTTTTTATTAAAAACTTTTTATTTTACCTTTAAAAAGTGTATATTATT
This sequence comes from Xylariaceae sp. FL0804, assembly GCA_022539325.1. Lineage (NCBI taxonomy): Eukaryota > Fungi > Ascomycota > Sordariomycetes > Xylariales > Xylariaceae > Xylariaceae sp. FL0804. The sequence continues at coordinate 158,322 of JAJKLG010000020.1, read as the reverse complement.
ATATTATAATTTATATATAAGATATATATAAAACAAAGTATTAGCGCGGAAGCTATTACTTAAATAAAATTAGATTTTATAACATTTTATATTAGAACGCTTTAAGATAATATACTTAAAGATAATTATTTTAAGCTAGTATTATTGCCGTTTTAGACTTTTATATTTTTAAAGTTCGTATTATATATGCTTTTAACTTATGGCGAGGTGGTATTAAAACCTATAAGGAATTAAGGGATTTATAAGGCTAAAGTAATAATATTTTTAAAAACTTTATATTATAACTTTTTAAGAAAACGTATTTAAAGATAATTATTTTAAGCCAGTATTATCGCCGTTATAGACTTTTATATTTTTAAAATACGTATTATATATATTTTTAATTTATAATAAAGTATTATTAAAACCTATAAACAATTAAGGGATTTATAAGGCTAAAGTAATTGTATTTCTTAAAACTTTATATTATAGCTTTTTAAGAAAACCTATTTAGAGATAATTCTTTTAAGCCAGCGTTAAGGCCGTTTTTATCCATTATAGCTTTATAATACGTATTATATATACGTTTAATTTATAATAAGGTAAAATTGAAACCTTTAGGGAATTAAGGGATTTATACGGTTAAAGTAATTATATTTTTTAAAACTTTATATAATAACTTTTTAAGAAAGCATATTTAAAGATATTTTTTTAAAGCCAGCGTTAAAGCCCTTTTTAATCTTTATAGCCTTATAAAACGCAATATAAGTATTTTTACTTTTTGCTAAGGTATAATTAGAATTTATTTAATTTTAAGGAATTTATAATGCTAAAGTGGTTATATTTCTTAAAACCTAGTATTATAACTTCTTAAAACCCGTATTAATAATGATTATTAAATACTTAACTTTGGATCTTTTATTACTTTTACGCTTAAAAAACCAGGTTTTTCGAATTTTTTATAAAGCCTTTTATAAACCTTTAATCCTTTAATCCGGACTAAAACTAACTAAGATTAACTAAGATTTAGCTTAATTAATCCGAGCCTTAACTAAGACTAAATTAGTCCGCAGATTTACGGACTTTAGTGATTAGACTAATTAGTGATTAAGATTAAGACTAAAAACTCAGGACTAATATAATAACCCTGATAATACGTATTATACTTATTTTTAATTTCTAAAAAGGCTTTATTAAAACCTTAAAGGAGTTCCGCGATTTATAGGGCTAAAACGATTACATTTCTTTAAACTTCACACTATAACTTTTAAAAAAAACGTACTTGGAAATAACTTTTAAAAGCTAGCGTTAAGGTTATTTTCAACCTTTAAAGCGTTATAATACGTATTATAAGTAGTTTTAATCTCTAGCAAGGTGATATAAAGGGTTATTAAATTAGTTCTTAGTCTTTAGTCTTAATCTTAATCACTAATTAATTTAATAACTAAAGTCCGCAAATCTACGGATTATTTTAATCTTAGTTAAGGCTCGGATTAAAGGTTTTAGTCTTAGTTAATCTTAGTTAGTCTTAATCCGGATTAAAGGATTAAAGGTTTTTTTTATAAGATTAAAAATATAATATATAGCTTAAATCAGGCTTATAAAAATTAACCTTACGTACGTTTTTATTAAGAGTTATAGTGTAAAATTCTAAGAAATATAATTATATTAGGCTTATAAATATCTTAATACCAGGGTTATTACATTAGTCTTTAGTTTTTAGTTTTAATCTTAGTTATTAATTAGTTTAATAACTAAAGTCCGTAAATCTGCGGACTAATTTAATCTTAATTAGGGCTCGGACTAATTAAGCTTAGTTTTAATTAAGGCTCGGATTAATTAAGCTTAGTCTTAATTAGTCTTAGTTAGTTTTAGTCCGGATTAAAGGATTAAAGCTATTTTTTTAAAGTATTATAACCAGGGTTGTTATATTAGTCTTTAGTCTTTAGTCTTAGTCTTAATCACTAATTAGTCTAGTAACTAAAGTCCGTAAATCTGCGGACTAATTTAGTCTTAGTCAGGGGGTCGGACTAATTAAGCTTAGTTTTAGTTAGTCTTAGTTAGTCTTAATCCGGACTAAAGGACTAAAGGTTTCTAAAAGTTTTTATAAAAAATTTAAAAAACCTGGTTTTTTAAGCGCAAAAGTAGTAAAAAATCCAAAGTTAAGTGTTTAAAAATAATTATTAACACGGGTTTTAAAAAGTTGTAATGCTAGGTTTTAGGAAATATAATCACTTTAGCCTTATTAATTTTATTAATATTGAATGAAATCTAAAAGTACTTTAGCATAAAGTAGTAAAACTTATAATGCACTTTATAAGGCTATAAAGGTTAAAACCGGCCTTAACGCTGGCTTAATAGAATTATCTCTAAGTACGTTTTCTTAAAAAGTCATAATGTGAAGTTTTAAGAAATATAATCACTTTAGCCTTATAAATTCTTTAAGTCCTTATAGGTTTTAATATCACCTTGTTATAAATTACAACCTTAAATAATACGTATTATCACGCTATAATGGATAAAATCGGCCTTAACGCTGGCTTAAAATAATTATCTCCAAGTACGTTTTCTTAAAAAGTCATAATGTGAAGTTTTAAGAAATACAATCTCTTTAGCCTTATAAATCCCTTTACTCCAAGCGGGTTTAAACGTTACCTTTGCATAAATTAAGAACACGTATAAGCTGTATTTTAAGGCTGTAAAGGTTTAAAACGGCCGTAACACTAGGCTTAAAGAATTATTTCTAAGTACCATCTCTTAAAAAGTCATAATGTGAAGTTTTAAGAAATGCAATCACTTTAGCCTTATAAATTTCTTAACCTTTTATAGACTTTAATATAACTTTGCCAGGATTTAAAGACTATTATAACACGTATTATAGCGCAATAAAAGTTAAAAACAACCCTAAAGCTAGCTTTAAAGAATTATTTCGAAGCATAATTTCTTAAAAGATCACATTATGATATTTTAAGAAATGCAATGAGTTTAGCCTTATAAATTTCTTAATTCTTTATATATTTTTCTATTACCTTACTATAAGTTATAAACACGTATAATACGTTTTGTAAAGCTAGTAAGGCAAAAAAGAACCTTAACACTAGCCTTATAGAATTATTTCTAAGTACGTTTTTTAAAAAGGTCGTATTATAATTTTTTTAAAAACGCAAATACTTAATCTCTTTAACTTCTATAATATTACTACGTATAAACCAGGTATTATAACTTTTGTTTGTTATAGTATATAGTATAATAAACCGTTATTTTATTCAGCCCCACTTAAAACCTTTAGTCTTTAGTCCGGACTAAGACTAACTAAGACTAATGTTAGTTAGTCTTAGTCAAGCCTCGGATTAACTAGCTTAGTCTTAGTCAGGGGGTCGGACTAACTAAGACTAATGCCAAGGACTAATTAGTGACTAATTAGTGACTAAATCACAACCCTGATTATAACTAGATTAGTAACCTTAAAAAACAAAATTTTTAAATCCGTTTTCTTTAGAAGTTATAATATAAAGTTTTAAAAAATGCAATTACTTTAGCCTTATAAACTTCTTAACTCCTTTTCAACTCTAATATTACCCTAGAATAAATTACATCCGCTTTAAACACGTATTATAAGGCTGTAAATGTTTAAAACGGCTTTTACCCTAGCCTTAAAGAGTTATTTCGAAGTACGTTTTCTTAAAAGTTTAAATGTGAAGTTTTAAGAAATGGAATCACTTAAGCCTTATAATTCTTTAAATACCCTGCAGATTTTAATATAAACTTCGCATAAATTTAAAACACGTATTATGCGAATTATAAGGCTTTAATGGTTAAAAACGGCTTTTATCCTAGCCTTAAAGACTTATTTCGAAGTACGTTTTCTAAAAAACTTATAATGTAAAGTTTTAAGAAATGCAATTATTTAAGCCTGATAATTCTCTTAAATACTAGCAGATTTTAATAATAACTTCTTAAAAGTTAAGAACATTTAATATGCGTTTTTATAAGGCTATAACGGTTAAAAACGACTTTTATCCTAGCCTTAAAGAATTATTTCGAAGTACGTTTTCTTAAAAACTCATAATGTGAAGTTTTAATAAATGCAATTATTTTAGCCTTATAAATTCCTTTATTCTTTATAGATTCTAGTATAGCCTGGCTAGAAATTAAAAGTTATTATAATACGTATTAAAACGCTATAAAGCTTAGAAACGACCCTACCGCTAGCTTAAAAGAAATATTTTTAAGTCCGATTTTTAAAAAAGCCATATTGTGAAGTTTTAAGAAATGCAATGAGTTTAGCCTTATAAATTCCTTACTTCTCTTTAGGTTTTATTATTACCTTCCCCGAAGCTATATCCACGTATAATACCTGTTATAAAGCTAGAAAGGTTAAAAAAGACCTTAATGCTAGCCTTATAAAGTTACTTCTAAGTACGTTTTTCTAGAAGGTCGTGTTAAAACATTTCTAAAAACGCAAATATTTAAGCTTTTTAATTTTTATAATATTATTACGCATAAGCCAGGCTTTACGTATCTTCTTTTCTTTAATACTTTATATAATAAATTGTGTTTTTATTAAGCCCTACTTAAAACCTTTAGTCTTTAATCCGGATTAAGATTAACTAAGACTAATATTAATTAGTCTTAGTCGAGGCTCGGACTAACTAGCTTAGTCTTAATCAGGGCTCGGATTAACTAAGACTAATGCTAAGAACTAATTAGTAATTAATTAATAACTAAATCCTAACCCTGTATACTACGCAGGAAATATTATCGACTTATTACTAAACACTTATTATAAGTATTGAATAAATTATAAATTCCTTTTAAACGGCCTTAGAGTAATCCGTTATTTTCTTTTTAAACTGCTCCTTACTTAAAACTCCGTTTTAAATAAGGCAAAACCTTTTTATCTCCTTAAAAGGATTGCTTTATATAATTCGCAAGGATTACACTGCTTACCCGTAAAGTGTTTAATAAAAGCTGTAACGCGTTTTATAAGGTTTATATTCTAAAATTCCTTAACACCGGTAATTTTATAATAGTATTATTAAATCTTATATTTAGCTTTAAAAGTAATAAACTTATACGGCTACGGCTTTTATAACTCCTTTATTTTATTACCCTCCTTATTAACGTGATTATACGAACGGTTTAATATTAAAGGACTTAGTTTTTAAAAGCTATAGTAAATTAACGATCGAGCCCGTTATCGTGGCCTAAGCCTTAAACACGGGGAAAATTCCGTTTAAAATTATCAGAATTATAGGTAGCTTTAAAAAGTGCTTATTTTACACCGGCTTTTTTATTAGTTTTAAAAGTAAAGGTTTTTAAAAAAAGCCCGGGGAGTTTAAAATCACTGATTAGGGTTAAAACTAAAAGGGCTTTAATTATTAATCTTTTAACTTATTTTAATAATAGTATTACGTTATGCGTAATAAAGGGTTTTTAATCAGGAAATTCCGTTAAGGCTTTTAAGGCCTTATTTTAAGTCGAGGTCGATCGCCGGTTACTTATAAGCTCGCTGGCAAAATCGCTTTTATTTAAATCAAGGTATTTTAAAGCTCTTTTAAACGATTAAAGCATACGCAGTTAATTATTATAAGGGGATTACTAGCTAAAAGCGTAAAGATTTTAATACTTAGTGTTTTTTAATAGTAAACTGCGTAAAAAAGAAAGAATAAAAGTAAATAGCAGATTAATTAAATTTTATAAAAGTATAATAATATACGGTGGGTTTTTACTCCTACCTGCTCGGCTAGCTTACTAGTTATTAGTTTACAGTAAAGTAATTAACAGGGTTGTGATTTAGTTATTAATTAGTTATTAATTAATCCTTAGCATTAGTTTTAGTTAATCCGAGCTTTAATTAAAACTAAGCTAATTAGTCCGAGCCTTAATTAAGATTAACTAAGATTAGTTTTTATTAGTTTTAATCCGGATTAAAAACTAAGGATTTTAAGTGGGGCTTAAAAACTAAAATAACTTTTAATAATCAATTATATTATAAATAATGTATTAAAATAAAAGGCTTTTTATACCGCTTTTAGTATATATAAAGTTATTTAAAAAACTAAGAAAAAGGAGAAAAGCGTAGAAAAACACTTTTACTAGGGCGAATATAATTTTCAACCCCTTTATTTAAGCTTTATAAAATGCAAAGTAATTATTCTTATATAAAGAAAAAAGTATATAGTAACGATAAGTGTAGTAAGCTTTAATAGTGGGGATTAAGCATTATAGCTAATAATATAGCTAGCGCGTAGCTGCTATATTAAACCCCACTCCTATTAACCGGACCCTATTATAAATCCTATTAACTGGTATTTGCTATTATCCTTATTAGGCAGATTCTAATATTTACCTCTGTAAAGGTCGGGTATAAAGCTAGCTTTTCTCTTTTCTTTTCTTTTTCACCTCTAGATTTTTACTTAATATTAATAAATCTCGACCTTTGTGTTAAGCCTTTAATATAATCGTAATAATCTAAAGGTTTATATATACACGGCTTAAAAAGGCCTAAATTCCCCCGAAAAAACGAATAAACCGATATTAAACCCCTATAATAAGCCGGCGGCTATTTATAAATCCCGAACCCCGAACCGAACGGTTTAAATCTTTATAAACCACTAAAACCGACGTTATAGCTAAAACCGCCGAGGAATACGAGGCCGAGGCAGCCTTTGCGGTTAACCTTAACACCGATATATTAGCTAAAGTGGATAACCACTTAAACCTCTTTTAAAACGACTTAAAAAGCAAGTATTATTATTAAACTCTTAATAATAAGTTTATATTATACTCGTAGGGTATACGAGTTAATTTTAAAACCCTTTATAAAACTCCTAAAAAGTAAGCGGAGCGGTAAAACGAGTTTAATATTAACGGACTTTATACGTTAGCTAATTTGCTTAAGCTTATAGGAGATAATCCCCTATTTAAAGCGTAACGGTTTAAAATCATTATTAATATATTATACGCGGACGATATAAAACGGACCGCTTTATTAGCCAGAGTTATAAGCCGAAGCGGTTAAAAACCGGCCTTTTACTTTAAGCCCTTTACCCTAATAAGCAAAAAGGTTTAAATAAAAACCTTTAGCGTTTATAATCTTAAAATGTTTTAAAATATATATAAATCGCACCCGGAGGCTTTTTTCGATAAAGTTAAAGCTAAAGCATTACTTTATATATCCCGAGGTTTATAAAAAAATAATATTATTCTAAACTATAAAAAGCTGGATACTAACTTAATAATACTGGGTAATTAAGCCTATTATTTTACTAAAATATCCGATAATCGCTTAGCCGAGATTAAGGCTAATTATATCGTAATCGAGGCTTATAAGGTATAAGCCCAGGCCGATATTAAGGAGATAACTCGGCTTAAAGCCAACCTGCAGAACGCTAATTAATTTATTATAAACCTGGTATAAAAACGCCGTGCTAATACGCCCCTTTTAAGCAATCTTTCCAGCTATCCCGGCCACGGCCACTTTAATACTAAAAAGTCCATTAAGGTAAACATGCTAAAGTTTTATAACGATAGCGAAAAAAATACCGTTTTCTTTGCGGTTAAATACCGTAAGCAAGAGAATTGCTTTAAGGTTAATAAGGATTAATTCCGCGATAACTAGGCATAAATAACCGATATTAAAAGTTATTTAAAGGGTAAAACCGCTAAGGTATTATACCCCTTCCTTAAACCTAATTACCTTAACTAAATCCAAACGTTTAAAAAGATAATAAAGCACTTAGTTAACGAATACTTCGATCCTAATAAAAACACTAAAGCCCGGGCGGAGTTTAACTATTTTAAGCTATAAAGTATAATTAAGTTTTAAGAGTTTAAAAATAACTTCGTTAAATTAGCGGGCGAACGCAAGCTTTAAAAGTTTAATTAAAAATATAAGCTTAACGAACATCTTTTAGGTTTTATAAAGGTATTAATAAACCGGGATTATAATAATAAAACCGTTGATTTTAAGCGGTTTTTTAAGCTTTGCACGCAGTATACTTATACGGTTTATATAAATAACCAGAAAACCGCTCGCAGAACTAATACTATTAATACTTATAATAATATAACCCGGAATAATGCTTTTAGTTTATTTAACCGTACCGCTAAAAGTGAAACTGGTTAAACTATATTATATAAAAGCACCCCGGCACCTTTTAACCGCGGTATACCCGCTCTTTATACCGGCCGAACCTTTAAAAGGATTATAAATACCGATTTTATTAAGCTAATCAGTAAGGGCCGTTATTATAATTATTATAAAACTAGTTATATTACGAAGAATTACTTATTACCCTTTTATAATAACCATTAACGCTCGGCTTCTTTTAATTACGCGGCGCGCTTAGCCGTTATTTATAAGCGTTATAATATAAATTCGGATAATAATATTCGATTAACTACCGGTAACAAGCCGGTAAAAGGTTAACCCTGGGTAAAATCGACTCCCTCCTAGGGAGGAATCCGATAACTATTATAAAACTTAATAATAATAATAATCCATTAATTAAATTCCTCGGAGGTAAACCTTTTATAGTAATATATATATTAACAGCTAATAAATTAATTATTACCTATAATATACTATTAGGTTTAGGAGTAAATAAACGGTGTTTTATAAGTCTTATATTCGTTAAGCGGCTAAAAAAAGAAATATATGCTAAAAAACGCACTAGTATCCTATTACAAATACTCTCGGGTTATAACGGGAAGGGTATATAAAACGTTTAAGAAATTATATAAATAAACTTAAAGATATAAGGTAAAATATTCCCCGGGGAGGAATTAATTATTATAAATCTCCGTTATAACCTTTTAATTAGGCGTATTTTTTTAAAGCATATAAAGCCTTAATCGATATAGCGGGCTAACGCCTTATCTTTAAAAACCCGCCTTAAAAACGATTACTATATTAAAAACAAATAAAAAAACGTTAAAAAGCCTTTAAAAAAAATACTAAGCGGCAGGATAACGGGAAAAAGTCTGCGTAAATCCCTATTAGTATTTTAAAAAGGCCGGAAAAAACCAGAGAATTAAAATCCCCCTAACCAGAGCCTTAGGCTAAAATAACCGCCGTTACCCGAAAAAAAGCGGATTATAAAATTATAAAAAAACGGATCTCCGAGCTAATAAACTAATACGTCCTTATAAAAGATATCCGTAAGGAGATAAAAAGGTGGAAAGAAAACTTAACCCTATTTAAAACCCACGCCTTTAAGAGTAAAATGGCTTAAATAAAAAGGAATCTTATAAATCATTTAGCATTACCCCCCTCTGGCTATATTAAGCGAAGTAGGAAAACACCGCTCCCGGGATTTAACCTTAAAAAGGATCGAGATTCCTAAAGCTCCTTTATACTAGCCCGGGATTTAATAGGATAATATAAAAAGCGATCCTTAATTAATATAACCGTAATAATAACGGATCCCTTTTATTTATTAATAAAGCAGGATAATAAAGGGATTTATAACACGTTTTTATAGGAAATCGATAAATTTATACTAGAGAAATAAGAAATTAAAAACCTTTTAAAAAAGGACGATAAGGAACTAATATATAAGGCCTGGGAATAAATATTAAAGGAATACCGGCCCTTATTATATACTTTTAGCAAAGTAAACTCGGATAAACTACCACTTTATCGCCCGTGTAACCACCGGATTCCACTAATAAAGGGTGCTATTCCAAAAGAATAAATGGGTAATACTCCCCTACGTAAAATATTATTAAAAGAGCTGGAAACCGTTAAAAAGTACCTAATAAAAAACATATAAAAGGGCTTTATTAAGCCTAGCGCGGCTTTTTAGGCCTCCTAAGTGTTATTTACACCTAAGGCTAATAAAAGACTATAATTCTGCGTTAGTTACCGGCGATTAAACGTAATCTCGTAAAAAAACTAATACTTATTACCTCTTATTAAGAAAACCCTCTCCCGAATCTCGAAGGCTAAAATCTTTACGAAGATTAATATCCGTTAAGCATTTTATCGAATATAAATAAACCCGGAAACCGAAGAATTAACAACCTTTAAAACCCGGTACGGTAATTATAAGTATAAAATACTCTCTTTTAAACTCTCCGGTAGCCTTACCACATTCCAGAGGTATATTAATAAGGTACTTTTTAAACTACTCGATAATTATTATAATACTTATATGGATAATATTCTAATCTATTTAAAAAGCTTAAAAGAGTATAAAATACACGTTAAAAAGGTATTACGGAGGCTATAAGAAACGGGACTCTAAGCAGATTTAAAGAAATGCGAATTTTATATAACTAAAATAAAGTTTTTAGGGTTTATTATTAGCACCGAAAGCATATAAGTGGATTTTAAAAAGGTCGAAGCGGTATAACGCTAGGAGTATCCGACTACCGTTAAAGGGATATAAGCCTTTTTCAGCTTTTATAACTTTTATCGGCGATTTATACTAGAATATAACCGGCGGGCTAAGCCCTTAATACACTTAATTAAGAATAACGTGCTTTTTAACCTTAACGCGGAATGCGAGAGAATTTTTAAAGAGCTTAAAAGGCTAATAACCTCGGCCCCCGTGCTAAGCTATTTCTCGTATAATAAGGAGATAAAAATCGAGATAAATGCCTTTAACGGAGTGATTATAAGAGCGTTAGCATAACGTAAGCCCGAAAGAGAATAATATCCCGTTTTATATTTTTTAAAAACTATATAAGGCGCAGAATTAAATTACCACGCTTATAATCGGGAGCTTTTAGCGGTAATCCGAGCCTTATAATGCTAAAAAGCCGAATTAATAGGATTATAGCGAGTATATCCCTTTTTAATCGTTATAAATCACTAAGCTTTAAAGTACTTTAATATAAAATAAAGGCTAAATATTAAATAAGCAGGTTAAGTAAAGCTTTTCTCCTAGTATAATTTTATTATTACGTACCGGCTTAGCCGGGAAAACATTATAGCTAATGCCTTATCCCGAAAATAAAAAGACTTAAAAACGCAAAAAAATAAGTAAGAAGCCTAATAATACCTGGCTATTTTTTAAAAGGTCGACTTATTTAACGGCGGTTAGCTAAGCGTACCTTTTTACGTTTTAAACCAGGATATTAAACTATTAACCATTTTAAGCACTCTGGTAATAAATAAGCTATTATAAGCTAACCGCACCGATAACTTCTTAAATAAATACCGATTATAGGCTAAAAAAAGGATTAAGTAATTTTACCCTTATTAATAAGCTATTACTCCGGGAGGGTTGCCTAATAGTTCCCGAAACCGGAGAGTTAAAAACTAAAATTATTAGGGAAGTTTATAACCGCATGGATATAATATACCCCGGCCGAAAAAAAACCCATAATTTATTAGTTTACTAATACTAATAAAGAGGTTTTTAATATAACTATAATATATACGTGGCTAATTATATAGGCTGCCGCTTAGCTAAATATCCCCGGGATAAAACCCTAAGATTATTAACCCCGCTACTAATACCCTTACGGTTATAACAGTATATAATAATAAACTTTAAGTTTATGCCTATAAATAAATACGGTAAAAACAACCTCCTAATAATTATAAACCGGTTAAGTAAAAAAGCTTAAACGATTCCTTATACCCGCTTAGTTACCGCTTAAACGGCCGTAAAATTATATTATAAGAAACCGTTCCAGGTTTTTAAACTGCCCACTATAATCACTTTTAATAAAGGACCCTAATTTATCTCCGATTTTACTAATAAGCTCTTTAAAATACTAGGAATCCGCTGGATATTAGCGTTAATAGAGTATTATAAAACCGCGAGCTAGGCAGAGATTATAAATAAATATATAAATTAATAATTAAGGCTATTTATTAACCATTTTTAAAACAACTGGTCGAAAGCTATCCCGGTAATAAATTATATATAAGCTTTACTACTTTATAAATTAACGGGGTTATTACCCTATAAAGTCGAAATAAAATTCCTTATACCCGCCCACTTTAATTAAGCGAATCGCATAACCGATTTTAAAGGCTTACCCGTTACCGAAAAGCGTATAAAGCAGGAGGCACAGCTCGCCGCGGATATATTAGCGGATTACCTAATAATAACCCGAAAAAACCTTATAAGCATATAAAAAAGAATAAACCGCTAAGCGAATTAAAAGCGTAAAAAACTAAACTTCGATATAAATAACTAAGTCTTTATCGTAAAAAGGCGCTAAGCATAGTTAATAAACCGCCTTTTTAATAAGCTTAACTACTCTTTAACACGGGCTTATTACGAAATTATTAAAAAAACTAATAATAATACCTTTAAGCTAAAAATGCTTAAAGGCTAGCGATTAATTAATATATATTATATTAACCGGCTATAACTCTACCCAAATAACCCGTTACCAGGGTTGTTATATTAGTCTTTAGTCTTTAGTCTTAGTTTTAGTCACTAATTAGTCTAGTAACTAAAGTCCGTAAATCTGCGGACTAATTTAGTCTTAGTTAGGGTTCGGACTAATTAAGCTTAGTCTTAGTCAGGGCTCGGACTAACTAAGCTTAATCTTAATTAGTCTTAATTAGTCTTAGTCCGGACTAAAAGACTAAAGGTTTTTTAATTAAATTAGTAAAACCAGTTTTTTAAAGCTAAAAAATAATATTTTCAGTACTTTTCCTTTAAAAATCGTATTATGAAGTTTTAAGAAATGCTTTTACTTTAGCCTTATAAACTGCTTAACTCCTTCTAGGATTTAATACAACCGTATTAAAAATTAAAGATAGGTTAAATACGTATTATAACGCTATAAAGGCTAGAAATAACCTTATCCCCAGCTTTAAAGAATTATTTCGAAGTACGTTTTCTTAAAAAGTCACATTATAAAGTTTTGAGAAATGCAAGCACTTTAGCCTTATAAATTTCTTACCTCTATATAGGTTTTAACAATACCTTACCAGGAATTATAAGTGCTTATAATACGTATTTTAACGCTATAAAGGTTAAAAACAACCTTATCCCCAGCTTTAAAGAATTATTTCTAAGTACGTTTTCTTAAAAAATCACATTGTGAAGTTTTAAGAAATGCAACCACTTTAGCCTTAGAAATTCCTTACCTCCTCTGCTAAATTTCATATAACCTTCTCAGAAATTAAAGATAGATATAATACGTATTATAACGCTATAAAGGTTAACAACGACCTAAACGCTAGCTTAAAAGAATTATTTCCAAGTACGTTCTCTTAAAAAGTCATATTATGAAGTTTTAAGAAATGCAACCACTTTAGCCTTATAAATTCTTTACCTCCTTTTAAGGCTTGATATAACTTTCTTAGAAATTAAAGGTAAGAATAATACGTTTTATAACGCTATAAAGGTTAAAAACGACCTTAACGCTAGCCTTAAAGAAATATTTCCAAGTACGTTCTTTTAAAAAGTCACATTATGAAGTTTTAAGAGATGCAATCACTTTAGCCTTATAGATTCTTTACCTCCTTTTAAGTTTATATATAATCTTCTCAGAAATAAGGGATAGATATAATACGTATTATAACGCTATAAAGGTTAGAAACGACCTTAACGCTAGCTTTAAAAAATTATTTCCAAGTACGTTTTCTTAAAAAGTCACATTGTGAAGTTTTAAGAAATAAAATCACTTCAGCCTTATAAATTCTTTAATTCTTTATAAGTCTTACTACAACTTCACTTAAAATTCAAAACACGTATAACACGTATTCTAAAGTAAAAGGGTTTCAAGATAACCCTAATACTAGCCTTATAGAATTATCTCTTAATACGTTTTTTTTAAAGATCGTATTATTAAGTTTTTAAAAACGCAATTACTTAGGCTTCCTACTTCTGGAATACGTATAAGCCAGGTATTAGATTTTCTATTTCTTACAACGTTTTATATAATAAATCGTTTTTTTATAAAGCCCCACTTAAAACCTTTAGTCTTTAGTCCGGACTAAGACTAACTAAGACTAATATTAGTTAGTCTTAGTCAAGCCTCGGATTAACTAGCTTAGTCTTAGTTAGGGCTCGGACTAACTAAGCTTAGTCTTAATCAGGGCTCGGACTACCTAAGACTAATGCCAAGGACTAATTAGTGACTAATTAGTGACTAAATAACAACCCTGCCCGTTACTAGGTTAGATAGCGGAGAACCCCGAGGGGAAAGTTATATAACCTGGCGGAAAAAAAGAGTAGGAAATTAAAAAGATTCGTATATTACGACTTTATCGCGGCCGGCTTTAATATTAAGCGGACTGGGTCGGTTAAAATCTTAATAATACCTGGTATTTAGCGTTAAACTTTAAAAACTCCCCGGTATTCCTTAAATAATTCCACGCCTAAAACCCGGATACCGCGAAACCGCCGGTACAGCTAGCCTAATAAGCCGCAGCGGCTTAAAACAACTCTTTTAAGCCGGCTTATATAAACAACGAGAAGGCGGCTTTACAATACACGCGACCCTAAAGGCAACGAAATACCGCCTTTTAATTAATTTAAATGGGAATTACACGCGGTTGCGTGCAACCGGTTTTTTATTACGGATTCGTTATATTTAAGCTTTAGCACGCACGCAAAGCTTATTACTTACTTAACGCCGCGTAATCGGGTAAACCCCGGCTGATTTACCCGGTAAGCACTTAAAAGCCGTTATACAGCACCGTACTATTATAACGCGTAAAAAAGCTTAACTTATCCCACTAATTAAGGTATAAAGGCTCTTAATATGGATAGCGCAGGTGGAAACCCGAGGGTATCCCCCCACTGCTTAAAAAGCGGTTATTACCACTGGAGGTATCTGGTTTAACTAGCTTATTACCACCTTTTTACTTATTTTTATACTCCCGTAATACCTTTAAAGGCTCGGGGCGAGCCTTTATTTTTAAAAGGGGGGTAATAATAATAAATATAATAAGCTTTAATAATAAGGATTAAGCATTATAGCTAATAGTATAGCTAACGCGTGGCTGTTATATTATAACCCTACTCTTATTAGCCGAACCCTGTTATAAATCCTATTAACTGGTATTTACTATTATCCCCACTAGGCAGATTTTAATATTTACCTTTATAAAGGTCGGGTATAAAGCTAGCTTTTCTCTTCTCTTTTCTTTTTCACCTTTAGATTTCTACTTAATACTAGCAAATCTCGACCTTTACGTTAAGCTTTTAGTGTAATCGTGACATATATTAAAATCGAAGCATTAACAGGAAAGTTATTAATAAACGGAGATTAGGTTTTTTAACTTTTTGTATTATAACCTTTTAAGAAATCGTACTTTAAAGAAATTACTAAAGCCTGTATTCTTAATCGTTCTCAGCCTTTTATAGCTTATAGTACGTAATATAATTATTATTACCTTATATTAAATAAAAGTATAACCCTTATAAAAGCTCGGGAATTTATAAGGTAAAAGTGATTATATTTCTTAAAACGTTATATTATAACTTTTTAAGAAATCGTACTTAGAAATAATTTTTACGGCCTCCTTTTAGCCTGTTTTTCTTTTTTATAGCCTTAAAAGACGTGCTTTATATATTACCACCTTATTTTAATATAAAGCTTAAAAGTACGCAGAGATAGAGAATTTAAAAGGTTAAAGTGATTGTATTTTTTTAAACTTTACGTTGTAACTTTTTAAGAAATCGTACTTAGAAATAATTCTTTTAAGCCTTTTATTACTTTTCTATTAACTTTTATAGCTTTATAATACGTATTATATAAGGATTTTATCTTTAACTTATTATTTAAAGCTTAATTATAAGCCGTATTCTTTAATTTTAACTTTATATTAATACTTGTTAAAAAAACCTTTAATCTTTTAGTCCGGATTAAGATTAATTAAGATTAATTAAGATTAAGCTTAGTTAATCCGAGCCTTAACTAAGATTAAATTAGTCCGCAGATTTATAGACTTTAGTTATTAGATTAATTAGTGATTAAGACTAAGATTAAAAACTAAGGATTAATATAATAACCCTGGTATTTAACGGTTTTATACCGCTATACTTTAGCTCTTTATTATAAAACCGCTTATTACTACTAGCTTTACTAGTAATATATGCGTTAATTATAATTAAAAGTTAAGAAAGATTTTAACGCTAGCCTTAAAGAATTATTTTTAAGTGCGTTGTTTTAAAAAATCGTATTATAAACAAAACGCGATTATTTAAACCTTTTAATTTCTATAATATTACTAGGTATAAACTAATTATTATATTATTCCTTTATTATAATCTTTTATATAATAAAGCGTTGCTTTATTAAGCTTTAATTAAAAACCTTAGTTTTTAATCTATATTAAAATAACTTAATACTAATGTTAGTTAATTTTAGTTTAGGCTCGGATTAACTAGAATAGTTTTAGTTAACGCTCGAATTAATTAAAACTAATGCTAAAAACTAATTAATAAGGAATAAATAACTAGAGTATAACCTTAATTATAAGTGTTTTTTAGCTTAATATAAAGTAAAATTAAAACTTATAAGGAGTAAAAAACCTTATAAACCTAAAGTAATTATATTCCTTAAAACTTTAAAATATAATTGCTTAAAAAAGTATATTTAAGAAAATGATTTTAAGCTAGCGTTAAGGTTAGCTTTAACATTAATAGTGTTATAATACGTATTATAAGTGTTTATTATTTTTAATAAGCTAATATAAAAGTTATAAGAAGTTTAGGTATTTATAAAGCTAAAGTGAATATACTTTTTAAAAATACTTAAAGATAGTTTTTTAAAGCTAGCGTTAATATTGTTTTAACCTTTACAGCTTTATAAAACCAGGGTTGTGATTTAATTATTAATCAGTTATTAATTAATCTTTAGCATTAATCTTAATTAATCCGAGCCTTAACTAAGATTAAGCTTAATTAATCCGAGCCCTAATTAAAACTAAGCTACTTAATCCGAGCCTTAACTAAAACTAACAAGTATTAGTTTTAATTAATCTTAATCCGGATAAAAGACTAAGGGTTTTAACTTTCAAGTGGGGCTTAATAAAAAACCGTTTTATATAAAAAACATTATAAAAAAACACAAATTATAAAACCGGGGTTATACTTAATAATATTAGAGAAATTAAAAGGCTTAAATAAATGCGTTTTTAAAAACTTTATATTATAATTGTTTTAAAAAACGTGTAGTTTTCTTAGGCAAGGGTTAAAGTCGTTTTAAACCTTTATAGCCTTATTATACGTGTTATAATTGTTTTTAATTAATGCGCAGGTAATAAAGAAACCTGTTAGGAGTGAATTAACTTGTAAGCTTTAAATTACTGCATTTTAAAAAACTTTATAATATAACTTTTTAAGAAAACGTGTTTAAAAATAACTTTTTAAGGCTGGGGTAAGGGCCGTTTATAACCGTTCCAGCCTTATAATACGCATAATTAGTGTTATAAACTTATACGAAGTTAATGTTAAAGCCTGCTAGGAGTTATAAGATTTATAAAGCTTAATTAATTGCATTTCTTAAAACATTACGAGTTTTTTAAAAAATACGTACTTTGAAATAAATCTTTAAAGCTTATCTTAAAGCCGTTTTTAACCCTAAGAGCTTTATAATGCGTATAAAAAGTGTTTTTAATTTATCCGCAGTTAATACTAAAACAGGTAATACTAAACCCTGCTAGGAGTTTAGAGATTTATAAGGCTAGATTAGTTGCGTTTCCTAAGACTTTATATTATAACTTTTTAAGAAAACGTATTTCGAAATAATACTTTAAGGCTGGGCTAAAGGCCGTTTTAAACCGTGATAATATTATAAAACGCATAAAAAGTGTTTTTAGTTTATACGAGGTTAATATTAAAACCTGCTAGGAGTTACGAGATTTATAAGGTTAAATTAGTTATATTTCTTAAAACTTTACACTATAATGTTTTAAGAAAACATATTTCGAAAAAGATTTTTAAGGCTATAATTAAGGCGGATTTTAACTTATATAGCTTTTTAATGCGTGGTAAAAGCGCATATAACTTATATAAGGGTAATATTAACGTTTAAAAGGTGTTAAGAAGTTTATAAGGCTAAAATAATTGCAATTTTTAAAAGTATATATTATAACTTTTAAAGAAAACGTATTTAAGAATTGTATTTTATAATATTAAAATTCTAATTTCAATACTTTATAAGAAAACCTTTAGTTTTTTAATCCGGATTAAGATTAATAAATATTAATTAAGACTAAGCTTAGTCAATCCGAGCCTTAACTAAGATTAAGCTTAATTACTACGAGTCTTAATTAAAACTAGATTAATCCGCAGATTTATAAACTTTAATTACTAGATTAATTAGTGATTAAGATTAAAATTAAAGATTAAAAACTGAAATTATAACTTTTTAATCTTAATATAAAACTCTTTTAAACTTTACTTTTTTAAAACCTTTAAAATCTAAGAGATTTAAGATTAATACCGTATATATACAGGGTTATAGTTTAATCGCTAATTAATCACTAATTAATTCTTAGCATTAGTTTTAATTAGTCCGAGCCTTAATTAAGACTAAGCTAGTTAGTCCGAGGCTTAATTAAGACTAACTAATATTAGTCTTAATTAGTCTTAATTCGGATTAAAGACTAAAGGTTTTAAGTGGGGCTTTTTAAAACAACGGTTTATTATATAAAAGGCTAAAAAAAATAAAAAGCAGATTACCTGCTTTATACGTAATAAGATTATAGAAATAGAAAGCCTAAGTAATTGCGTTTTTAAAACCTTTATAATACGACCTTTTTAAAAAACGTAATTAGAAATAATTCTTTAAGGCTAACGTAAAGGTTTTTTTTAACCTTTTTAGCTTTATAAAACGTGTTATACGTGTTTATAACTTATAATAACGTAATAAAAAGATATATAAAGAACTAAGGAAATTATAAGGCTAAAGTAATTGCATTTTTTTAAACTTTATATTATAACTTTTTAAGAAACCGTACCTAGAAATAATCTTTTAAAGCTAGCGTTACGGTTATATTTAATCTTTATAGCGTTATAATACGTGTTTTAATAAACTTTAACTTTTAATAAGGTTATACTAAAACCTATAAGGAGTTATATAATTTAAAAGGCTTAAGTAACTGCATTTCTTAAAACTTTATATTATAACGTTTTAAGAAACCGTATTTAAAAGCAGTTTTTTAAAGCTGCCGTTAAGGTTGTTTTTACCCTTTATATCGTTATAATACGTATTATAACAATCTTTATTCTCTAACAAGGTTATACTAAAACCTATAAGGAGTTATAAAGTTTACAAGGCTAAAGTGATTTCATTTATTAAAACTTCACCTTATAAATTAAAAAAACGTATTACAAAATATGATTTTTAACTTAGAAAACTCGATTTCAATACTTTATTTAAAAAAAACCTTTAATCCTTTAATCCAGACTAAGACTAATTAAGACTTATTAAGATTAAGCTTAACTAGTTTAAGCCCTAACTAAGACTAAGCTTAATTAGTCCGAGCCCTAACTAAGACTAAATTAATCCGCAGATTTACGGATTTTAATCACTAAACTAATTAGTAATTAAGACTAAGACTAAAGACTAAGGACTAATATAATAACCCTATATATATATATATATATTAAACCCTTTTAGATTTTAATAAAAACAAGCATGTTTAAGCTTTAATCCTTTTAACTAGTAATCCTTTACTTATTTTCAATAGTTTATTATTACCTGTAAAAGTAATGTGTTTTAGTGTGAAATTAAACCCGGACGAATACTTTAATATACTGACTATTACTACTTTATCCTTAGAAATTTCGGAGATTTTAATAGGTTTTAATTTACCTTAGCATAAATTACAGGTTTATAAAATACGTATATAAAGGCTAAAAATGTTAAAAACGACCTTAACGCTAGGGTTGTGAATTAGTTATTATTTAATTATTAATTAGTTTTTAGCATTAGTTTTAATAAGTCCGAGGCTTTATTAAAACTAAGCTATTTAATCCCAGCCTTAATTAAAACCAGTATTATTATATTAGTGCTTAGTTTATAATCTTAGTCTTCGTTACTAATTAATCTAGTAGATAAATTCTGTAAATCTGCGGACTAATTTAGTTTTAATTAGGGCTCGGACTAATTAAGCTTAATCTTAGTTAAGGCTCGGTTTAATTAAGCTTATTTATAGCTAGTCTTAGTTAGTTTTAATTCGGATTAAAAGATTAAATGTTTTTTAAATAAAGTATTAAAATTAGTTTTTTCAAGTTAAAAATCACATTTTTAAATACGTTTTTTTTAATTTATAAGGTGAAGTTTTAAGAAATAGAATTATTATAGCCTATTTAAATTCCATAACTCGTTATAGGTTTTAATATAATATTACCAGAAATTAAAGATTATTATAATACGTGTTATAACGCTCAGGGTTGTGATTTAATCACTAATTAGTTATTAATTAATCCCTAGCATTAGTTTTAATTAATCCGACCCCTTAATTAAGACTAAGCTAGTTAATCCGAGCCTTAATTAAGACTAATTAATATTAGTCTTAATTAGTTTTAATCCGGACTAAAGACTAAAGTTTTTAAGTGGGGCTTAAGAAAAAGAATAATTATTTAATAATTAATTATATTCTTAATAAAAAAATAAGAAGATAAGCTGATTATACCGCTATTATTATATTAGAAAGTTGTATTAAAAATATAAAAAAAGAAGAGAAGTATATAAAAACACTTATACCAGGATGAATTTGATTTTAAACCCCTTTGTTTACGATTTATAAATTATAACGCAGTTATTCTTATATACGGAAAATAATATATTAAAATGGAAGTATTAACGGTAAAGTTATTAATAAACGGAGATTAGGTTTTTTAACTTTTTATATTATAACTATTTAAGAAATCGTATTTAATAATAATTCGTTAAAGCCTTTTTATAAGCTGTTTTTCCTCTTTCTAGCCTTATAATACGTGATATAAAGGTTTTTACCTTATCTTAAAGTATAGTTTAAAAGTACGCAGAGTTAAAAAATCTAAAAGGTTAAAGTGATTATATTTTTTAAAACTTTACGTTGTGACTTTTTAAGATATCGTACTTAGAAATAATTCTTTAAGGCCTAGTAACGGTACTGCGGTATTTGTGTGGCTAAGAGGTGTGGCTAGGTGTGGCTCGCGCACCTAGGTAACTAGGCTCTATTAGGCTCTGGCTCCACTAGCGGACCTAGCTAACTGCCACTTTTATAGCTAGCCGTACGTAGCCTCTCTCCCTTCCTTCTATATCTCAGAATTAAGAGATTCTTTTTATAAAGAGTTCCGGTAACGCCCTTGCATCCGCCGTAATAATTCTAAAATCCCTGGTAACCAGGATTCTGCTATAAATCCCACCTTACATTATTCGACCACTATTTATTAACCGTTTAAATTTAAGCATTCCCGAAAGCCCGACTCCCTTTTTAATGCTAACGCCCTGGTGCTACGCTGGGCCGCATATTACGCTTTTTACCGGTACTCTTTTCGGCCCTTACGTTAAGATCGATACCCGGTACCTGGTAAAAGCCGCCTACTGCCCGTTACCAGCTAGCAACTGCTTACCTGGGCTCGGTACCTACCTTTTACTCTTTTTTATTCTGTTTTAATCTAACCCTTCTTTTTCACCACCTTTCTGTTTTAATCCGCCTTTTTATTCTGTTCTGATTTAGGACTTTACGCCGGTAGCGGATATTTCTGCCGGGCGGTATTTAATAAACCCCACTTTTCTAATCCGATTACCGATTTTAATTAGGTGGGATTATAATTAGCTTATCGGTACTCCTATAATAAATTTATCCCGACTCTGGTCCCAAAATTCTTATTCCCGCCGTTATCCTGGGAGTCCACCCTTCTCCGCGGTACTATTATTCACCAGTAATACCCTGGTCCCGGAGATAAGACCTAGCACCCATTATAGCCGAAATCACCGCCGCTTAGGTATAAGCCCTGGTATAAACTATAACGGAGGCTACCAAAAAGGAGCTTCGAGATGAGTTTTAAGCCGAGGTCTCCCGACTCCGTTAGCAAAGTTAAAAAGCACTCGATTTCCTCCTTAAAACCAGTAAGTCTAATTAAGATCTTCTGCTTATAACCGTTAAATCCGATTAATTAAAACGCAAGCAACGGCCCCGTATTATTATATTAAACCCTTTTAAGCTCTTTAGCCCAGCCGAATTCGAAGTTTAACTTCTCCAGATAAACGGCAAAATGGACGTTAACGGACCGGTTATTAATAATAATAAAGCATTAATATACTACGTATTCGGCCGTTTAAAGGCTAAGGTATAAAACCTTTGCGTGCCGTAAATGCGTTTTTTATTATAAACCGATTACTGGTAATATAAAGAGCTGCTAGCCACCTTAAGCCGGATTTACGCAAACCCGAATAAGCACGTATAAGCCGCTCTTAAATTACGCAATTTTAAAATAGCCGATAACAACTCCTTCCGTACCTTTATCGCTAATTACGAGAAGCTTTATTAGTAATCTGGTATAAATCTCCTTAACGAAAATATCCGGATTTAAAATCTTCGCGGTATAATATTTAATAAGCTATAAGCCAAGCTTAATAACCGAGAATCGCTTCCGGAAACCTACGATAATTTTATTTCTCTCCTCCACCGTTTCTCTAGTAATTATACCGGTTCCTTTACCTAATATAATCACGGAGGTAAGCACTCGTAAACGACTTTATCGCGAATAAATACCTTTATCGGCGAGATTATTGTTATTAACACCTTAAGTACTGTATATAAGATTATAAGCGCCGGCACTTAACCCATTTTTACTAATACTTCGACTAATAAAAATGCTCCGTATATCTGGACTCCCACCGGCAAAATAGCACTAAGCACTACGCAGGAGGAGCGTTTCTCCCGGCGTAAAAAGGGCTTATATATGCGTTATGGCCGGGCCGGGCACTTTACTTAAGCATATAATTGGCTGCCGTTCTCCTACGCGGCTCGCGCTAAGCCTGATTCGGAGGATTTTAACGACTTACTGATTAAGGAGTAAGGAATTCTGTACAGTACTGCGCAGAACGCGTTTTTAGTGAAATCTCCGCATATAGCCTCTTTTACGGCTTTATACGAGAGATTAGGGGGGTAGTAATAGTATTACGGTATCTGTGTGGCTAAGAGGTGTGGCTAGGTGTGGCTCGCGCACCTAGGCAACTAAGCTCTACTAGGCTCTGGCTCCACTAGCGGACCTAGCCAACTGCCACTTTTGTAGCTAGCCGTACGTAGCCTCTCTCCCTTCCTTCTGCATCTTAGAATTAAGAGATTCTTCTTATAAAGAGTTCCGGCAACGCCCTTATATCCGCCGTGACAGGCCTCCTTATAGCCTGTTCTTCCACTTAATAACCTTATAAAGCGTATAATAGATGTAATTATTATATACTACAACAAAGCTAAAAAGTACGAAGAGTTAAGGAATTTAAAAGGTTAAAGTGATTATATTTTTTAAAACTTTATATTATAACTTTTTAAGAAATCGTACTTGGAAATAATTCTTTAAACCCTTTTATTACGTTATTATTAAGTTTAATAGCTTTATAATACGTATTATAAAAGTACTTTATTAATAATTTATTTTTTAAAGCCTTATTATAATCCGTATTCTTTAATGCTAACTTTAAATTAATACCTAATAAAAAAACCTTTAATTCTTTAGTCCGGACTATAATTAATTAAGATTAATTAAGACTAAGCTTAATTAGTCCGAGGCTTAATTAAGATTAAATTAATCCGCAGATTTGCGGACTTTAGTTATTAAACTAATTAGTAATTAAGATTAAGATTAAAGACTAAGGATTAATATAATAACCCTAATAACGCTATAAAGGTTAAAAATAACCCTAACGCTAGCTTTAAAAGATTATTTCTAAATACGTTTTCTTAAAATATTATAATATAAAGTTTTAAGAAATACAATCACTTAATCCTTATAAATTCTATAACTTCTCACAGGTTTTATTATAACCTTGCTAAAAATTAGGGGTTTTTATAACACGTATTAAAACGCTATAAAAATTAAAAATAACTCTAATACTAGCTTTAAAAGATTATTTTTAAATACGGTTTCTTAAATAATTATAATTTAAAGTTATAAAAAATGCAATTATTTTAGCCTTATAAGTTCGTTAACTCCTTATAGGTTTTAATATAACCTTGCCAGTAATTAAAAAGTATTATAAAACGTATTATAACGCTATAACGGTTTAAAACGACCTTAAAGCTAGCTTTTTAAAACCACTTTTAAGTACGTTTTCTTAAAAAGTTATAATATAAAGTTTTAAGGAATACGATTACTTTAGCCTTATAATTTCCTTAATTCTTTATATATTTTACTATTACCGTAGTATAAGTTATAAACAAGTTAAAAACGTTTTTTAAGGCTAGTAAAGCTTAAAAAAACCTTAACGTTAGCCTTAAAGATTTACTTTTAAGTATATTTCTTTAAAAGGTTATATTATAAAGGTTTTAAAAACGCAATTATTTAAACTTTTTATTTCTATAATTTTGTTTTATTTAAAGCAGGTTTTTTATTTCCTATTAATTATAGTGTTTTATATAGTAAACAGTTATCTTATATAGCCCCACTTAAAGCCTTTAATTTTTAGTCCGAATTAAGATTAATTAAAACTTATCTTAGTTAGTTTTAATTAAGCCTCGGACTAATTAGCTTAGTTTTAATTAGGGCTCGGATTAATTAATCCGAGTTTTAATTAAAGCTCGGATTAATTATAACTAATGCTAAGGATGAATTAGTAATTAATTAGTAATTAAATTATAACCCTGATTAAAACTAACTAATATTAGTATTAATTAGTTTTAATCCGGACTAATCACTAAGGTTTTTAAATAAGCTTGGAAAAAAGAAATCCCTTTTATAACGCGTTACACTATATATAAGATTAGGGTTATTATATTAGTCTTTAGTTTTTAGTCTTAATCTTAATCACTAATTAGTTTAATAACTTAATTCCGCAAATATGCGGATTATTTAGTTTTAGTTAAGGCTCGGACTAATTAAGCTTAGTATTAATTAATCTTAGTTAGTTTTAGTCCGGATTAAAGAATTAAAGGTTTTTTTATAACGTAATTAAAATAGAATTTTACCGTTAAAAAATAAAACCTTTAAATACTTTTTCTTTAAAAGTTATAACGTAAAGTTTTAAAAAATGCAATTATTTTAGCCTTATAAACTTTTTAAGTCTTTATAAACTCTGTTATTACCCTCGTAAAGATTAAAACCCCTTTTAATCCGCATTATACGGCTATTAATGTTAAAATCGGCTATAATTTTAGCCTTTTAAAATTATCTTTAAATACATTCTTTTAAAAAGTTATAAAATAAAGTTTTAAGAAATGCTATCGCTTTAGCCTTATAAATCCCTTAACTCCCAGCAAATTTAATATTATTTATATATAAAGTATAAATACTTAAAATACGTATTATAAAGTAAAAATGGTTAAAGTCGGTTTTAATGCTGGCTTAAAAGAATTATTCTAAGTACGTTTTCTTAAAAAGTTATAATATAAGGTTATAAGAAATATAATCACTTTAGCCTTATTTATCCCTTAGCTCCTTTCGGGTTTTAATATCACCTCGCTATAAGTTAAAAGCATATATATCACGTATTATAAAGCAGTAATGTTTAAGAATAGCCCTAACGCTGGCTTAAAAGAATTATCTCTAAATACGTTTTCCTAAAAAGTTATAATATAAAGTTTTAAGAAATACCACTACTTTAGCCTTATAAGTTCCTTAATTCCTTATATATTTTAATATCACCTCGCCGTAAATTAAAGATATATAAATAACGTTTAATAAAGCTATAAAAGTCGAAAATGGCTATAACGCTGGCTTAAAAGAACTATTTTTAAGTATGTTTTCTTAAAAAGTTATAGTATAAAAAGTTAAAAAACCTAATTTCCTTTAATTAATAACTTTTACTTAAGTGATTTAATTTATAGTTGTTTAAAATATATAATACGATATAGTAATTTAAAACTTTAAAAAAGTAAATAAAAACTTTTAAAAGGAATACACTTTAGTATAAATGTTTTTATATATTTTATTCCCTTTTTTCCACTGTAAAATTAACTTTATAACTATAATAAAAGCTTTAATATAAACTTGTTCTTTTTTTTATTTATTTATAGCGTAGTTAATTATTAAAGTAATATTCTTTTTTTAAGCCCTACTTAAGCCTTTTTGCTTTAAGTCGGGATTAAGACTAATTAAGACTAATATTAATTAGTTTTAGTTAAGGCTCGGAGTAATTAGCCTAGTCTTAATCAGGGCTCGGACTAATTAATACTAATGCTAAAACCTAATTAGTAATTAATTAATTATTTAATCACAACCCAGTATAAAATATAAGAAGTATAAGTTTAAAATACAGCTTTTATTAAATTTTAACGTTGGCTTTTAAAATAAAAGAAAAACTAAAGTATATAAAAACACTTATAATAGGAGAAATTCTTTTTAAAAACGTTTATTTTAACTTTTATAAAAGATTACTTTATACATTGTATTATTTATAGAAATCAAGCTTAAAAACAGGTAATAATGTAAAAGTTATTAATTAAAAGAAATCAGGTTTTTAAATCTTCACATTTTAACTTTTTAAGCAATCGTATTTAAAAGTAAACTTTTAAAGCATTTCTTAAGATTAGTGTTTTTATTTACTGCCTTATAATATATATTATACGTGCTTTTATCTTATACTAGGGTTATAATAATCCTTTTTCAGAAATAAAAAAACTATAAGGCTAAACTGATTATATTTCTTAAAACTTTATATTATTACTTTTTAAAAAATCGTATATAAAGATAATTCTTTAAGGCTAGCTTTAAGGTTATTTTAATTCTTTATAGCCTTATAATACGCGTTATAAGTGTTAATAACTTATATAAGCGCGATATTAAAACCTATAAAGACTTAAAAGGGTTATAAGCTTAAAATAACTGTATTTTATAAAACTTTTTATTATAATAATTTTTAAAGCAAACGTATTTAGAAATAATTCCTAAAAGTCTTTTTTAAGGTTGGTTTTTCCTTTTAAGCTTTATTACACGCAGTATAAGCTTAATTACTTTATATTAAAGTAAGACTAAGATTTAATAAGAGTTAAAAAATTTAAAAGATTAAAGTGATTACACTTTTTAAAACGTTATATCACGACTGTTTAAAAAACCGTTATTTAAAAAAAAACCTTTTAAAGCCTTTTTTAAGTTTAGTTTTTCACTTTATAGCCTTAAAAAACGCAGTATAAGTGTTATTACTTTTATATTAAGGCATAAATAAAATCTATTTAATATTTAAGACTTTATAAGCCTAAAAGGATTATATTTTTTAAAACCCAGCATTATAACTTTTTAAAAAGCCCCGTATTAATAACTACTATAGAATAAATAAAATTGGATTTTATTATTACTTTTATAGTTAAAAAAGCAGGTTTTTTACTTTTTTAATAAAACCCTTTAACACGCTTTAATCCTTTAATCCGGATTAAATCTATTTTAAAGTAATTAAAACTAAGCTTAATAAGTCCGAGCCTTATTTAACACTAAATTAATCCGCAGATTTATAGATTTTAGTTATTAATATAATAAGTGATTAAGATTAAGATTATAGATTAAAGACTAATATAACCAGGGTTATAATTTAATTATTAATTAGTTATTAATTAATCCTTAGCATAAATCTTAATCAGTCCGAGCCTTAATTAAAACCAGGCTAATCAGTTCAAGCCTTAAATAAGATTAATTAATATAAATCTTAGTTAATTTTAATCCGGATTAAAGATTAAAGGTTTTAAATAAAGCTTAATAAAAAGAATGTTTTTTTAATAATATACTACGCTATAAATAATAAGTTTATATTAAAGCTTTTTTTATATTTAAAGGTTTCTTTTAAAATAAGAAAAAGGGAATAAAGTATATAAAAACATTTATATTAAAGCTTATTCTTATAAAAAGTTCTTTATTTAACATTTAAAAGATTTTACTATAATATAATATTGTATATATTAAATAATTATAAATTAAATCTTTTAGGTAGAAGTTGTTTATTAAGGGAAAATAGGTTTTATAACTTTTTAAATTATAATGTTTTAAGGAAATATATTTAAGAATACTTATTTTAAGCTATTATTATCGCCCCTTTTAACCTTTATAGCTTTATAATACGTGTTATTTCTATCTTTAATTAACGGCGAGGTGATATAAAATTATATAAGCAGTTATGGAATTTATAAAATAAAAGCAAATTCATTTCTTAAAACTTTATACTATGATTTTTTAAGAAAACGTATATAAAGATAATTATTATAAATTATTCCGCAGATTTACGGATTTTAATCACTAAGCTATTTAGTAATTAAGATTAAGATTAAAGACTAAAGACTAGTATAATAAACCTGCTTATATATAATATATAAAGTATATTAAAAACGAAGTGTTAGCGCGAAAGTTTATAATAAAAAATAACTCGGGGTTTTAATTTATTATATTATAAGCTTTAAGGAAATATTTATAAAACCATTTATAAAAAAGGGAGTTTTTACTTATAACTTTTATTTCTAGCTTTATAAAGTATAGAATTCTATAATATATAATACGTATAAAACTTGGTTTAAAATATCCGTTAGCGCGGAAGTCTTAAATTAAAGGAAATTAGAATTTTAAAGTTTACGCATTATAAATTCTAATAATATATATATATATAACCTTTTATAAAAAGGTTAGCTTAAAGTTGTTTAAAACCTTTACAGTGTTAATTAACGTTTTACACGTAATGTTAGTTTATACGAAGGCTATATTAAAACCGATAAGTAAATTAAGGAGTATTAATTTTAAAAGATTTAAATTTCTTAAAACTTTATATTATAACTTTTTAAGAAAACGTATTAAAAATACCTTTATTCAGCCGCCTTTAAAGTACTTTTTAACCTTTATAGCCTTTTAAATCGTATTCCACGTAATTTTAATATTTCCGGAGTTATATTAAAAACGATTAGGAGATTAAGGAGTATTAAAGCTAACGAACTTAAATCTTTTAAAACTTTATATTATAAGCTTTTAAGAAAATATATTGAAAAATGCCTTTATAAGCCCGCTATTAAAGCTGTTTTTAATCTTTATAAGCTTAAAATACGTGTTTTATATACTTTTATTTTATAATAAGGTTATAATAAAACTTGTAAAGAGTTTAAACATTTACAAGGCTAAAATAAATGTACTTTTTAAAGTTTTATATTATAGCTTTTAAGAAAACGTACGTAAAATTAATCTTTTAAGCTTAATTAAAGCTATAATATACATTTTTAATTAAATAATAAACCTTTTAATTCTTTAATCCGGATTAAGATTATCTACGACTGGATTAGATTAAGCTTAATTTGTTTAAAACCTAAGTAAATCTAAGCTTAACAAGTTTAAGCTTTAATTAGGATTAAGTTAATCCGTAGATTTACGTATTTTAATTACTAAACTAATTAATAATTAAAATTAAGATTAAAGATTAAGAACTAATATAATAACCCCGGTTATTAACGCTAAAATCGGGGCTTTTATACTAATTAATCGCTTATTAAATTAACCTTTTTTATATTCTTATAAGCATTTACTATATAATGTTAATATACTTATTAATAGTAATAATAATCTTTTAAGCTTTTTTTTTAATACAGCTGTTTTACGGGCGTTAAGCCTTTTATTTAATCCGTACGCAACCGTTAATCGAATTATAATAGAATTAAAAAGCTTTTTTAAACCCTATAAAGCGCTATCCTAGTATTATTTCAGGGTAAGCTAGCTTAAGCTGTATTTAATACGGGAATAATATTAAAACTAATTAACCTAATAATAATTAATATATAAATAAAGCCTTTAACTAATAAAAGCGTTTATAATCTTTACTTATTTAATTAATTATAAATAACTAAAGAAAAAAAGCCGCTAATTACTTTAAAGAATTATAACTAGCTCCTTTATAAATCTCGCGATTAGTTTAAAACCGCGGTAGCTGTTTATTATTTACGGCAGATTAAATACACGGAACGGAGCTTTATAATATATTCGAGTAAAACCCCGGAAAATAACCCTTTTTTAATAAAGAATTACTTATAATCGTTTACTTAACTAGTAAACTACTATTAATACGTTATCGAATTTATACTTATTCCTCGGTAATAACTAAAGTTAATAATAATATACTATTAACCAGGGTTTTAATTTAATTATTAATTAATCACTAATTAGTTTATAGCATTAATCTTAGTTAATCCGAGCTTTAATTAAAACTAAGCCTAATTAGTCCGAGCTTTAACTAAAACTAAGCTAATTAATCCGAGGATTAATTAAGATTAATTAAGATTAGTTTTAATTAGTTTAAATCCGGATTAAAAACTAAAGGTTTTAAACAAAGCTTTAAAGAAAATCTTTTTTATTCTATTACCTTATATTTAAATTATTAAGTAATAAAGTTTATATTATAGCTTTTATTATATATAAAAGTAATTATTAAGGTAAAAAGTATTAAAACAAAGTATATAAAACCACTTATAAAAAAGGACTTTTTATTAAAACCTTTTTTTTACCTTAAAAAAATATAAAGATTTCTATTATACTATATATATATAAATTATACTTGAAATAAAGTATTAGCGCGGAGGTTATTATTAAAATAAAACTAGGATTTTTAACTTTACGTAATATAAATTTAAAGCAAATATATATAAAACTAATTATAAAAAAGTAAGTTTATGCTTAAACTTTTCCATTTAACTTTTTATAAGTATTATATTATAATAAATACTTTTTATAT
Source organism: Xylariaceae sp. FL0804 (assembly GCA_022539325.1). Classification (NCBI taxonomy): domain Eukaryota; kingdom Fungi; phylum Ascomycota; class Sordariomycetes; order Xylariales; family Xylariaceae; species Xylariaceae sp. FL0804. The sequence goes on along the minus strand of JAJKLG010000020.1, from coordinate 127,569 downwards.
AAATTATACGTGAAAGTTAAAACGAAGTATTTATACGGAAGTTATTATTTAAAGGAAATTAGGTTTTTTAACTTTTCGTATTATAAATTTCAAGGAAATATATATAAAACTGATTATAAAAAGGTAAGTTGATAATTTAAACCTTTTATTTAACCTTTAATAAGTATTATATTATAAATTAGATTTTATATATAAGCTATATTTTAAACGGAGTATTTATATGGAAATTATTACTTAAAAAAAGTTAGGTTTTTTAACTTTTCGCATTATAAATTTAAGAAAATATATATAAAACTAATTATTAAAAAGTAAGTGTATATTTAAAACTTTCCGTTTAACTTTTAAAAAGTATTATATTAAATATTTTATTATATATATAAGTTATATTTTAAATAAAGTCCTTATACGGAAATTATTACTTAAAGGAAATTAGGATTTTTAACTTTTCGTATTATAATATTTTAAGGATATATAAACTTCGAATTAGCTTTATTAGCTTTTATTTTTATCGGTTTTCTTATTTCCAGGATATAAAAAGGTGTTTTAAAAAAAGCTTTTATTATTTAGTTTTATAAAAGTTTTAACCTTTTCTTAAATACTTTTTTTTAGTTTTTTATTCGTTTTCGTTATTCGAAATATCCTTATTTTACTCCTATTATTTTTATAAATCCTTTTAACTAGTAATTTTCTAGCTTTTTAATAAAGTTAAAAACTTTACGGTTTTTAGTTATAATTATTTTAGGTTTTTAATAATAATATTATTAAAAACCGAAAAAACTTATTTAATCGAAGTGGTAATTACCGGAATTCTTAAATAACGCCGCGTTATTAAACTTAAAACCGGGAAACGTTGTTTATTAATTCCCTATTACTTATAAGCCTTAATCTAATTTAAATAATAGCTTATAAGTTATCCTTTATTGAGATTTTTAAGTATAAATGAAATAAGCTTCCCGATTTAAGGTACCGGTTTATTACAAGATAATTATTAAGTTTTTTAGCAGGGTTATTTATCGAAAATAAATATATTCCGTTATTTAAATTACTAATATTATTTTAAAAAGGCAACGTATTATTATATAATTTATCGAATATTAAATCGGTTATAAAGCTACCGTATATTTCCGTTTTAACTTTATAATTTTATTAATTAATAAAAGCTTAAAACTTAATAAAATATAAACCTATTTATTATATTCGAGTTTTAGAATTATAATTATATTGTTTTTTATATCCGGGTAATAAAATAATAATCTGCCTTCGTTAAAATAATCTGCTTTTTGGATTAGGTCGAGTAATAAAGTAATAATAAAGTGTTAATAAATACCGAGTATATCGGGCTTAAGTTTTCGAGAAAAACAATTACTTAGCTTTATATATCCGCGTTAAAAAGCGTTTAATAAAACCGTATAAAAAGGTTCCTTTAAGATTATTAATTATATTTTAAAAACGTTAAAGGAAAATATATTATAAGCGGTTTTTTGTTTTTTTTAAACCGGTAAGTTCGAATAATTTCGGTTAATTATTTCCAAATCTAATATATATATAATAAAGCCCAGAAGATCGTAATATAAAAATCGCCTTATAAGTAAACGGAGGGCTTAATAAAAGTCTCGAAGGTTTTAATTAACTCTTTTACCGATAACCAGGGTGATAATTTAATCATTAATTAATTATTAATTAATCCTTAGCATTAATCTTAATTCGTCCGAGCTTTAATTAAGATTAAGCTTAGTTAATCCGAGCCCTAATTAAGATTAAGCGAATTAGTCCGAGGTTTAATTAAAACTAACTAATATTAGTCTTTATTAATCTTAATCCGGACTAAAAACTAAAGGTTTAAAGTGGGGCTTTAAAAAGATTCTTTCCTATTATATTACCTTATATTTAAAATATAAAAAGAATAAGCTTATAATATAGCTTTTATTATACTTAAAAGTAATTTCCAAAAATAAAAAAGAATTATATAAAACCAGATATAATAGTGTGAATATAATTAATAAACTTTTTATTTATAATTTTAAAACGTAAAATTGTTTTTTATATATAAAGTGAAAGGTTTATTAAAAATAAAGTATAAACGCGAGAGTTATTAAAAAAAAAAACTAGGGTTTTTAACTTTTTATATTATAACTTTTTATAAGATCGTACTTAGAAATAATTATTTAAGGCTATATTCGAGGTTTTTTAAATTTCGTTTAGGTTAATAAAACGTAATATAATATTTATTACTTTAAGCAAGAATAACGCTGATATTTATTAAAGGCTAAGGAACTTATAAGGCTAAAGTGATTGCATTTCTTAAAATATCACATTATAACTTTTTAAGATAACGTATTTAAAAATAATTCTTTTAAACTAGCTTTAAGGTCGGTTTTAACCTTTTTAGTTTAATAATACGTGTTAAAAGGGCTTTTAACTTATAGCCAGGGAATATAAAAAACTATAAAGAGTAAAGGAACTTATAAAGCTAAAGTAATTGCATTTTTTTAAACTTTATATTATAACTTTTTAAGAAAACGTATTTAGAAATAATCTTATAAAGCTAGCGTTAAAGTTGTTTTTAATTTTTATAGCGTTATAATGCGTGTTATAATAATCCTTAATTTCTAGTAATAGTATATTAAAAAATATAAGGAGTTAAGGAATTTAAAAGGCTAAAGTGATTACATTTTTTAAACTTTATATTATAACTTTTTAAGAAAACTTATTTAGAAATAATCTTTTTAAGCTAGCTTTAAGGTTGTTTTTAATCTTTATAACGGTATAATACGTGTTATAATAATCTTAAATTTCTGGTAACGGTATATTAAAACGTGTAAGGAGGTAAGGAATTTATAAGGCTTAAATAATTGCATTTCTTATAACTTTACCTTATAAATTAAAAATATCGTATTTAAAAACGTGATTTTTAACTTTAAAATACTAATTATAATACTTTATTAGAAAAACTTTAATCCTTTTATCCGGATTAAGATTAACTAAAATTAACTAAAACTAAGCTTAATTAATCCGAGCCTTAATTAAAACTAAGCTTAATTAATCCGAGCCTTAACTAAGACTAGATTAGTCCGCAGATTTACGGATTCTAGTTATTAAACTAATTAATAATTAAGATTAAGATTAAATACTAAGGATTAATATAATAACCCTGCCGATAACTAATTTAAATCGTTTAAATAAACGTTTTTTAATTCGGTGTAATTCGTATTTCGATAAATATATTCTAGCGGCTTTTTTAACGTATAAAGTATTAAGAGTATTTAGTAAATAGAATTTTATCGCACCGGTGTATTTGTTTCTTTATTAATTAGTTAAGGAAAATAATAAGTTATTATAAATAAATACCTAAAGGGATTTCCGTTTTACTATAACCTAATATTAAATAATTCTTTTTTTTTGCTTTTTTTTTAATTCCTTAAAGGAACTCTTTATATATATTATGCGTATAGTTAATTAAAACCGCGATTTCACGAATTTAAAAAACTAGGTTTTTTAAAAAGTTAATAATAAGTTATAAGTTAAATAAAATAAGTATAATTTACTTTAATTAGGGCTGGTATTATCCGTTTAAACCGTAAATTCTTCGTTAATCTCTTTTAACCTAATAATATTATATTAAGCTAAGTAATCGGTAGTATTAGGATTATTAATATAATCCTTTAAAATATCCTATTTAATTAAACTAATAATATATATAACGAATCGTATACTAATAACAAAATCCGTATTATACGTTTAATTTAAATAAACCTCTTTAAATCGATTTATAAAAAGGTTATTATTCGAGGCGTTATCGCGTATAATATTAAATATAAATTAACAAGTTTTATAATAAAAAATAATAAAACGTACTTTATAAAGTTTTAAAGTTAAATATCCCGGTAAAGCGTAATTATATTTCCGAAAATAAAATAAAATATTAACCGGTATAAGTATTATTAAAATCGTCGAAGCCGATTAACTTATAATTTAAATTAAAGTCGGGGTTAATAAAAGAAATAATAAAACGTATAAAAGCCGTATTAATTTTTAAAATCTAAATATAAAATATAATAAAAAGTTTATTATTATCTTTAATATTTATTAATAAAAGTGTATTAAAACCACTTAATGCTTATTAAAAGGTGGATTCGAGTATATTTTTAATATTCTAGCGATTAAGTTTCGGAAAGAAACTAAATAATAAAAGCGTTATTTATTAATTTTAAAATAATAAGGATAAAACGTACGGGTTATAATATAATAATAGATTATTAAGTAATTTAAATTTTAAAATATTAAACGAAAGGTTATTTTTAATTAATATATTTAAAATCTTTAAATTCGCTTCGATTTTATTTAAATCGGATTTATTCGTAGTATTAAGTATTATATTTCTTTTATGCGTTTTCGATTAATTAACTCGAAAAGATTCGATTTTAAAGGTTTAATCCGTAAATAAAATTAATTAATTAGGAAAAATTATAATTTATAATAATAAAGGTAAAATTAGCGTTTTTTAATCCAGCGTTTTTTGTTTTTTATTACGAGTAATATTCAGGTATTTATTTAAATAATACGGTAATAAACTTAAACTTTAAAATCCTTTTACTTTCGAGATATATTTAAAATTATACCCTAATATTATTAATAAAACCTTTTATATTATAATAAAAAAAGGTTAAATAAAAAACTTATAATATATATTTTATTTTTATTTCTTACTCTTTTTATAAGTTTATAAGTAATAAGGAACGGGTAAATTACTTATTTTTAAAAATATAAACTAAGCTTTTTTTATCGGATTTAAGCTTATAATCCGGTTAATATTCTTCGGTAAATTCGAAAAAAGCAGAAGGAGTAAAAGTTATAATAATAAAATCTTCTCGTAAATTATTATAATTCGTAGGTTCGGATATATTATCCTTGAAATCGGACGAGAAAAGTATAATTTACAATTATAACTTATAATAAATACTAAGTTATAAGTATAAAAAAAATAGTAAAAGAAATATTAAAGTATAATAAAAAAGTATAACAATAAAGTATATTAATAAAGTATACTAATAAAGTATAATAATAAAATATAATAATAAAGTAAAACAGTAATTTACGGTAGTATAGGAAAAAGCGTAAAAAAAAAGTAAAGCACTTTTATAAAACTTTAATCGGCGTTTTTTTCTATCTCCGGCTAAAAGCGTATATTAAAGCTTATATATAAGCTTATGATTAAAAGCTTACGTATAAGCTTATTATTAATAAATAGCTTACGTATAAACTTATTTTTAATAGCTTATTATTAATAGTTTACGTATAAGCTTATTATTAAAGGCTTACGTATAAGCTAATTATTAAAGGCTTATATATAAGCTTATTATTAATAGCTTACGTATAAACTTACTATTAATAGCTTACGTATAAGCTTATTATTAATAGCTTATTATTAATAGTTTACGTATAAGCTTACTGTTAAAAGCTTATATATAAGCTTACGAATACTTACGTATTACCGGTATTTATTATTTATAATCACTCCGGCTTAAAAATCCTATTAACGCCGAACGGTATATATCTTTTAATAAGCAGATGTTTTTTTATAAAAGTAAAAAGGATTTTTAACCCTAAAGTTTTTCTTTTTCTTTTTATTACTTTACTCTTTTCTACTATAAGCGTATTACTTTTTTCAGTTTATTATAATAAACTTTTTACGAGCTGCTTATTATTTATTACTTTAAATTAATTTTTTAAAATTATTCCGGGCGTATTCCTTTCTCTTAAAATTATTTTACACCGAAGTTAATCCACGCTAGTTAACCTTAATATATTTACTTTATCGAATTTTATACTTATTAAAATATTTAATTTTAATTTTAAGTTAAATAACTTAATGAAAAAGAAACCTTTAAATTTTATAAGGTAGGTATACTTATTTCCGAATTTATATCTTTAATTAATATAAGCTTAAAATAGGAAATTTAAAGAGTTAAACTAATAAAAAAACCGTATACGATTCCTGAAAAACCTTAACGAAAAAAAAACCGAACCGAATAAAAAACCGTATATAATTTATTAAAAACGAAAAAGATTAAAACCCTAAATAATTAAAAAACCGAAAAAGAATAAAACTCTGAATAAATAACGATTAAAAAACATTAGCGATTAAAAAACCTTAACGATTAAAGAACTTTAACGGTTAAAAAACCTTAACGATAAAAAAACGTTAACGATAAAAAAACCGAACCGATTAAAAAACCGTATACGATTCGTTTAAAACGAAAAAGATAATAATTATAAGGGATATTTATAAAAATAATAAAAACATTTTAATAATTTTACTTTATAAGTTATAAAATAATATTATTTTAAAATTTATAAGTAAACTTATTATTATTTTTAAGCAGATTTTATTTTGCGTTAAGTCGATTTTACGGTTTAAGGTTATATATAATTTTAACGTAAAATGATTTAAAAATACTTATATTTTATAAAATATATAAAAAGAAAACTTAAAAGTTTATAATAGGGTTTTTTTTTAAACATCGTATTTAAAAAAACCTATTTACGGCTTATATTTAAGCGTTTATTTAAATATAAATAATATAATAATATACTTTTTATATATTTATATATTACTTTAAAGTATTTTTTTAAACTAAAAGGAATAAAAGGAGGTTTAAAGCTAATAAATTCAGTTTTCTTTAAACTTTATATTATAACTTATTAAGAAAACGTAATTAGAAAACCCTTTAAAAGGCTAATTTTAAGGTTGTTTTAAACCTTTATAGCGTAAAAAAACGTATTACACGTTTTTTTAAATTATAAAAAGGTTTTAATAAAAATAATAAGCAGATAAAGGAGGAATAAAGCTAGAGAATCCAAATTTCTTAAAACTTTATATTATAACTTTTTAAGAAACCGTATTTAATAAACCCTTTAAAAAGCCGGGGTTAAAGTTATTTTAAACCTTTAAAGCGGTAGAAAACGTGTTACACGTTATTTTAACTTATATAAAAGTTGTATTAAAAACGATAAGCGGAAAAAAGAATAATAAAGTTAAAAATCCAGATTTTTTAAAACTTTATATTATAACTTTTTAAGAAAACGTATTTAAAAATACCTTTAAAAAACCGATAATAAGTTTTTTTAAACTTTTATAGCGTTAAAAAACGTATTATATATAAGTTTAACTTATATTAAGGTTGTTTTATAACTTATAAAGAGTTAAAGTATTTATAAAGTTAAAATAATTATATTTTTAAAAATCTTATATAAACCCTTTTTAAAAATACGTATATAAGATTATTTTTCTAAGCTTAATTTAAGCTATATTTTACAATTTTAATCTTATAAAAAACCGTTTAATCCTTAAATCCGGATAAAAACTAACTTAGATTATATAAAACTAAGTTTAATTAATCCGAGCCTTAATTAAAACTAACCTTAATTAATCCGAGCCTTAATTAAAACTAGATTAGTCCGCAGATTTACGGACTTTAATTACTAGATTAATTAGTGATTAAAACTAAGATTAAAACCTAAGGATTAATTTAATAACCCTGTTATTAACTACGTTACGGTACCGGGAAAACTTATAAAAGCCCTTACATTTTACCTTTAAAAACCTTAAAAGAACGGTAAATTAAGCAGTTCCGAATATATTATTTAACGTTTTCTACTATTCCCGGCTATTAATAAAGTTATTTTATTATTTTTAATGTTTTATTCCTTAAAATACGGTAATTATTCGGTAATAAACCTATTTAATTATTTTAATATATATAATAAATTATAACCCGGTATAATTAAACGGCTTTAAAAAAGCGTAAAGCTTTTTTTTTATAATCCACTGCGATTTAAGCCTTAACTATAAACGTTTATAATAAATATAAGCTTTAAGCTTTATCGATTAGTTTTTAAAGATTAATTTAAAAATAATAAACCGGCGGTTACCGGTAAGTTTTAAATACTCTTTTAACTACTTACTTTAGCTTTATAAATCTTAATATCCTTTAATAATATAATAATATCGACAAGTAATATTTTAATACGTAAAGGCTTTTAATTTAAACTTAAGAATAAAAAAACCCGCTTAAACCGCCGGTTAGTAAAACGGTTATAAAAGGAATAAACTACGCTAAGCGATTTACTTCTTTTTTTAAGTTTTTAAATCCTTTAATTTCCGTAATAAAGTATCCGCAACCGTATTAAACGAGTTAAGACGGTAAATAATAGTAAATTAATATTAAATAAAATGTTTTTATTATACGGTTTAGCGGGTATTTAATTATCTCTTAATTAAAAAGTGTTTTAACGCCCGGTAATCCGTTAAAACGGTAAAAAAAGCCGGTTTTTATAGCTTAATAAGCTTTAGCCGCTAGGTTTTAAAGGCTTATACCACGGCGAGCATTTCCTTATTATAAATTAAGTAATTTTTCTTTATTTCTTATTAGGGTTATTTTATTAATCCTTAATCTTTAGTTTAAATCTTAATCAGTAATTTATTTAATAATTAAAATCCGCAAATCTGCGGATTTATTTAATTTTAATTAAAGCACGGATTTATTAAGCTTAATTTTAATTAGTTTTAATTAATTTTAATCCGGATTAAAGCATTAAAGATTTTTTATAACGTATTAAAACTAGGATTTTAATATTAAAAAACGAAATTTATAAATACGTTTTTTTAAAAAGTTATAACGTAAAGTTTAAAAAAATACAATGATTTTAGCCTTATAAAATTATTAATTTCTTATAAACTCTAATATTACCCTCGTATAAAATAAACACCCTTTTAATACGTATTATAAAGCTATTAATGTTATAAACAGCTTTAAATCTTAGCTTATAAGGATTATTTTAAAGTATATTTTCTTAAAAGCTATAATATAAAGTTTTTAAAAATATAATCACTCTAGCTTTATAAGTTCCTTAACTTATAGCAGGGTTTTATATCACCTTTATATAAGTTTAAAACACGTATAATGCGTATTATAAAGCTAAAAAGATTAAAAACGGGCTTAAGCCTAAACTTTAAAAGATTTTACGAAGTACGTTTTTTAAAAACGTTATAATATAAAGTTTTAAAAAATGTTATAACTTTAGCCTTATAAATCCTTTAACTCCTTATAAGTTTTAATATTACCTTTTTATAACTTATAAATACTTATAATACGTATTAAAAGCTATAAAAGTTAAAACCGGCTTTAAACCCAGCTTTTAATAATCATTTTTAAATACGTTTTCTTAAAAAGTCGTTTTATAAAGTTTTTAAAAACTTAATTACTTAAAGATTTTAATACTTATTATATTAACAAGTATAAGCCTTATATTATAACTAATATTTTTTATAATGTTTTATATTATAAATTATGATTTTATTAAGCCCTATTTAAAACCCTTAATCTGTAAACCGGATTAAAACTAATTAAGATTAATATTACTTAATTTTAATTAAAACTCGGATTAACTAGCTTAACTTTAATTAAAGCTCGGATTAATTAAGATTAGTGTTAAAAATTTATTAATAACTAATTAGTGAATAAATTACAACCCTGTTTTTTATATAGCTTTATTATAAAACGCTATTAGGTATTATTTTTTATCCTCCTGCTTTTAAAATAATATCCCGGTGATATTAACGCGCTTAAGCTTTAAAAAAGCCTTTTATTATTCGGTATTTTATTTGAATTTCGTATTTCTATAAGCGAACCGATTAAGGGGATAAATTACCCGCTTATACTCTTTTATAAACTTGCGGTAAAAATTATAAAAGCTTAAAAATACTTAAACCTTTTATATTTTTATAAATCGTGTTTATAACTTTATAATATTAACATTAATCGGGTTTATAACTATACTGTTAATATTAGTAATAAGTTTAAGGAATTGAGTTTTCGTAGTATAAAATATATATTTATCGAGATAAGCTTAAAATCTAATAGCTTAAAGCCTTTTAATAACCCGCCGGATTTGTAAAATATACTCGATTTTATAAACCGACTAAACAATTATATTATTAATATATATATTATAAAAATCGTTTAAGTATTTTACTAACGCATTATTAATATACCGTTAAAAGGTAAAAAGCCTTTTAACTAATTTAAGAATTAAAACGTTATATATATATAACTTATATTTTAACCGGAATATAAAATATTCCTAATATCCCAGCTTAAATTATTTTTTATAAAAAGCTTATTAAATATTAATCTTCGAAAATACTTTTACTTATTTTATTAAAAAAACGGGCTTTTTTATTAAAAGGAATAAGTATTAAAATCTTCGGGTAAAAGTATTAAGCCGGCGGTAATTTATATAAAACCGAAAACTATTATTAATTTACTTCGCGAATAGGATAAAAGCGGTAGAAAAAGCATAGTTAAGCTTAATAAATCCCCTTTTAAAGTTATTTTAAAAGTATTACCGGCATTCTTTTTATTTCCTTTAATAATATCCTATTAAAAGGATTATAATATAGGTTATTAAAGCTTTTATTAAGTAGAAATTCGATTCGGTGATTATATAGCCGATTTAATACTAGTTTATTAAACTAAGCTTTATTAAAAAACCGGTGTAAATCACTACAATATAAAGGAATTAAATCCCAAACTTATTAATAAAGTTTTTTAATATTTTTCTCGAGTTTTTTATAATATTTAGTTTTTTTTACGTTAATAACCTTTTTAAAGGAGTCGATTTAGTTTTAAAAACCTTAACCCTTTAAATATTAACAGTGTATAAAATAAATCCGGTGTTTAGCTTAGCCAGGGTTATATAATACTAGTATTAATCGATCCCGTTACGCTAATAACGGTAAATTTCCCGGGCATTACGCTTTAAAAAAAAAGGAAGTAACGGGATTAATAAATCTCTTTTAAGGGTTTTTAATTATATTCTCCGGTAAAAGCTAAGGTAATATTAACCGTTATATCGCTTTCCGCTAATCTCGTTTATAAAACGCTGTATTACGGCTTTATATACTAAGCTTTTTAAAATCCGGGATTTAAGCTAATAATCGCCTTAATAAAAGCTTTATTAAGCTATTTAACAGCTTCGCGCGTATTAGCTTCGCACGTTTTAACTAAGTAATCCGTTTTTTAAAAAAGATTAAGTAATTTAAGGCGTAATTTAATTACTAACCTTATTCAGCTCGAATATATTAGATTTAAAAGCCTTATTATCCCGGCGGCGTTTATTTTTTTTGCTTATTAACCGGTTACGTTATTAAGTATTTCTTTAATACTTAAAATCCTTTAAATAAAGTTTTTTATTATTTATAAGGATTATAATCAGCGTATAAAAGTCGGGAATTTATTATTTTAAAAAAGCCTTTTTTTAATAATAATTAATTATAATATTATAAACTTCGAATAAGCGCTTTCTTATAATTATTTTTTACTTTTTACGAAAAGGAAATATAATAGTAAGTAAAATACGCCGTTTTTTAATTCAACAATATACTAATATAATAATATTAATAATTTAAGTAAATTAACTTTTAAATTTATTTACTTTTTATAAAATAAATCCGGTAACTGATTTAAGTTATAAATACTTTAAGATTTAATAAATTAAATATATATTTAAAAAAATATAAACTTTAGCCTTAGTATTTTATAACCCGTTAAACGTAAAACAAAAAGTGTATTATAATTTATTATATACTTTATAATTAATATTCATCTCCTTAAAACCGGCTAATATTAATAAAAAGTCTTTTTAGCGCTTATATACTAATATAATAAAACTATATACTTTAAAATAAGCTTAAACTCCTTTAAGGCTAGAGTTATAATTTAATCACTAATTGATTACTAATTAATCCTTAGCATTAATCTTAATTAATGCGAGCCCTAATAAAAACTAAGCTAGTTAATCCGAGCCTCGATTAAAATTAACTAGTATTAATCTTAATTAGTTTTAATCTAAACTAAAGATTAAAGGTTTTAAATAAGGCTTAATGAAAAAATTATTTATTACTTTAAACATTATTAAAAAAAAAATTATAAGACGAGGTTTATACTAGTTAATATTATAGAAATTAAAAGGCTTAAGTAATTACGTTTTTTAAAACTTTATATAATTTTCCTTTTAAGAAAACGTACTTAGAAATAACTCTAAAATGCTGGGATTAAAACCCTTTAAAACTTTAATACCTTTATAAAACGCATTACAGGTGTTTTTAACCTATATAAAGGTAATATCGAAGCTTATTAAGAATTAAGAAGTTTATAAGGCTAAAGAGATTACATTTCTTAAAAGTTTACATTATGATTTTTTAAGAAATCGTACTTAAAAATAATTCTTTAAGCCTACGGCTAAGGCCGTTTTTAACCTTTATAGCCTTATAATACAGCTTATAAGTATTTTTATTTTATACGAAGGTAATATTTAAATCTGCTAGGAGTATAGGGATTTATAAGTCTAAAGTGATTACATTTCTTAAAACCATATATTATAACTTTTTAAGAAATCGTACTTAGAAATAATTCTTTAAGCCTAGGGCTACGACCGTGTTTAACCTTTATAGCCTTATATTACACCTTATATATGTTTTTATTTTATATAAAGGTAAGGTTTTAACCTGCTAGGAGTAAAGGGATTTATAAGGCTAAAATGGTTGCATTACTTAAAACTTTACATTGTAACTTTTTAAGAGATCGTACTTAGAAATAATTATTTAAAGCTATCGTTAGGGTTAATTTCAATCTTTAAAGCCTGATAAAACGTAATATAGGTGTTTTTAATTTTTAGCCAGGTTATAATATAATTTATTAGGTGTTAAGGAATATATAAGGCTAAAATAGTTATATTTCCTTAATCTTTATATTATAACTTCTTTAAAAACGTACTTAGAAATGCTATTTTATAGATTTAAAACACTGGTTTTAATCCTTTATAAAAAAACGTTTAATCCTTTAATCCGGATTAAGATTAACTCAGATTAACTAAGATTAAGCTTACTTAATCCGAGGCTTAATTAAGACTAAATTAGTCCGCAGATTTACGGACTTTAATTACTAGATTAATTAGTGATTAAGATTAAGACTAAAGATTAAAAACGAATATAATAACCCTGTTTAAGGCTACTTTTTTAACGATTTATTATTAAAGTAAAATATTAGGGCTTTTAAGTTATTAAAAAGAGTAGGTGTATTACGTATTTTTAACATATTTTACGTTAAAAGCATTAATAGAGTTTTGAAAAAAATTATCGGCTTCCTTTTTATAAAAGCAGTTTTAATAATATACTTAACCTAATAATAAATAAAGTAATATTACTTTTTAATAAGCTTTATAGCTTTTATTTTAATATATTCTTATTAAGCTTTAAAGTGTGCGGGAAATCCACTAGTATTAAAAGTATTAATATTAATACTTTAAAAAGCTTTTGCTTTTAATCCGGAGCTTTTACTTTTATTACCCGGGGTATTATTATTATTATAACCGGTATTATTATAATTATTATTTGCCCGGGCTTTTTTATAGGTTAAAAAGATATGCTTATAATATTAAGCGAATCGAGTAAAATTAATATAAGCGTTATAATATACTCCCGCTACGGTAATAAATAAGCTTATAATAAAATATCGGTTAAGCTTTTATTTTAAGTATTATTCGAGATATTTATTTTAAAAGTAATTTTTATAATGCGGTTTTTAAAGGTTAAAAAATCCCTTTTTTATAGTTTATTTATTTAAAAAGTACATTATATGTTAATACCCTTTTTTAAGAATTCGGATTATAAATTTAAAGGTTTTTTTCTTATTAAGTTAATTAACTTAAAGTTAAAGAACTTAATAAGTATAAAATTCGATAAAGTAAATGTGCTAAGGTTAACGAGCGTGGATCGACTTCGGTGTAAAGTAATTTCAAGAGAAAGGAATACACCCAATATTAAGAAAACAGTTAAAAGTAATAAGTGGTAAGCATTTCGTGAAAAGGTTATAATAATAAACTGAAGAAAGTAATACGCAAATGTTAAGAAAACAGTTAAAAGTAATAAGTGGTAAGCATTTCGTGAGAAGGTTATAATAATAAACTAAAGAAGGTAATACGCTCGTAATAAAAAAGAGTGAAGTGATAAGGAGAAAAAGAAGAACTTTTGGGTTAGGAATCCCCTTTACTTTTATAAAAAACATATGCTTAATAAAAAGATACGTACCGTTTAGCGTGAGTAGGATTTCTAAGCCGGAGTAATTATAAATAATAAATACCGGTAATACGTAAGCATTTATAAGCTTATATATAAGCCTTTAATAGTAAGCTTATACGTAAGCTATTAATAATTAGCTTATGCGTAAGCTTTTAATAATAAGCTTATACGTAAGCCACTAATAGTAAGCTATTAATAATAAGCCATTAATAGTAAGCTTATGCGTAAGCCTTTAATAATCAGCTTATACGTAAGCTTTTAATAGTAAGCTTATACGTAAGCTTTTAACAGTAAGCTTATACGTAAGCTATTAATAATAAGCTATTAATAATAAGCTATTAATAATAAGCTTATGCGTAAGCCTTTAATAATCAGCTTATACGTAAGCTTTTAACAATAAGCTTATGCGTAAGCTATTAATAGTAAGCTATTAATAATAAGCTATTAATAGTAAGCTTATACGTAAGCCTTTAATAATTAGCTTATACGTAAGCCTTTAACAATAAGCTTATACGTAAGCCTTTAATAATCAGCTTATATATAAGCCTTTAATAATAAGCTTATACGTAAGCCTTAGTATAAGCTTTTAGCTGGAGATAAGTAAAAACGCCGATTAGAGTTTTATAAAAGTGCTTTAATTTCCCTTTATGCTTTTCCCTATACTACCGTAAATCACTATTATACTTTATTATTATACTTTATTATTATACTTTATTATTATATTTTACTATTATACTTTTTTACTTTTTTTATTATTTTCTTTTTATACTTATAACTTATTATCTTTTATAAGTTATAATTATAAATTATATCTTTCTTATCCGATTTCCAGGATAATATATTTAAACCTACGAATTATAACGAATTACGAAAAGATTCTATTATTATTACTTTTACTCCTTCTGCTTTTTTCGAATTAACTAAAGAAAATCAACCGGATTATAAGCTTAAATCCGATAAAAAAAGCTTGGTTTATATTTTTAAAAATAAGTTATTTACCCGTTACCTTTTACCTATTAACTTAGAAAAAAACGAAAAATAAAAATAAAATATATAATATAAGTTTTTTACTTAATATTTCCTTATATAATTTATAAGATTTTACTAATAATATTTAGGTATAATTTTAAATATATCTCGAAAATAAAAGGATTTTAAAGTTCGAACTTATTACGGTATTATTTAAATAAACACCCAGATATTACTCGTAATAAAAAAACAGAAAACGCTGGATTAAAAAAACGTAAATATTACCTTTATAATTATAAATTATATTTTTTATTAATTAATTATTTTGATTTAGGAACTGAATTATTAAAATCGAATCTTTTTAATTTAATTAATCGAAAACGCGCACGGAATAATACGATAATCGATATTCTAAAAAAACCCGATTTTAACGAAGACGAAGCGAATTTAAAGATTTTAAATATATTAATCGAAAATAACCTTTCGTTTGATATTTTAAATTCTAAATTACTTAACGATTTACTATTTTATTATAATCTGTATATATTATCCTTATTACCTTAAAGCTAATAAATAACACTAATAATTAATGCTTTTATTATTTAATTTATCTCCGAAAATTAATCGCTAGAATATTAAAAACATACTTAAGTCCACTTTTTAATAAGCATTAAGTGTTTTTAATATACTTTTATCGATAAATATTAAAGATAACGGTAAACTTTTTATTATATTTAATATTTAAACTTCGAAAATTAATACGGCCTTTATAGGTTTTATTATTTCTTTTATTAACCCCGATTTTAACTTAAATTATAAGTTAATCGGCTTCGACGATTTAATTAATAACTATATTAATTATTATTTTTATTCTATTTTCGAAAAAATAATTACGTTTTATCCGGATATTTAATATTAAAACTTTATAAGGTACGTTTTATAATTCTTTATTAATTATTATAAAACTTATTAATTTATATTTAATATTATACGCAATAACGCCTCGAATAATAACCTTTTTATAAATCGATTTAAAAAGGTTTATTCGAATTAAACGCATAATACGGATCTTATTATCGATATATAATGCGTTATATATATTATTAATTTAATCGTATAAAATATCTTAAAGGATTATATTAATAATCCTAATATCACCGATTTCTTAGCCTAATATATTAATATTAAATTAAAAGAGATTAACGAAGAATTTACGGTTAAAACGGATAATATTAGCCCTAACTAAAGTAAATTATACTTCTTTTATTTAACTTATAACTTATTATTAATTTTTAAATAAACTTAGTTTTTCGAATTCGTTAAATCGCGGTTTTAATTAAATATATACACAATATTCGTAAAGAATTCCTTTAAGGAATTAAAAAAGCAAAAAAAAATAATTAATTACTTTTAGGTTATAAGAAAACGAAAATCCCTTTAAGTATTTATTCCTAATACCTTATTATTTTATTTAATTAATTAATAAAAAAATAAATACACTTATATAATGGAATTTTATTTACCGAATGTTTTTAATACTTTACGAATTAAAAAAGCCGCTAAAATACGTTTATCGAAACACGAATTACACCGAATTTAAAAACGTTTATTTAAACGATTTAAATTAATTATTAGTAAAGGAGTTAATTAAGATTTTCGAGATTTTTATTAAGCCCTCTGTTTACTTATAAGGCGAATTTTATATTACGATTTCTCGGGCTTTATTATATATATACCAGATTTAAAAACGATTAAACGAAATTATTCGAAGTTACCGGCTTAAAAAAAACGAAAACCCAATTATAATATATTTTCTTTTAACGTTTTTAAAACATAATTAATTATTTTAAAGGAATTCTTTTATACTGCTTTATTAAGCGTTATTTAACGCGGCTATATTAAGCTAAATAATTATTTTCCTCGAAAACTTAAACCGGATATACTCGGTAATTATCGGTATTTTATTATCGCTTTATTACTCGACTTAATCCAAAAAGCAGATTGTTTTAACGAAGGCGGACTATTATTTTATTACCCGGATATAAAAAATAATATAATTAAAATTCTTAAAACCGAATATAATAAATAAGTTTATATTTTATTAATTTTTAAGCTTTTATTAATTAATAAAATTATAAAATAAAAACGGAGATATACGGTGGCTTTATAACCGATTTATTATTCGATAAATTATACGATAATACGCCGCCTTTCTAAAATAACGCTCGTAATTTAAACAACGGAATATATTTATCTTCGATAAATAACCCTACCGAAGAATTTAATAATTATCTTATAAAATACCGGTACCTTAAATCGGTAAGTTTATTTTATTATTACTTAAAGATCTTAATAAGTTATAATTTATAAGCTAATATTAAATTAAACTAAAGTTTTAAAGTAGTGGAGAGTTAATTAATACCGTTTCCTGGTTTTAAGTTTAATAGTACGGCGTTATTTAGGAATTCCGGTAATTACCGCTTCGATTAAACGAGTTTTTTCGGTTTTTAATAATATTATTATTAAAAACCGAAATAGATTATAGCCAGAAACCGTAAAGTTTTTAACTTTATTAAAAGGTTAAAAAATTACCAGTTTAAAGGATTTACAAAAATAATTAGAGCAAAATAAGGAGATTTCAGATAATAAAAACGAATAAAAAACCAAAAACAGTATTTAAAAAAGGATTAAAACTTTTATAAAACTAAATAAAAAAAGCCCTTTTTAAATCACGTTTTTTTAATCTGGAAATAGGAAAAATAATAAAGATAAAAGCTAATAAAGCTAATTTATAATTTATATATCCTTAAAATATTATAATGCGAAAAATTAAAAAACTTAATTTCCTTTAAGTAATAACTTCCGTAAAAATACTCCGTTTAAAGTATAACTTATATATAAAATATAATATATAATATAATATTTATTTAAGGTTAAATAAAAAGTTTCGAATATAAACTTATTTTTTTATAATTAGTTTTATATATATCTCCTTAAAATTCATAATACGAAAAGTTAAAAAACCTAATTTCCTTTAAGTAATAACTTCCGTATTAATACTCTATTTTAAGTATAATTTATATATAAAATATAATATATAATAAAACATTTATTAAAGGTTAAACGGAAAGTTTCGAATATAAACTTATCTTTTTATAATTAGTTTTATACACATTTCCTTAAAATTCACATTACGTAAAATTAAAAATCTTAATTTTATTTAAATCATAACTTCCGCGCTAAGATATTATTTTAAGTATAAATTATATATATAATATAATATAATACTTTACACTTTTTAAAGGTAGAAAAAAAAGGTTTTTAATAAGGAGTCCCTTTTTTATAATTGGTTTTATATACTTTATTTTAATATTCTTTATTTTAAAAAGTATTTTTATATATAATAAAAGCTATTATATAAACTGAATTATTTTATAATTTAAATATAAGGTAATATAATAAAAAAGGAATTTTTTTTAAAGCCCCACTTAAAACCTTTAGTTTTTAGTCCGGATTAAGACTAATTAAAACTAATATTAATTAGTCTTAATTAAGCCTCGGACTAATTAGCTTAGTTTTAATTAGGGCTCGAACTAATTAAGCTTAGTCTTAATTAGGGCTCGGACTAATTAAAACTAATGCTAAGGATTAATTAATAACTAATTAATAACTAAATCACAACCCTGATTATAATTATATTATAATAGTATTTTATAAGCTGGTTATAAGTAATTAAATAATCGGGGGAGTTTTTATTTAAATATAATAATAACCCTTTTATAATATAATTATTTAAACGGCTTTATATATAAACCATTTTAGCTTTAACTTTTGCTTTGTTTTTAATATTAATATATTAAGCTTTAAACGCTTAATTCTTTTAGAAAAATAATTCGAGAAAATAAAAAGATTTAATACGTTAATACTGCGATTAGCTTATACCGAGGAATTAATTACACCGGTAATATTTATAATATTTAAAACCGGGTTTTTTATAAAAAAGGGTTTTAAGCCGCGTATTAAGTAATAACGGCTTAATAAATAAGAATATTATTAAAATCGGCGATTTAATTATCCTTATTTAAAATAGTTAAATAAAGGTTAATAATAGCCTTTTTTAAACGTTTGCTTAAATACTTAACCTATTAAATACAGTATAATAAATCGGTATTAAGGCTTTTAAAGATTTAATAAAGCTTATTAGCCTGTTTTAAAGCTATTAAAGTAAGTAATAAGCGGAGTTTATATTTTATTTATAAAGCTTCGGTATATTTTTAAATATAATCCTGGATTTAAGTATAAGTTATAATATTATTAATATTCGGCTAAGCTTATTTATTTAAAATAATACCCGGTTTTAATTAAACGCCTAGTTTATTATTTTTTAAGCTATAAAAACGAGTAAGCGTATTTACGCGGTTAATATAATCGTTATATAACCTTTTAACGTTATAAAAGTAGCGGAATGTTTTTGCTTTTTCTTAGTGTTTATAGCCTTTTAATATTTACACGTGGTTTTACGAGTTTCGAGGATATTATTATTACTTTTTTCGGCCGCTACGGTAGTAATAATTTATTCGTGTTTATAAAGGTATTAATAAGCAATAATAGAATAGCGGATAATTAAAATACTGCTAGCCTTTTTAATTAAGCCTTTATTAAGGTTTTTAAGGTTAAAGCGAGCTTTTTTAATTATTACTTTACGCTTAGCGCGCTGCTTTTTTTTAAAACTTATTATTATAATATTAAAGAAATAATTAATTAACGGGCTTTACTAAGTAATAAAACGGAGAAAAAACAAGGATTAAAATATTATAAAGCTTTTTTTAACGCACTAAATATATAAATCTTAGTTTTTATATTATTATAGCTTTTTAAAGTTAAGGCTACTAGTAAAAGTGTACTTTTATTAAGAAAAACTAAAATAAAAAATAAAAGAAAACGCTAAAACGCGTGTAAAGCGCGGTACGTATATAAATATAATAATAAATTAGCTTTTTACCTGCTTTAACTTATTATTAAGTTTTTCCCTTACACCTCTCCTTTAAAGCCGTTATTTAACACCTATTAAACTAAGTATAACTTTTAGCTTATATTATAATAAATATTATTACTTTTTTTTCCCTAGTTATTTATTTTATATAAAACCTTTTATATATTAAAAACCCTAATTAAGGAAAGAACTTTTTAACGCTGCGCTTAAAAGCCGTGAAAACGTTAAAACAGCTAAAAGTTTAAAATAACTGCTTTAATACACGCTTTTATATAAAAGCAGTTTTTAATAACTTGTTTACGTAAAGCTATATTATAATATACGTTTATTTTTTAAAATACGTACGTTTTCCTTTTTATAATATAATTTTTTATTTTTTATAAATAAGTAAAAAAGATTTCTTTCCTTTTAAAAGTCTAATTTTAAAAAGCTAATAAGTAAAGTAGTACGGTAGCGTATAATATACACTTTAAAGCGGTGATAAAGCGCTAGGTTTTAGCGTATATAATAGAAAAAAATATTTTTAAATTTTCTATTTAACTTTTAAATACTACACGGCCTTTTAAATAATTAATTAAATATTCGCACTTTTACTATTAGTTATAATCGATTAAAGTTTTAAACTATACGCTAAATATTAAGTGAATAATTAGTATAGCGTATTATAAGAGCCCGTGTTATAAAGTTATAATTATAGCTATATACCGGTAAGTTTTAAAAGCTAATACTATAATAGCTGGTAAGTTTTAATAACCGTATATTTTTATAACCGTATATTTTAAAAGCTATATAATATAATCGCCGTATATACGCTTTTAAAGTATTATAATAGCCGGTATATATTATAATAGCCGCCGGTGCTTAATAAATAAAGTAAATAAATAGTTAAATTAAGCTTATATTTTAATTTTCTACGTATTAAATTAGGAGAAATGCTGTATTTAATAAGCTTTTTTAACTTATTTATACTTGCTTAAATATATAATTTATAATTTACTATAATAAAAGCGGCTAGCGGCGATTATACCGGCCGGCGATAGCCGGCTAACTAGTTTAAAATAGTTTTTATATAGTATTATTTTTTTTAAAAGTATTAAAAATTAATTAATACTTATACGGATTTATATTTAGTATTTTTAATTAAAAAACTAAATTCTTTATTTTAAGATTAAAGATATAAGTTTTTATAGCTTAGTATATAAGAGTTAATTAAGAAAAAGGAAAAACTGTATTAGTAATTTCTATTAAAACTACTATTATATTACTTATAAAAGCAGCTATCCTAGACTTTTAGCTGTCCTAGACTTTTAGCTGTTCTAGACTTTTAGCCGTTCTAGACTTTCTGCGCCCTTTAAGCGTAGCGCAGAGGGTTTACCACACCATATAAGTCCTCTAGTAACTGAAAAACGCAATGCCGGTATGTTTAACGGCTAACTCGACGGCCCCATCCGGGCCCGGGCTCCTCTCCACAGCCGCCGCCGGCCAGGCCGCGTCGGGCCCGTCCATCTTTTGGGCCCTGGCCGCCATCGTCGCCAACGCCATGCTGCAGCCGTCGTTCTGCAGCTACATCTGGGAGGGTGACACCACCACCACCTCCGCCGCCTCCTCCTCCTCCGAGTGGCTCGTCTGGCCGCACCGCTCGCTGCCCACCGTGTGTCTGCTCGACACCGCGGCCGAGGTCTGGATCCTTGTCGAGAAGTACGGCCTGCCCCGCGGCTGGCGGGGAGATGCGGGGCCCCGGGAGGACGCGGAGCCACGGGAGGATGGGGAGGAAGGGGACGAGGTCGAGAAGGCCCGCCCGCTTGATATTATCTTCCGCCTCGCGCTCTTCGTGCTCGGCGTACTGCCCCAGGCCATCGGCTTATTTGCCACGCGCGGCGTGCCCGGCTCCCAGGTCCTCGCCGCCATCTATCTCGCCGCGTCGCTGGTCAGCATGGCGCGAGCGGCCGATCAGGTAGGTAAACTAAGTCCCTCACCCACCCTACCCTACTTCGTGAAGCCCCCCTTTTCGCTTTACTTTCCCCTCTTCTATCCTTCTTCAGCTTGAAGACAACAAGTACTCTCTCGGCCCACCTGTCTACGAAGCCGTCCACGAGCGACCCTCAAGAACCCGCCGCTTACCAGCCGATCCACACCAACCCGCCCAGGCCTCCCCCCACCGCGACGTCGCCGCACTCGCGGCGCGCGTGCGGCGATCCCCGTCGTCGGACCCGTGGCGCCAGCGCGTTGAGGCGGGCGTCGCCGCCGCCGGCGCGCCGCTGCACGGCGCGGGCCTCGTGTGGTTGTGGCACGGCATGACGGCGCAGACGTACGTGGCGGCGCCCGCGGGCGTTGTCGACTTCACCGAGTGGGCCAATTTCGTCCTATACTCGGCTATGCTGGCGTACGTGCTGCTGTACGCCGTGGCCGGCGTCGTCATGGCGTGGTGCCCAGTGCCGCGGCTGCCGCTGCTGCCGCTGCTGGTGCCGTTCGTCGTGCAGAACTTCGGCGTCCACGGGCTACTGCAGCCGCCCGACTGCAGGGTCCCTAGAGAGCTCCGGTCCTCGGGTCTAGCCCAGGGCGCGGCATCGTGGATTCTCGCGGGCGTTTGTCTGTTCGATGTGTATGCGTGTAGCTGCGGGCTGGTCTGGGCGGTGCGATCGCTGGCCTACCTCGCGATAGGGAGGCGTGGGGGGGCCCGTGTCAGAGCCACAGATGCGGTTGAGTCTGAAGAGGGCACGGATATGCCGGACTTGAACCCGGCGGTCAGAGCGGAAGAAGGAAGGGGACCTGATGATCCATCTACTGATCCGGTCGGTGACGTTCGCGACCTTACTGCACCCCCGTCGGGAGCCGAACGGCACAATACCACACCAGGAGAAGAGCCGGGCACTCCGCCAGTCCGACAGTCAGCCGCGGCGCGAATTCAACAAGGACCCGCCAACGGAGACCTGCCAACACAGCCGACGACGTCTGCACGAGGCCTATTCGCAACCACGGGTAAGGTGATCCTGCGGTGCATAGCCGCGCCGGTCTTCTGGACGGTGATCTCGGTTGCGAAGGCCGTAGGCGCCTTCTTCGTTCTCTATGGATACTCGGCGCACTGGGCCTACCGCCGGCTCCGGGGCCGGTCGAACGACGACCTTGCCGTCACGGTCGCCATAGTAAACCTCGCCACCGCCGTCTTGTACTATCTGGTCCTGTTTGACAGCGCCGGCACGTACGCGCCCGAATGGAGCTCGATTCTGGGGTGACGCCCTCGCAGCTGTGGTCCGAGGCCGTCTTCACTAAGTGCTGAGGTCCACGATGGCAAAGTGCAAGCGACGGCGGACGCCTCTGCCTTGGGGCCTCGGACATGCGGTTCGCACAGCGGCGCGGTATTGGTAGAAGTAGAAGAGTAGGACAGAGGTAGAAGGGTAGGACACGGCTGCGCCTGAAGGTACCTGCTGAGCCCGGGGCCCCCTTGACAACAACTTCCTACGGTCGACGGGTTTTATGATCTTGAATAAATTTAGTACACATCACCTGTCGCTCTACATCCAGCAACCCAGAAGATAGTTACAGAAAGTCCGCACAAGCTGCTCACTCGGCGCGATGCGCCTCCGCCTTTTGGTCTTCGGCTCACCACCCAGTGCCAACCCGCTGCCGCTCCATTGCTGCCTGCATAGGCGCGGGAGCATCTCGCTAGCCCTACGTCGGGCTGTCGTACATGCGGCGGGGCTGCGAGCCTGTCTCTTTCTCTACGAGTCCCGGCGACGAGTTTGAGTGGCCGCGCATCGAGCGGATGAATGCCACCGCGGGCGAGCAGTGGGAGTTCGCCGGCATCTCGATCACCGGGAACAGTGCCTTCTGTGCTTCGGCTTCTACCGCGGCCCCAACTACGCCTTCTTCAGCACCGACAACCTACGCGCCTGACCATAACCGCGGATGAGAGAGATAGGATGTCATCATGCCCTATGCGCTGAATAACGTCTGTCGCCATTGAATAAGACAGGCAGGCAGCTGGTTATCTAAGCTCCGTGTTTCCATAACAACACGTCTGAGTTGGATACTGCAGTACTGCAGTAAAAACATTGTGTGCACGTGCGATATGACGCGTTCGCGCGGCTAGTTCCATTCACGCGAGAATCCAGGACTGGGCTGGACTGGGGCACGCCGAGCCAATAGAAGTGGCCAGGGTCCAGGGGTCTGAAACAATGACGCAGCGGGCATCTTAACATTATGACATATGCAAGCATAAACCGGTCTGGGTCGCTTGGAGATGAGCTTCGATCATCATCGATGCGCAAGGTTTTTGCTCCTGGCGTGCCTGGGCATTGCAGGCATTGCCAGCCACACACGCCCTGATGCAAACGCGACTCGTCACGCTCGTATACAACAACACCTTCCCAGTACTATTGCTCGCGAATTGTGGCTTTGCATCTTCTCCGTCATCTCAGCCTACACCACCACATCTACACGTTTTGCACAATCACGGCGGTCCATTCTCTGCCATCTCTCCACAACTCACACTACTACTAACATCTATTCACTATGGCACCCGAACATGAGTCCACGGGCGTGTTGGGTTCCCTGGCGAGCTCGGTCAAGAGCATGGTGGCCGGCCAGCCTGCCGCGGAAGAAAAAACCCACATCGAGGTCGTGAAAGACGTCGAGTATCCCGAGCTCCCCGACTCGGCTACCGCTGTCCAGGAGGTCGAGAAGACCGAAGAGGTGGTCCAGGAGGACACCACCACTATACACAAGGAGCAGGCGGCCGCCGTGGTTCACGAGGACGTCAAGCCCGAAGAGATTGAGCAGGTCGATACCGTGGTCGACAGGGAGATACACCAGGACCACTTCCACACTACCGTCGTCCCCGTCAAAGACACCAAGGTCCTCCCGCAGAAGCACGTCTACCAGGAGAACGAAGCGGAACGCGAGATCGACCACCGGAACAATGCTGTTAAGAAGGCGGCACAGAAGGAATCCGAGGCCATCCACAACGAGAAGGTCATCGAGGAGACCAAGCACGCGAGAGAGGTTGCCCCTACCCAGATAGTGGAACACGTTCACCAGTAAGCTATCATCAGCCTGCTAGACCTGAGCTGTCTTCGACTGACCAGGCATGCGCAGTCACATTCACGAGACGATCCAGCCTGTCATCGAGAGAGAGACGATCCAGGAAAAGATCATCCACGTCACGAACCACGTCCACGAGACCGAGCACCTCAAGGACCAGCTCCACAAGACGACAGTGGCGCCGGCAATCTCCATGGCCGACTTCGAGAAGCAGCTCGCCGGCAAAGCGGAGCTCACCGAGGGAGCGACACTGGTGGCAGACGAGGATGAAGAAGAAGAAGAGGAAATAGAGTCGGCTGAGGAAGAAGAGGAGCTCGCCCAACAGGGAGAGAGCGGAGAGGAATACATGGCGCCCTCGACCCGGCGGTCCACGCGGAGCACCAAGGAAATCTCGGTGGCGATTCCTCGAAAGAGCCAGAACGGCAACGCCAAGAAGAGACACGCGCCTACCGACGGGGAGGCAGAGGACCTGGAGCCGGCGGCCAAGGCCGGCAAGCTGGCTGCATAGGTACCTAGGGAGGTACACCAAGTTGCCAGCCATGTCAGAGCGGCGGGGCATCTTGTACCTTTGCTTTCTGCCCGGCCTGGGACAGTAAGTCACCTGTTTGCGGCGTGTGAAGGTATCACAACCGAGAGGAGTTTTGGCGGTGGCAAAAGCCGATTGGTCGGCCAAGACAACTTGACCTCGGCAACTGTACGGTATAGACCTTGACCTCTGAATAATGACTTGATGACAACGACTACGCATTCTGATATCCATTCCAAGTATCCAATGCTGAGACCTGTGAAGTTGCTACTCCGCTGCCGACCAGCGAGGATCGTCGCATGGGACCTGTTGGTCGTACATTGGTGAAAGGGCCAGTTACTTTCTCTAATAATCAATGCGTCGTGCTGGAGCCAAGATAGAGAAGCAAGCTCAACTATTCAATTTGCTCAAGCACGACTGTTGCCGCACCTCTGGCTTGGTATTCCCCCCCCACCCCGGGATCTCGCCTCAGATGTCCTTGTGATACCTACCTACCTGTTACAGTACCAGGTAGCTTGAAGTCAACCGCCCATGGCTTGCCCAGTGATGCGAGCGTCACAGCCTCGTGCCGTGGGCCCCGTCCGGACGGTCTTCTCGCGTCCCGAACTAGCCTTATCATACAGCGGCGTGGACGCCCAGATAGTTACATCGAACAGATTATCGGCCTCGCCAGTCACCTCGCGAGCCGTCGTCGCTATGGGCCTACCGCGGGAGGCTGCACAGAAGCCGCCTGAAAACGCAACGAAGGCTCCTTCTCTTTACGGGCCCTTAACCCTTTATAAGTACTCGCTTTTGCATCCATTCCTACCTAGCTCCCCTGACGCCAGAAGTACCTCGGAAACCCAACTCGAAACGCTCGGGCATATTACTTCTAGTAGTAGAAGCCTTGAACGAGGCAGACGCTTCGCGCGGGTCCCTTGTGACCAGGCGGTGGACGTGGCGGGTCCAGGTCGTGATCTGCCGCCATCTCTTCCCATGTCCTCTGCCTGTCGACATGGCGCTGTACCTTCGCCACGACTCGACCTGCCCGATCTCGAGGTCTGCCGCCTCTAAGCCACAGTAAAGCTGCTTTATTTCTGGCCTCGCACACTGAGGCCACTGCATTATCTCCGCAAAGTTGTCCATGGCTGCGCTCAACTCGTCCCGGAGTACCCCGGCTTGCTTGCCCGCCTCGACCGCGTTCGTCTACACATTCACATTATGGGCGTCTGCCCATACGAGCTGGCGGTGTTTATCCGTTTTCTAAACCTCTGTTTCCGGAACTCTCTTTATCAAGCTCTTTACTCGCATTGCGCTCGCGGAAGAGGGTCCGGCTCAAGGTCTGCCCCCTTCTTGGCTGGGATAGCGACCGGGTGGTTAACAGTCAGCGAATAAAGTCTGCCATTCTCCGAAGCATCAACTCGCCCGAGGTATCATCACGCGTCCAATAAACCAACCAACTGACCGACCAGCTAGCCTACGATAGCCAGACACGCCTTCCGCCTTCTACGGACGAATAGGCCGAGTCATTACCATGCGGCATCGGCATCAGCTTGCCACTCGATCACCAACCGCCCGAATCCCCAAAGCATTGGGCTCACTCAGTACCCACTTCAGAGCAAGTTCAACGTAGGTCAAGCGTCCGTGCATTCATCTTATTACACAGCTTTCGTGGCACGCGCTCGGCGCTCGGCGCCGCCACCAGCAGCGAGTCGAGCCGGATGTGACGGATTTCATACACGTCGGCCATAACAGGGTTAGCTAGCGAGCCAACGAAAACACGCGGAAGACGGTGAAGAGCCCCTGCAGCTGGCCTTCGCGGGCCCCGAGTCGGGGTCGGGCCCGGAGCCGGGGGAGCGGCGGCGATGGGGGCAATACTGCGGAGAGGACGGATATCCACGCGAACTTCAGGCAAACGCCGCCACGTCGCGAGGGCAGCTAAGGTACCTGTCGCGGAAAGAATCAGGTGGATTATCAAGGCGTATAGCACCGGGAATGCAAAAGCGTCCGCTTTGGCTTTCCCGCAATAACTAGCACCAGTAGGTACTCATGAAAGACCTCGAGCACGACATCCTGCAGCTGCAACTGCAGCATAGCCTGCTACGCCTGTTACTGTGCCCCTTTCTTCCCCACTCGCTGCAATTTATCATGTCTGTTGTGTCTGTTGTGTCTGTTGTTCAAACCAGTAGTCATTATTACTGGTGTTGTTTACATTAGCGTCACCGTCATCGTCGACGCCAAGGCATTTGAGGTCCAAGTGCATGTCGTTGCAGTGGACAACGGCGACTGCTGCATTCGTCGAGTTTACGTGCAACACCAGCGCCAGCGCCATTGGGCCGGCTCGCTTGCCAACAGCGCCGAGCTGGCGTGCTTGCACCAACACTTTCCAATGTGCGCGGGGCCACGGGAGTACCAGTACACGCGTGAGCATAAGACAGCCAAGCATAGACGGACAAGTCGGGTGTGGAGAGAAGAGGAACCATTGAGTTGCGTGGATAGGGGTAGAGGGTGGAGGGTGAACGATAACCCGGGTTTTTGCTGGGTTGGCTCAAACGGCCTGTTGCATGGATAAAGCAGTATAGCTGTTTAAGGGCTCACCTTGCACTGGCCGCTGACTTTGTGGTTGCTAGTAATGTTATGGATCGACATGCTGCACGTCCACTGTCGCAGGGAGGCTATAAACTCGCGCGAACTGACGGGCATGATCCGCGGGAGGGGTCAAGGCGAGAAAGGGGCGTAAGCGTCGGCACAGGTGGCAAAGGGCGATTCAACCCCGCGTAGACATGTAATACTGGTTATTATACGCTCGCAGATCCCCAGGGTCATTAACCCGATCATCACCTTCTCAGAAGAGGGAGATCAGCCGCTCGTCCTCACGCGCGCCTTCGCCGTCAACGACGGCGTCGGCGCCCGTTCTGCCATATTACCCCGATATCTCAGGACCAGAGCCCGGAATGCAGCAGATCCCTGGTGGAAGCCGGGGCTGACATGGACGGCTTAATACTCAGACGCCACCATTCGTCTGAGCAGACTGTTCTTTGACTCCTGGCGACTCAGCCTGTGGAAATGGGCCAGCACCGATCTCGATGACCGACACACCTGGGTTCGCAAAGATTAATTCCGCCATCGCTTATCGGTACGTCCCTGTATCCTACGGCACTGCCACTGCGAACTCGATTCCTATACAGTCCCGGGCCCGGGTCAGTCACGACGAAGCAAGATCGTAGCCCCACGTAAGTGGTGGTGGCAGTGGCAGTGATAGCTGCACGGGAGATAGCCAGCAGCCGCTCCCTCCCCCCCCTTCCCTTCGCCCCCGGAACAAGCCCAGCAGAAAAGAGAGGAGAGAAGGACAGAGATTTGAGGGATCTAGCCGATACGCGCCAATAATGCTTGCCATGGGTCATCGTAACCAAAAGATTACAAGCTTGTTATAGTCTTCCTCCGTGGGCTCGTCTTCCGGCTTATTGTTACTCTGCAAGATGGATTTTCGGTGGTCGGAAGATCGGCGCCTTAATGACTCGGCTTCGTATACTTTGCGTTTCGCAGCGTGTAGTTGTGATCTCTTGTACATGGTGCGCGCAAGCTTATTACGAAGGTATCTTTTCGAGGAATAGACTCGCATGGCCTGATTGAGCATTTGCCTGACATGTATGGGTAAGCTCGCCTAACTTGATATGGCTGAGGGGGCCATACTCAGCGTTGGTGAATTTCTTTCGCTTTATGTAATAATCACCGAGCCTGTAACTGGCCGCGGTAGTCCGAGCGTGGTTATCACCCAAAGCAGCTCGGTGCTGGGCCAGTGCTCGAGTGTAAAGCTAAAAGTTCTCGTGCTGGCGTCCCTGGCGAGCATATATAGTCCCAAGTGTATAAAGCATTTAACCAGTCCTAGAGTCGTTTACCTTCTTTTAAAAAGCGAGGGCAAAAAAGGAAGTAAATAATTGTGTTATACTCACTTGAAACTCTCCGTATTATCCACGCCGGCCACCTCGGCCTGGGCTTTAATTGTTGGAGTGGGCCAGTGCTAAGGCGGAGGAGAATTGGAGAGGCTGGTACACAACCCACATTAGAACCGTATATATACCTATTTCTCTTACTCTACGTTCCTAGATTTTAAA
Source organism: Xylariaceae sp. FL0804 (assembly GCA_022539325.1). Lineage (NCBI taxonomy): Eukaryota > Fungi > Ascomycota > Sordariomycetes > Xylariales > Xylariaceae > Xylariaceae sp. FL0804. The sequence continues at coordinate 97,807 of JAJKLG010000020.1, read as the reverse complement.
GTAACCAATATAATATACCTATTTACTCTATTATATAATAGGTTATGTGCCCGGAAGTAATATATTCCGTTATATATGCCTTCTACTAACCGAATTAAGCTATAATACTCCCCATTACGTAAATGCCTAAGGTATACCCTATTATATACACCGTATAGGTGGAAAACTTTATTATACCACCTTACTTATACCCCCTTTGCTTTTTTGCTCTTATATTTATACCACTAAGTTTATTATTATTACTAATAAAAGATTATCGAGAAAAAACTCGGAAATAAAACCTAAACACTTATTAAATACATTAAGGAAAAACCTGGTAATTAGCCCCGTTATTTTAATAATTAACCCGTAAATATCTTAGCCTTAATCCACTCGAAGGAATAAAATATCCGAGCACCGGAACGTATATATATTATGGAATTTATAAATACTCGTTATACTCTCCGTCTTAAACCTCTTAAAAAACTAAAATCTTTCCGCTTCCTTAATAAGAGAAATTTCCTTTTGCTTATTAAAGAGTTTAATACATTAAACGCTAAAAAGATTTTCTCCCTTAATTATAAAGGCTTTATTTATTTACCTTTATTATCTTTGAAGTATTATAAGTTATTAGCTTTAAAGGTTATATTACTTATTTTATTATTAAAAGATTAGAAAAATAACCTTTTTAAGCTTAAAGTAATTACCCGAGAACCTATACCTAAACCTCTTATAAAAGCCTTTATATTTACGTTTAAAACGCTTATAACGAGACCTATAATAAAACGATTACTCCACGAGCTATTAAAATTATTATATTAATCGAAACGAGTAAAGGGGTTATTACCCTTAACCGAGTCCTAAAACTTTACTTATAAAACGAATATATTAATTTTAAAAGAGCTATAACCGATTACCTTATTATTAGCGGATTCGGCCGACTCCTTTCCGGAGGCTCCCAAGAATTAAAACCCGTGTATAAAAAAGGGATAATTATCTCCGAGCTCCGTAAGGAAACTAATAAGTAAGAGGAGGATATAATAAAGGTAATAAAAGCGGTAAAATACCGATTAGGAAAGAATATTAAGTTTTAAGTGGAGGAAATAATTATTATAAAAGAGATCTGGGAATTTATTTTTTAGGAATATAAGCCCAGAGGTAATACTGTTTTTTAAATACTGGTTAAGGAATAGGATAATATTATTTTTAATAACGCCGAAACGGTTACTTTCCTAATAATAAACCTGTAAAGGATTAATAATGATTTTACGGCCTTGGATAAAAATTATATTATACCGATTCCCTACCTAATCTTTAAATTCCTAAACGTATTAACCGAGGATTATAAACCCTTCCTTTTTACCTTTTAATAAACGAAAAAAGTCCTGGCCACCAGAATCGATGGCGAGGTTTATCCTCCCGTAATATTTAAAAAAGTAATTAAGCTAATTACGCAGGAAAAATAAAGCTTATAGCTCTTTAAGAAAACCTTTAATATCCGCGTAATACTTATAGCTAAGGCCGCAGCGGATTATAAGCGCGGGAATAAAAGCCCCTCTAAAAAAAGGAATTATTATTAGGGCCCAGGCTACTTATACTATAAGTAGGCCGATTAACGTAATATAATTTATAACCCGGATACCTATTAGTAAGTATACCCCGAGATAACACCCTCGTGGTTTAAACACGTACCAGGAGACTAAAAAAGGGCAAAAAAAACTAATCCGTAAAAAAAGGCATAGCCTAAAAGTTACCTAGCCACGAAAAGCTATTATATTATTTTAATAGCGGTAACCCTAAATATTAATACCGGGGGGTATATTATACTAAAGCCTAGCTTATTATAAAAACTCTTTAAACCACTCTTTAAAAACATTATACTCGCGAATAAAACTATAAAACTTATAGATTTTACCACCGGGTAAACCCTGTATATAGCGCTTAAGATAATTAATACGGATACCTATAACCTGCACTAGCTTAAAAATATAATAATCCTTAATAATAGTTATAGTATAATAACCTTTTATAATAAGGAGTATTTTACCGGCCCGCTTAAACCCTATTAGGGAGCACCGGTTATAGGTATTAAAGGAAAAGAAATCCACCCCGAAGGCATAAAAATAATATAATTTACTTTAAAAACACCCGAAGGAAAAAAACTAATTACCCTTACGAATATAATTTATTACCTGTAAATTAAAGCAAACCTAGTCTTTATTAACTAATATACTAAAAAGGGTATAAAATTCCTTTTTACCTATAGCACCGTAATAAAAGCTATTAAAGAACGCTATTTCCTTACGGTAAAAATTAATTCGGGCTTATATATAATAAATTAACCTAATAAAATAATTAATTTAACGGCCCTTAATATAATCCTAAGCGCTTACTCCTTACCGGTAAACCTTATTATAAAGGTTTAATATAAAAAACTTAATTATTATAATAAACGTATTATTAAAAAGCTATAAACTATATCCACCGGCATTATTATAATACCCGAAAAGTATATATATATATTTTATATTAACGGTAAAATAAGAATAAAATTATATACCAGTAATATTAAGCGTAAAATTAAACCACTGGAATTATTCCACCTTAATAAACCTAATATTACCCGTAACGTTCCTATAAGCTATAACGGCTTAACCGGAATCTTAATAATAGCCTATAATTATACCCAAATATATTAGGCTATACCGTTTAAGATCCCGTTAAGCTAGCTTATTATACTAATAAAATTCCTTAAGCAAGAAAAACGCTCCGAAAAGCGTTATCGTTTTATTACTATTAACCGCCTTGGAATATACCTTAATAAGGATTTTTATAATTATTACCGAGTAAAAGGCATTATTATTTAATATATTATTACCGGCTAATATTAATAAAACGGCTTTATTAAGAATATTATTAGGCATATAAAAGATATAATCCGTATTATTATATTATAAGCCACTATTACCGGAATTCCGAGGGAATATTAACCGTATATTATAACCACCGCGGTATATATTAAAAACCGTTTACTATATACCGCGCTAAATACTATACCGTACCAGGTATAATACAGGAATTAATTAAATCTCGCTTATATAATTCTAATCGGTTATAAAGGCCGTTTTCTAAACCAAGTAAAAGCCTTAATACTATAAGCAAAAACCACTAAATATTAAATACTCGAATACACCGGGAATAATACATATATATATATAATACTTAACCTAAAGATTACACGCGTAAAAATAAAAAATAATGTAATTTGGGTTTAAACACCACTTAAAACCTAACCGGAAACGGTTTAAAAGCGCACTCGCTTACCGGAACGTTTGCTAAAACCTCGAAAACGCTCCCGCACGGAATCTAATATAAACCTGGGGCTAAAAGCCTTAAGCACTACGCGTAAAGCATTACCACCACCTCCGTAACCACGTGCCAGCGATATTAAAGGGGAGATTAAAAACTCTAAAAAAGCTTTTAACACCTCCTCCGTACTCTTATCACTATTAATATTACGGTAAACGACCGCAAAGCCTAAAATTCGGGTCCGCATTAACCCAGAACGCAAAATACCACTCGTTTATAACTATTATCTTTACTCGAAAACCGATATAAACGTATATATCCAATATACCCTATAAATTACCCTATAAATTATACCAGCCTTACCAGCCTTTAAGGTTAACTTAATACTAGTCTTATTTATACTTATACGCGCCGAAGCAATAATTATTTTAAAACTAAAAAGCTATAAAAAAGTATTAAGATCCTTATAATACTATTAATGGTTTTAAGCTATAGGAAAAAAATATAAATACCTGGTAAATAATAAAATATAAACCTTTTATAAAAGGCTTAAAGGTAAAAATATTCTTTCCGGTAAATAGGTGTATAAGGTTAAAAGGGGATTATACGGTAAAATCACTAGATATAAGGCACGTTAAGTGGTTTAAGGTTTCGAATAAAAGGCTGGATTTAATTATAATAAAACCTTTATTTTAATAATAAAACCTATAAGCTATAAAACCATTTTCGTTATTACGGTAATATTAAACCTAAAAATCGAGTAAATAAATATAATCACCGTATTCCTATACGGGGAAATAAATAAGGAAATATACGTGGAATAATCTCCCGGTTATAGGAACGGTATTAGTAACCTGGTTTATAAGCTTAATAAGGCATTATACGGGTTAAAATAAGCCCCGAAAATATAATATTAAACGCTTATAGCCTTTTTAAAAACACTGGGATTTATATTATTAAACGCGGACGCCGGTATTTTCGTAAAGGAAAACACTTATATTACGGTATACGTAAATAATCTGCTAATCGCGGGGCCTTCGAAATCAAATATTTAAAAAATAAAAAATGCCTTTTCCGAAAGGTTTTAAATAACGGATTTAAGCCTTTATACTTATTACCTAGGGATAATTATTTTTAAAAACCGGATTAACCGAATAATACGGTTTAGGTAATAAGCTTACCTGGAGAAAATTATTACGGAGCTTAAAAAATAAGATACCCGTATTAATATTATACCTATAAAAATAGCTAAGGCTTTAAAACTCCCCGAGGAATATACTGCATTATAAAAAGATAAGGATTAATACGCTAATTATATTAGGAGCCTAATATATATTATAATAAATACCCGGCTTAATATTATTTACGCTGTTTCCTACCTAAGCCGGTATATATAAAATCCCGGACCGGGTTATATCGCGGCTATAAAGCGGGTATTATAATACCTTAAGGGTATAATTTACTTATAACTAACCTATTAAGGAGACTTAGGTAACCTTACAGGTTATATTAACGCCGATTAGGCCGGTTATTAAACTACCCGGAAATCTACCTCCGGGTACGTTTTCGATATTAATAGCGCAGCGATTAATTAAAATTTAAAACGCTAGTAAACCACGGCCTTATTTTCGTATAAATCCAAAATCAAAGCAATAACCGAGGCCACTAAAAAGGCTATATAACTTAAAAGGCTATTATAAAAGCTTAATATAACCAGTAAAGTAAATCGAAGCCTGATTATTATACTAGGAAATAATTAAAGCGTACTTATATAATCGAAAAATAAGGTTTATTATAATAAAATAAAGTATATAACCACGTAAAAAGCATTTTATTAGGAGGCTACTAAGGCTGGCTACGTAGAATTCCGGTATATCTCTACTAAGGATTAAATAATAAATAAACTTACTAAAACCTTACCTAAAAATGCTTTTATTAAGTTCCGGAACGCACTTAAACTTCGTTAACGAATCGAGTGGGAGAAAAAAAACTATAAAAAAAAAGAATTATAAACGATTTATTACTAAAGCCGGTTACGTAAGCAGCCTAGCGGTATACTCTTACCGCAGGCTTTAATATTATATCCCCCGATATACTACTTTATATTAACGCTGTATTCACTTACCTAGTATTCCCAGGGTTAAAATCAAGTAAAAAACTCGATTCTATAAGGTTTAGGAGATTTTATTAATGCCCAGGTAACTTTTTTACAAAGACTCGAAAATGGTTAGGTTTATTTTTCCCGCTTATAAAAACAACAGAATCCCCCGCACTTTTCTAAGACTTATAACCAGATCCCTATACAGGAAAATCACTTATTTATGGCTTCTCCCGAAACGCGGTTACTAGGCAGTAATACACCCCTATACCTAAAAACACTGGCTTTAAAAATAACCGCCTTCCTATAAAACTAGGAACTTATTAATAAAGTAATGCCTTATATATACCTAAAAGTAATCTCTTTTCATAGCGAATAAAACCGAGCCAACTAAAGGACCGCGATATTAAACGCCGAAAACCGAAATACTTTTAATAACTTTACCCAATTAAAAAAGTACTAGAAAAAAGCCTAATACGTTATATTTAGTATCCTAAACAGCTCCCTAGCGGGAAACTAGTAATAAAGTAAAGCCTAATACGCCTTTACGGTCGCTATTATCTCGAATTTAAGCCAAGGAAAACAGATTATTATCTAGGACTATAACCCCGTTCTAGTAAAAGATATTATAAAAAGATAGAGAAAGGTGTTATAAGGGAAATAACGCACTTTTATTAACCACTTATAAACTAATTAAGGGCTTATAATAATACCCATTTAGTATAATACTAATAACTCCTTTAATAGGAGAAATCTCTGTTTTATGCTCTTATTATAGAAAATCTGGGAATGGGCATAATTAAAAGACCTATTTTTTTAAGGAGAAAACAACCCTCGAATCAGGAATTATATACGACTTAGGGCATAAAAGATAAAAGGAAAAAAGGTATAAACCTAATGCGGCTCGAGTGGGAGTATTAGAGTAGGCCAGTGCCAAGGCGGAGGAGAATTAAAGAGGCTGGTATATAACCCATATTAGAACCGTATATATACCTACTTCTCTTACTCTACGTTCCTAGATTCTAGAGTAACCAATACAACATACCTACCTACTCTATTACACAACATTAATTATGCCTAAAAGGGACTCCTCTGCATCTTATAATCGACTAAGCTCCATATAAACAAACCCCATGTTTCCGAGTGGCCACATTAGCATAGGCTCTTTAAAGTCGTCTAACCTCCTGGATATTTCAATGCATTGGTGAAAACAATCCGCCGCAACCTGATTTTCTCTGCTGACCGCGTATGTAATACCAAGCTCATAGCAGACGCTGGCGAGTGCGTAGTCCTCGAGCAAATGTCCTGTCTCATCGCGGCGTTCGAGAGATATATTCTTCCATATCTTGAAGTGATATAGCCCGCCTTTGGGGTTATTTGCCTCCTTTAGCGCAGTCACCTGGTTGTTGTGTCAGGTTCGAAAAATCTCTTGAAATGTTCGCGAGTCACGATTCTTCGGCGCTTTATAGACAGGCTGGACAACGCCAAACGCCAAACTTCTCAAGGGAATCTACGATAAGGCCACGCTCAGACAAGTACCTACCTCACAATAATTAGCTATGGCACTATGAGATCGAGAAATACCTAGGAAACTCATTAGCTAGCATCGTTAAGAAGCGTGGCATATGCCAGGTACTTACGCGTCGACTTGTCCGACAAGTCATTGTCTTCGGCGGTATCCTTTAAGCGTGCCACGTGAGGATAGAGTACCGCACACTCGGTCCAGCGGTCCCGTGTGTGCCTTGACTCGAGATCTGTGAAGGGCCAGACCACGCTCACCAGATGTAGAGCTGCTTGAAAGACCGTTTGGTGGCGAGCATTGCCTATGCGGCTTCCCACGACGTCTTGGATCAGACGATGCAGCCTTAACTCTTTCTGGTCGTTTATCTTGCTGTAAAGCGTGACCAGCGACGAGCTGATGAGTTCTGCGCGGGGGTTGTAGTAAGCGAGCATGCTTTTAGGGTAACCTTCGAGCTCGATCACCCCTATGCCCACTATGAGGCTGCTCTCTAAAATTGAGCCTGGATCCAATATGGGGAACACTTCCAATAATGTCTTACTTGTGGAAGAGAACTCCTGAAAGCCCTACACAGTAGCCAGAGAGTGTTGGTCGTTGTTTTGTTCGACGTCTGTGCGCTCTTGGTGGATTTGCTGTCTCCGGCTTTTATATTTTTGGAGAAACTCGGCGTAGCTGACACGCAATCGTAGAATAATGGTGGACGTCTGCTTGATCGAAAGTGGTAGTCCATTTAGAATATCGGCAATAGTGTGAAGGGAGCGTCCTTCGTTTTTGTCCTCGGTACATTTAGTACGCGAGCGGATGAATTCCACGGTGGCATTGTGAGACAACTTTGGAAGATCCACACCTTGGTTCTTCGTGTAGAAAGTCGTCTTTGCCGTTGGGTCACGGCTTGTTAATAAGACGCTCCCGCGGCCGGTTATGGGCCAGTAGTCGTCCAGAACTGACAGGTCATCGGCGTTATTGAAGACGAGCAATCATGTGGCTTCGTTCCCAGGAGTGTCGGCTTTATCAAACGACTTCGTGGGGTTGGACAACCATTCTTTCGCCCGTTCGCGACTGACTGTGAAATCTTGGGCATCATCTAGATCTTCCAGATCGAGTGCCTGCGTGATTTTCGCGAATCCAATAGCCAATGCTTGCTTGTTGTCTGCAGAGAGCCAGATAATAGCATCGAATCGCTATTTGCGGGTAGGGATGTACTCTATGGTAATTTGCGTTTTTCCGAGTCCACCCATGCCCCAGATACCGAAAACCCTCAAGGATTCCCGCTTCCAACCGGTCTCACGATGGTCTTAGAAAGCAAATGCGCGTTGATTTGTTGAAGTAAGTTATCCCTGGGAAAGAACTGCTTGTTATTCTCACGGCACTTCACCGAGAAGCAAGGAAGCTTGGGGCACTTCGGCACTTCTTAGTATGATTAAAGGCAGGCGGACGAGGTAGGCCCTTAAAACAAAAGGTAGAAAACTCGAAATAGTCGCATTGCTAGCGGTATATAAGGAGGTAGGACGACCTGGAGTGGTGGGTGTTTTGCCTTGGGGAATAGCACCAGAATCCTGGGTTTTATTTGCGGCTTTTACCTTGCCGTCGTCCGCAACCCTTACGAACGTGCTTGTGCCTCTGGGATTTAGCTGGCTGTGGTATTTAGGGCCAGAGCTTGGGAGCTGTATTCGCTTTTAAGATTGACCTTACTTCTTTCTGCCTGAGTTGCCCTTTACCTGAGACTCAGCATTTCGTCCGTCCTTTAAGTAAATCAAGCTTCGACGACGAGACGCGACGGCCATAGCGACTAGACGAGTGAGGCTTCTAGCCTTTTAGCTCGCTGAGGCCATATCCAGGCGAACTTAAAATTCCAGAGGCAGAAGCGGTAAAATGCAACTCTCCGAGCTTTCCGCCCTTAATGCGAGTTCTCTGCAAGGAAGGATGGAGCAAGGCTCACCTACAAGCGTGAAACTTATCCAGGGCTGCCTCTCCCAGATCGACAAGCACGATCTCAAAGGGAGTCAGCTGCAAGCGGTGATACCAACGCCAGTCCGCAAGCAGCTTCTGTCAAAAGCGACAGTGCTCGACGACGAACGGGCTGCAGGCTAGGTAAGGAGTCGCTTCCACGAGATTTCCATTCTCGTCAAGGTATAATCAACTTTATCGGGCACAGTCGATGTGTCTGACACCATCTAGGACAACATTGCAGAGCCACCTGATCTTGCCCTATAAAGTTATCCGACGGCAGGCAGCTTCGCGCTCCGAAAGTCGACGCCATCGAGAGGCGCACCAGTAGTCAGTAGAGTACGTGGCAACATAAATGACAATGGATTGGTTCATGGCTGATTACGAAAAACTATCCGCCAGCTAATTCAAATGGATGCTATTCTCCTCGGGAAGACTAACCCCAATGTATATGAGTACTCTACAGCCAAACCCGCCGCGATAGATATTTACTGACAATGTACGAGTAGGGGCTCGTTGGCATTAAGTAAGTGACACTCAGATAATCCGATGCTTCGCTCACCAGTTACAGAGGCTTTGGTCCCTCCAATAGATGGTCGCCCGTGGGCGGGCAGACACAGTCTGCCTATATAAGTTACCTCTTGATCCCAAGGATGGGGACATGGCACACTCGGTGAGACTCCCGCGTCCTTCCGCCTCAGCTACCAGCAGTGTGAGAAATGCTTACCACAGAGGAAGAACCCTTGCTGTTCCGCGACTGGGTCTGCAGCTGGCGTCTCCGCCGGTTATGCCCCGAATGCACCTGGGATGGAGACGATCGGCTCGCTCGTCCAGCCAGCGACACGAGCTGCATTGTACACGATTTTAGTCACACTGTGGGTACCGTGGATTTTGATCGCATCTATCCAGTCTGCTTGGAGTTCGACGCGGTGGGTGGCCTTACAAAGTCTGTTATCGACCTTGCTACCGTATCCACGTGTCTCCTCAGACCAGAGATAGCAAAGACACTTCCGCCACTTGGGTTTGAAGCATATCTCTCGAGGAACTTCGAGGGACTAAGAATCGGCTTCTCTTGACCCCAAAGATTGGCTTTTCGCACCGGAGCTTGTTACCCGCATTGACGATGTTGTCACTCAGCTGGTTAGACCTCCACAGTATCACCTCTGCTAATCTATGTCTATGCACTAATTGAGCCGCGGCTACAGGCTACGAAGCTGGAGTATGTCATCTCGACGATTCGAAAACATGAAGGCGTCCACGTCGAGTATCCTGTTCCGATCCCGTCGTTGTCGGCCCTGGAGATCGACGGCGAGCTTGCCATGGAGAAAGTAATAGATGAAGAGGCCTTTGGTCCCGAGTTGCGTCAAGTCACTGCTAATGATGGCGGTTTAAGCACACAAGCTATCTAACTACGTTAAGGCGTACTTGAAACATGCCAACGTGAAAGATATCCAGAAATTGGAAGTCATCATACGTTTCAATAAAGAACACCCCGAGCTGGAACTACCAGAGGGTACGAAACCTTGCAAGCAGAAGTCCAAGACTGTCTTATCTAATTGTGTCTATTAAAGGCCACGAGGACCAGGGATGGCTCGTCAAAGCCGTCCACCATCGCCCAAGCAAAGAGGAGTACGCTGAAGCTTTCAGCCACATGCGGAAAGTTGCCAAGGACGAAGGGGTTGACAGGCTCTTCGACGGGAACAACCTCAACCTCCTTGCTTTCCATGTGAGCTCGCTGATTGCAAATATTTCCTCTGCATGTGGTAGGTAAAGCTTTAAAAACATCAAGCTGGTACAGGCATGCTCATCTGAATATAGGTTATCCGATCGCATCGATGCCTCTTAATCTTCTAAACTACAATGGGAGGCCTTTTGGTCAGGGCATAATTGCTAAAACTGGTCGAGAAGACCTAATGTTTCAATTCACGAGTGCTTTCGAGGCGGAATCTTCCAGTGGCCCCCTGCCAACCCTGAAGTCTAGCGATTGAGTGGCTCGGTTCGTTAAAAAGGCACCATAAGCCTACGAGTCCGGCGAAACGGTGACAGAGAAAATTTATATCTCTTCTCCTTGGAAGCAATGAACCAGCCCCGAAGTCCTTAGCCTTTAGTATCCATGCAGCTCCAAGACTATGAGCATGACTCTGCTATAATTGGCCAGCCCACGTATCATGCTATACATGATATTTAAGATGTCGTACTTGAAGAACAGAACTGAGAGTGCCAGTAGAGGGGCAGATAGCACGAACCAATATGAAATCGACAGCGTCTGGGTATTTCCTCCGAACTGCTTGACGATCATTCCAAACAAGGAGGTCGTAAACAAGAGAGGAACGGATATGAATGCCAGAAACGTTGGTTTCCCAATTCGCGTCGTTGCAAGGTGGCCTCTCTTGCTTCTTCGATAATAATCTCATTCATAAGCACATTAATTGCCCCTGTGCAACCCGTGTAGCTCTTCGTTCAACCGAAGTAACTGCGACAAGTCTCGCACAAGCTCTTGAGCCTGAACTTTCGACTTTTGCCTGAGCGAGTCATCCGACGCCTTGGGCCACTTCGTGTCGCCGATTGTGTGAAGCGACGAGAGCGCCTCCCTGGTCAAGTCCAGATGCTTGTATAGTGATTGATGTAGGTTTTTGAGATTAGGGAGGCAGTCGGGGTCCTGCGTATATCGCGAGTCTTCAAAGACGCTGAGTCGACTGGCACACAGATTGAGAAATTGGATTTCCGCTTGCGCGACCAACTCGAAGACCTCTCGGAGGGCATACAACGGATCGAAGGACATGCGCTCCGGTCGTAAGGATCGTCCATAGTTCAAATGCAATGTCGAGGCGGTCTGTGCAATTTTAAAGTGGCCGATTCGTTGCCTGTTGGACTCATCATCAAAAATTCGGTGAGACTTGAGCGCCAGCATAGGTTTGTATCTAAGAACTGGCTGCATTTGCGGCTCAGCTGGCGCGCGTCGAACGTCTCTTTCGGTAGATGTGGAGGCTCCCCATGGATTTGTAGGGAATTCTGTTAAGTCTTTGCTCGCGTCCGTCCATATGAACACTATTGGAGAGTTAGCATGTAGTCTTACGAGTGTGAAGCTGTCGGTGCGTGGACTTTGACAGGCATACATGTCCAATTATGACCTTCTTGGTGCAGATAGATGGAGATCTTCTGATCCACACAGAAATGTGTCGAGTCGAGTGTTGAGAATGCGCGAACCATGGGGTCACCAGTCGAAAGGTTGTTTAAGAGAACATGTCGAAGGTGAGCATTCGCAGCCGCGTTGTTCTCACTTCTCCGCTGCTCCGAGCCGACATGTCGCCTTCCAGACCCGTCACAGCTGAAGCGTCGTTGTGACGTTCAGTCGCAACGTCTGTCACAACGAAGAAGGCAATGATTTCGAAGAGAATTAGCTCGAGACGTCCAGTCCCGATTCGAAATTTAGATGGCTGCGAAAGAACTCTGGATCCACGCCGTATCTCGCTCCAATACATCGGAGCCATTAAGGCGATGAGTATTACGTTATAAATAGTATATTATTATAAGGCTCCCTAACGTCGCACTGGTTAAGATCTATAAAATCCATAATAGAATTAAAAACCTAGCTTTTTTCAAACCAGCTTAGGATAAAGTTCCTAGGTAGAAGCCGATAAAGTGTAATAAGGCTATCCTCTCGAGCTGTTACCGCGCCCAGAGCTGAGTTTATTAGCCGAGGCATAATAAATTCCGCAAGCCGAGTAAAATTCTAGCCAATTCCGGAGTCTAATCCAGAGAAATCTAGGATAGCTTTTATATATTCGTTCCGGGTTCCTAGGTTAAGCGATATTATTATTAGTTTAAAGAACAGCGTTTTACGGTAATAGTCCACTTATACTACGTGCTCGGTCCCGCTTTGTTTTATAGGAAACCCCTTTTATATTAATAAAGTCGATTTCGCTTATCCTTAATACGTTTTATTCTCCGGGTTACGATTTAATTGATATTTAATTCGTATATATAGTAATAAAAGAAAAAATCCTACAGCCTTAAGCAGATTCGCTAATATACTTACGTTAATTTATAATTATTAGCGCGCTAAAAGCATTAAGGCTATTAATATTAATAGGGAAAGGTGTCTGCCTGCTATTAAGGGTAACCCCGAGGATAAGCGATAATCCTTTTAAATAAGCCTTTTAAAAAAAGTAAGGCGGCGATAGCGCCGAGAGGCTTAAACACTGCCGCTACACTCTTATATACCACTATTATAATACAACGTTACCATTTTAATTTAGGTACTTAAGCACTTTTTAGAGCATTTATGCACATTGTCTTTGCCGGGAAAAGTTTGCTAAAGGCTCCGCGATTCTCCGCGAGTTCCCCGCAACTTTGCTCGCGTCACTCTCCGGCATATACCACAGCCTATACAGTTATACACAAGAGGGCTGGAAATTCTTATAGGCTATTAAACTTAATCCTCTGGCAGAATTGCAGGCTAATAGCTCGTAAATCCCTAACCGTGTCCGCTTTAAGCTAATTCTTACAGCTATAGCCGCATATATAAACCCTTATTATAAATCACCACCTAGCAGGCCCACCACCCTTTCGTATTATAGGAAAAAGGGCTTTTTTATTAAAAAGTCACTATATTTACGTCTTAATAAAAAAACGAGTAAAAATGGTAAAAACACTAGGGCTTCTGCCTTATATAAATCTTTAATTACTTAATCGGTGTATTTAGCTAGTACCTTAACTAACCGGCTATTACGGGAGTATTTAAGCGCCGGTATTATAACTTTTTCATTGCTCGAGGAGCTAACCACTTTTTTTACCTCCTTTGCTTTTAATTCCTCCAGTTTCTTTATAAAACCCCTTAAAGGGATAAAGCCGCCATTGTTAAGGAATTCTAATAGCTTTTATAAAAACCTGATTAGGGTTAGGGATCTTTTTACGCTTTTTAGGCTTTAAACGCTTAATCTGGGCTATAACAGCCTTAATCTAGCGGTCTTGTATTATAATAATCTTATTAGCTTAATCGAGGCCCTTACCGTAGTAAAAAAGCCTCCTGCGAATATTAGGAGAGTATCCGATTCCTATATTACGTATTTAATAGCCTGTTATAAGTATATTAAAGTTAAAAGGCTTAATTAAACCGGTAATAACCTTTTTAATAGGAATAATTTTCTCCTAGGCCTTTTAACGGAATTTTAGGTATATTATAGCCTTACGGCGACTAATAGGCTAGTTCCCGGTTACTCGCTACCCTGTATAAATAATCTCCGGGGTAAAAGCTTTTGCACGAGCCTTAACGAGGGCCCGGAGGAAGTATAACTTATTAAGCGGTATATTATTAATAAGGTCGACCTATTCCTTTAATTCGGTACGCAATAAGTTTTTTAAAACGTTAAAAATACCGTTATTTAAAGGTTATAAGCTATAAAAGGTGTATACCGGGAGAAAATAAAGGTAAATATTATTAAAAAAGTATATTTTTATAAATTCGTCCTGCGATAACGTATAAGCGGGACTCGGCTACTAAAACACTAAAATAAAGAATAAAAAAATAAAAAGCATATAAAAAGGTAAAGAATTAACGATTTACCGATATATATGATTTATAGCTATTAAGGATTAAAAGTCGTGCTTTATAAACGTACTCCAGCTTAGGGTTTATCTGGGGGATAAAAACGTGTTATAACCACCCCAGGGCGATCTTAGTATTAAACCACCCCTTCTTAAAGCAAATATACTATTAATTCGCGACTTTTTTAAACTCCTTTTTAAACTATAAGGTTTATAAATCCTTACCTTTAAAGATAATACCGGGATTAAGGATCTTTTTAACTGCGTTATAGTATTTAATAAATAAAGTCTACTCGCGATTTTGCCGGCTTTTAATAAAGGCCTTAAGAGTTTTAGCACTCTTAACGCATAGCTTATTAATCCCTACTCTCTAATTAGTATATAAACTCCTTTTAAGCTTTTAAGAGTTAGAATTATAACCGTACCGAAGCTATATATAATGCTTTCCTTATTAACGTTATAAGTATTCTCCGGCCGAATCTATAAATAATAACCCTTTTTAAAGTTAAAATACTAGTTAACTGCGTTACCGTTAAAATAATAAAACCGTAAAAACTCCTGCTTATAACTTATTTTAATCCGAATTTAGGGATATTTATTAATAAAGCGAGTTACCTAGTTACGGCTTAATAGTAAGGTATTATTATTAATACCAGTAAATTACTAGGTAATTCGATATATTATATAATACTTAAAAGCTAATCCCACCTTTTTTTAGTGGATAATTTATTTTACGAGCTTTGTTTCTTAATTAGCGCTTAAGCGGGCTCCGTGCAGGCGTTTTAAAGCAGAGAGTCGGTAATAAGGGCGGTATTAAAAGGTTATTTATACCACGCCGAATTTAGCTATAGCGTAATATTCGGAGATCGAATTTTCGCGTACTTTAGTTATAACCATAACTATAACTAGGTTTTTAAAAAAATCCATAATAAAAGGATAAGTTATAATAAAGATTTAGCTATAGGAGTGTTTAGGAGTAATCCAGGCTTATATGCTTTACGCCGGCCTAATACGCGGGCCTAGGCCGGCGGCGATCCCGAAGTTCTGATTTAAAAACGTTATTATATAATAACTCTCGAGTTATTTACGATTTAGTTTAATAAGAAATTAAATTTGCTAGCGTTTTGGTAATGATTTAATTCCTTTTTAAACATAGAGAGAAATGGGTGAGAGAGTTAGAATCCCTATAGTACGAAAGGGTGGTGGGCCCGCTAGGTGGTGATTTATGGTACCGGTAATAATACAGTACTCAGGCCGTCGGCCCCAGAACACTAGACCAGATTGCCGTTCTCGTGGATCTTCTTGCCATTACTGTTGTAGCTCGCAAAACTAGGAGCGTCTTCGTCGTCTTCGTCGCGGAAGTCTTCTTCGGGCAGCCGCGCACCGGTGATGCAGCCCTTGCCGGGCGCGGGCCACTCCGTTGGGATCGAGTCGTCGCTTGGCGACAGCGACAAGTCAGCCCCATAGATCGCCTCGGCGACGCGGCGCGGGAAGATGGGCTGGCCGGATAAGAGCTCGGTGCACAGGACCAGCAGGTCGACGTGCTCCCCTCTGGACTTCATAAGTAACCGCTCCCTCTTCTGCACAGCTTACGAGACAACGAAATAAAAAAGTCGCATAACACTCTCCAAGGAGCTGACTTGAGCACCCAACTTGTCTTGCCAAATTTTACTGCTAAACCGCCCAATCCTCGAGCCCTCAACTTAACCTACACATTCGCCAGACCCACGATTGGGAAGACTGACTGTATCCAGCGTGTAGTCGAAAGATGCTCAATTAGAAGCTCTGGCTAGCCAGATCCATTCAGTCCTTTAAGATGCGGAGGCATTTTCCAAGGTGAAGGGCGAACGAATCCGCCGTCGACATGCCGATGCCGGACGTAGACTCGGGATTGGCTTTGAAGAGCCCGGGCACACCTTACGTAGGTAGATATGGCTACATGGAACGTGTCTCGTGCGAGGCTCCGTGGAAAAGCTTACTCACCGTTCATTTGTCTGGCGCTAGCACTTCCAGCTTCCCATTACATGTGTTGGTGTTGAGTCTGGGATGTTCGCTGCTTTGGCAGCTGAACCCCGGATAATCTTCACTATCGCGGAGCTCAGCAAGAGGACGGGCATTGACCCGCGGCTGTGCGGAAGTTAACCTTTCATTGTTTCCTGTTGTCGACCTGACACCCTCTAACCTAAGCCGTTTCGTATAGAGAGAATGCTGCGCTACTACCAGTCTCTCGCTGTGGTGTCTCAGCCTGAAGAGGACGGCTTCAAGGCGACCAACATAGCCCGAGCTCTTGGGAACCCTACATACGGCACCACAATACGCTTCTTGTGCGTCTCACTTTGGCCTTAAATAGCTGCCTGCTCTGCGGACTGATGTCACATGGCACAGTCAACGTATCATCGCCCCGAGATTGCTCCAACTTCCCGACTTCCTCCAGAAGCATGGATACACAGACCCCAACGGCATCACATTTACGGCTTGGAACATCGGCCATCAGACGGACCAGAGCCCTCTCCAGTGGTCCAGCGAACGTCCTTGGGTATTGGAGCTCTTTCTCCCCCACAGGTGACAGAGGGAAGGTCGCCCGTCATTCTTCGACGTCTTCGATTTCGAAAAGCGTATTGGTCAGGACACAACCAGCTTTACGCCCCTGTTTGTTAACATTGGTGGTGCCATGGGTGCTCAATGCATCACCTTCCGCCAGCGATATCCTAGACTTCCCGGACGTGTTATACTATAAGTACTTAAGGTCAATGCATGATTTTTTGGGTCGGGTTACTGACCAAGCATTGCACAGGATCAACCTGGCGTGGTGGAGTAAGTCAAGGCCAGTCCTCTCCCCGCTTTCAAGAGCGTAGAGGCAGAGGCCTACGACTTTTTCACCCCAGAAGCTGTCCAAGGTATGGACGAACTTTTGGCATTTGGTTGCTAAGACTTTCCACACTCACCAGCGTACATTAGGAGCTTGTGCTTGATAGTTTCGAGTTGTTCTTTACGACTGGCCGATAGCCAAGTGTGTTGAGATTCTGTTTAACATAAAGTCCGCCATGACAGAAGAATCAGTGATTCTCATTGACGAGTCTTTCCTCTCGGAAAAGGGTGTTCGCTGGAAAGCCACGTAATATGATGCGGAGATGATAACGATATTCGGTGGCTTAGGAGCGCACATCGAATGAATGAGCAGAGCTCATCGCCGATGCCGGCCTGATGACGCGCGAGATCCTGGAATACTCGGACGACTATGATGACGGTCTCATTGTTGTGAAGCGCTAGATTTCGATATCTACTATCTCTTAAGACATAATGCCTTTTCCCATTATAATATTATTAGAGGAAGGATGTATAAGTGATATAATAGTGATTAATGCCGTATTTTATTATACGCATTTATAATTAAACTAAAGAATTAAAAGAATTTTAGGAGAATTTAGAGGAGTTCCTTTTTATATATATAGTAAAAAGGGGGTTTTTTCGGGACCCTTACGCCGGCCTCCACGCTAGCGGTAAGCCCTTATAAGGTATATATATTATACCCTGGCCGGAGGCCTCTCGGATGGTTTTTACCTAAGCTTATCCGAGTCCTAGCTATGTTACCGCGGCCTTAATAATGGTTAATATATAAAGGCCGGTACGGAATTCCGTAATATACCCCTTATCTTACCCGGCGCCGTTCCGGGCCCGGGAAAGATATCCGGAGGAATCCATAGGAGTAATAAAACCCCCCGAGTATAAATATTATAATAAAAGAAATATTTAATATTAATTAAGTTAAAAAAAGGAATATATACCGTATATTAATAAGTGCTGGTTAACGCGTTTAAACGTATACGCGGTGGGAGCTTTATAATTCCGGTAGGTAGGTAAATATTTTAATTACTAGTATATTTAGTAATCCTTTTTTTTTTCGGTTATTAAGGGATTTCGATACGTACGTATAAAGTACGCTTATTATAATTCGAGCTAAGTTAACCGTTTCCTAAGTAAAATTATATTTTATTATAGCCGCCGCCGTTAAGTTTATATAAGTTATTACCCCCGGTATTAATTAACCCTTATAATATTCCTGGGTGGTAATAGCCTAAATCCTTTATCGAGTAGGTTATTAGTTAACGTATACGAATAGCTTTTAAGCTATTAACGCCACCGCTTTACCGTAAATACCCTATATTACCTATTAATATAAAATTTTTTAATATATGGTTATAAATAAAGCGATTATACCCGAATATTACCGCCGCCGCTAAAGAGATCCGTTTTTATTAAAGAGTACGCCGTTTTTTAACGAACGCGGATTTTAATAAATTATACCCGGAGTATTAAGTGCTTTTATTATTATTATTATTCTCGAGTTTTTTTAAGGGCTTTAATAATCTCGGTAATAATAATGGAGGAAAGGAAAAAGAAAAGGAAAAAGAGGTAAACCTGGTCGCGGTTTAAGTAAAGGAGCTCGTTATTCTTATTACCGCCTTATTTCGTATTACCGCGGCTATTATTATATCCGTTATTTACGCTATTATTATTTTACCTGCTCCCGCCGCGGTTACCGCCGCTTTAATTACTCTGCTTACGCCCGCGGGTATTATTATTACTGCTTTTACCGAGCTTATATTATTATTACCCCGCGTCCGCGTCCGATCTGCGGCCGGTTAATAGCGTAAGGTTCCCTACCGCGGGTATATTAACTCGGCCTTATATAGGTTTAATAATAATACTTATTTTAATATAATAGGTTTTTTACGCTATTAGCAGTGCGCTAATAAACACGCTTGCCCTCCGCTATAAGTTCTTTTTATCCTATTATGGAGTTAATTAATTAACTAGAGTTAATACCTTATTTATTATTATGCCGGCGGCTAAATTAACTGCGGCCTTACGCCGTAATAATAATAAAATAAGCGTTTTATAATTATTTCGGGTATTATTAAAAGGTTTATTAGGATTAGCTTATTATTAAATAACGATATATTATACGCGGTATATTAGAAATTACCGATAAAACCGCTAGCGCCGATATTACCGCTAACGCCGAGGAAGAGAATAAGGAGTAAAAAAAGGAGTGAAAGGGGTTTTTTAACCCGGGTTAGTTCTCGGACTACTATAATAAGTTCCTATATTACCGTAACGATTACGATAATAATAAATGTAGCAGTTTAAAGGCCGCTTAGGCTAAAAATATTTTAATATATTTTAATATATTACGCTAGCTTTTTAAAGCTTATTACGCTATTAGTATATTAGGCCCGGGTTTTATGCTTATGGTTATCTGTTATAAGCCGGCGTGCTTTTTAAAACTCGGTATATAATAAGCCTATATACCCGTAAATAAAAAAAGGTTTTTTATAATATTATAATATATTTTCTCCTTTATTTATAATATAATCTAAGTTTTAATTAAAACGTATTTTATAAAGGTTAAATAATTACCTAAAGTATTTAAACTAGCTTTTCGGGAGATTTTTCGTTAAATTATTTGCTAATATTTTATTAATAAGCAGGTAAATTATTTCGAATATTCCCTGGTTATATTTTTATTATAGCCAGAGGTTTTAAATATTAATATAATATAATTAAGTAATAATTCGTTAATTTTCTCTTATTATTAAGCAAATCGTTTATTAATTATCCGAATATATTATAAACCCTTTATTAAGGTTATAAGCGAGATTACGGAATAAGCGCTATAATATTATTATTTCCTTATTAGTTTATTTAAGTATTTATAATTTTACCTTAATTATTAATATAAAAATAATACTTTATTTAATAGCCTTTTAATATATCGCTTTTTTATAAAGGAATATTATATATCCTTATAAAGAATATAAGGTTTTTTAATTATCCGCGAAAAAGGTATTTTTAATAATAAAAAAAGCCTGTATTAACGAGCTTATACCCCTAAACTTAATCCCTAGATACCGGGTATATTAAAGGTATTAAAGCGTTTACTATATAGTTTTAAAGTGCTTAGGGGCAGGATTTATAAGGAATTTAAAAAATTATAAGGCTATAAATACTATATCTAGTTTTAATATAACCGTAATATAAAGAATTAAGCCGATAAGCTTTTAATATCTCTTAATATTTAGCTTAAACGCCTCTCCCTTAAACTTTATTAGTTTTTTTTAGGGGAAAAGGGTTACCAGAGTTTAATTTTTATTATTAATATCGAATTTAAAAGCGATTTTCTTAATATATCCGTTATAAAGGAATATAATAATATAAGCTTTTTAGTCCCGTATTATTTTAATTTTAAAAAATTATTTTATATTTTTACCACCCGTAAGAAAATAGGCCGAATATATTAGGTTCCGGAGCTTTTTTGCCTTTTTTATATACTTATAATAATAGATTATTAAAAAATTATTAATATAAAATACTATATAAACCGTTTTATTTTTTATATAAAATAGGTATGGTTTTTTTAATAAAAAAAACGAACCCGAGTATTTAAAGCGTGCTTAAAAACTTTAAATATTAAAAAAATAATAAATCCTTAAGCTTATATATAGTTTTCTGGAGTTTAATATATTTCCCGTTTTTTTTAAAACTATTAGGAAGTTTATAGGTAATTAATAAGCTGTTTTCCCGGAATACGTTAAGGAATGCATTCTTTATATCGAACTACTTATACTTTAGGTTAAAATAAGCGATTAATATTATTATTAATTTAAAGGTTTATACCGTTAAGGTAATAATATAAGTATTTTATAATATGTTCGGGTTTTAAAGATTCCCGTATATTATAAACCGTGCTTTATAGGTTTTAATAAAACCGTTTATATTTAGCTTATAATAAAATACTTATTTTAATAATAATAGCTTATATTTAGCCTTAACGCGGTTAATAACCCGGTATATACCTATTTAAATAAAGGCTTAAATCTCCTTACGAGTATTTTATTTAAATAAATCCCCGTGGAGGTAATTAATTAACTTTTTTTAGTTTTTAGGAGCTGGTTATATTAGATTTTTAATATATAGTTTATTATATTCGGAGAACGGTTCCGTTCGGTTATTATTATTTTTATACTAAATAACCGCTAAGAATACTACGTATATAATATAATGCTCGCGGTTTCCTTTTTAAATAACTTCGAGCTAATTAAGTAAAAAGGTATTTATAAAAAAGGCTTATAAGCGGTTATTAGGAATTTAAATCTTTTTAAGTTAATAAAACGGAATATTAATTAAGTATTATCCGCTAGTTAAGGTCCCGGAATCTCCCGAAAAAGATTTTTTATATTCCTGTATAAAAAAGGGAGCTATAAAAAATATATTAAGTTTTTTCCCTTTCTCGGTATTAAGGCTTTTTTTACGGTGTTTCCGGGTTTTAATAAATAGGTTTTTTACTGGTTCGGGACTTTTTCCGCATTACCTTATACTGGTTTTAATAAGTTACCTTTTTACCGGTTTATTCCCGCTTAATACCCTTAAAGCGCGTTTAAAAGCCTTTATCGTTTATTATAAAGTTTTTTTATTTGCTTTTATTACCCCTGAGATTTACTTAAGGGGTTTTTTTATATCCCTAGGCTACGGTTACGCTTTTACCTAACTAGGTAATAAAAGTAGTGCGATTACGATTATATTATATACGTTTTCCGTGCTTTTTTTATTATTATACGCGCTTATAATATTTTGCGGAGGGTTTTCCCCGATCTTAACCTTTACCGGTTCCTTAACCGGTTCTAGTATTTATTAGGGAGTTAAAAATTTACCCGGTAAATATATAATAAGCTTAAGTGTTTTTTAAAGCTTATTATTTACTTTTACCTTTAATTTTTATTTTATTAGGGTTTACGTAAGCTGGTTAAGGTTAATAGCTTCCCTTAAAAGCGCTTTTATTAGGGTAAAGTTTAATATTATTATATCCGGAGATTCCGTAATATTAATATACTAATAAAAAAGTATTATTTTTATTTCTGGGATATATATAAAAAGCTTATTTACCTTTTTATAAAAGATATTTATTATTAGGCGAGCGTTTTCAGGCGTATAAAAAATATCTTTTTTAAATCTTATATCTCGCGAAATAATTATATATTAAAACCGCGGGATTTATACCTTAAATAGGTTATAAGCTTTATATTTTATTAAGTACTTAATATATACCCGCGGCTTTATTTTAAATACCCTCCTTTCCTTCCCTATTAGGTGTTTTATTTTAATTAAGTAGGCTTTATATCCATAAGCTTAAATATTTATTTAATTAGGTCGGATATTTACCGTTAATACGCGAAGCTGTTTAAGGGCGTATTATTAAAATTATTATCGAAACCAGTTATAAATCTTCTTATTTAGGCTATAATAATTCCTTAACGTAATCGGGCTTATATTATATAGTTTTATAACCGCTTAAATTATCTCTGGTTATAAATCCGGTAATAAATTAACTTAAATAATTATGGCTAATATTTTAAGAATAATCTCCCCTCCGGCCCGCTTACTACCTCCCACCGGTTCCTTAACGTAAGCTAATAGGAGTTTAAGCTCGATTTTAATAGCTTAGGTTTAATATTAAAACGCAATAAAACCATTAGCATTAATAATAAAGGTATTATTATTATTTCTTATAACGCTGATTATAATTATATACTTTTTATTAACCCAGGCTTCGAATTCCCGGAGTTATTAAAATATTAATAAACCGTTTTTATTCTTATACGGAAAAAAATAAAATATACTATTTTATTTATTCTTAATAATTATTAATTATCTGCTTTTATTATATCCTGGGGTATAATCGAAAAGGTTTTAAAGAATCCGTTAAAAAAGGCGCAGGGCTTAATTTTTTAAAGTCCGGCGTAAAATAATACGCT
The DNA here is from genome assembly GCA_022539325.1 of Xylariaceae sp. FL0804. Classification (NCBI taxonomy): domain Eukaryota; kingdom Fungi; phylum Ascomycota; class Sordariomycetes; order Xylariales; family Xylariaceae; species Xylariaceae sp. FL0804. The sequence goes on along the minus strand of JAJKLG010000020.1, from coordinate 74,595 downwards.
TAATATAAGCCTAAGTATATAACTCGTAATTAATACGCTTTATATTATTAATTTTTACGCTTTTAGTATAATTAATTAAAAGTTTAAAAGCTTCCGGGCCTAAGTAACCGGCTTATAAATACTATAGATTTTCTAAATCCTTTTTTTCCTTAGGGGTATTCCGTAATAACCTTTAAATATATTATATTTTTTTTATTAGAGTCATTATTATAATACCGGTTTTATTCCGTTTAATAATCGTTAAGGGGTTTACAGGATAAGCGTTAAAGCTAATTAAGTAAATAAAAAAGGGCTTATATTCGAAAAAGATTAGGTTATAATACCTTTTTAGTTTCTTAATAATCCGATATTTTTTAGCCGTTTTTAGCTTTAATATATAACCGAACCCATTATATTAAATCCCTACCTTAAGCAATTTCGCCTTAAAAATAATATTTATATAAAACCCCTTTATAACGTTTATATTAAATAAAGTTAAGTTTATAATATAGTTTTTATACTTATTACGGAGTAATTTGCATAATACCTAGGTGCTTTTCCTAATAACCGGGATACTTACCGTGTTAGCTTTAATATATTCCCCGGTAATTAACCGAAAAATTCCAGGTTCGAGGAGGCTTTTATTATTAATAATATAATCCGTACCGTAATTATTAATTAGTATTAAATAAGATAATAAGTAAAGGCGTAAAACCGTTAAAAAGTTATTAAAATATTAAATGGTTTTTTTTATAATAAGGAAAAACTCTTATATTAGGGCCGAGGAAATAATAACGGTGTTAATATTAAAGTTATTTTCGTTATTATGCTTTTTTTTTTATATTATATAATTCTTACCCTTAGGTTTTTTAAGATTCCAGCCCTTAAAGTTAATTTAGCGGTATAAGCCGTTTTATTAAGTAAGCCCTTAACGTGTTTTAATCTCCTTAAGCTATTTAGGTAAATATTAACGGGTTTTTTTTAGGCGATTACCGGTAATTACCTAATAAAAAGTTTTATAATTAAATAATTACTAAGGGTAAGTTAACTTTAAGTATTAAAGGCATAAGTAATTATGGCTTTAATAACCTGCTCCCTTAAAGTTTTTTTTAAGGGTATTAGGAAAAGGTTATCCTGTTTAAGTATTATACTAGCCCTTAATTATACGTATTATATTTATATTTAATAAGGCTTATAAAGTAAAATTAAGGTTATAAAGTAAAAAGGTTAATTAACCGAAATAGTTTTTTAAATTAAGTCTTTTAGTTCCCGGCGAGCTTAATTAGGCTTAATATAAGGCTTAATTACTTTAAGGAATACCTTTTTAGCTAGGGTTTTCTAGATTTAGTGGATATTATAAACCGAGGTTTAGGTAAAGGCTAAATCCTATTACTCGTATTAATTATAGGGGTTTATACCCCTGGCTTTGGCTTAATTAAGAGTAATATTATAGGTTTCCATTACTTAGGTTAAGATTATTATACCCGTTAATATTATAATATCCCGGATTTCTTAAAGGATTACTTTAAGGGGTATCCCTTATTCCGGAGTAATCCTTTAAAAAATCCGCTAAAATACTCGAGTTATAATCGAATCGGATATAATCCTATTAATAATTTTAAAAATCGCCTTAAAACAAGGGTAAAAATATATAAAATCCTTAACCGTTTAATTATACTCGCTTAATAAAATATTAAGCTTTTATTAAAATAGGTTAAGTTAAATAGGCTTTTTTATTATGGGTTTTAAAACCAGTATACTTAATATACGAAATTATTATTATTAATACCCGGTTTTATATATTTTCTCCCGTTGCTTTTGGTTATTATATATTATTATTTTTATTATCGGTAATATTAAAGTAGTGGAATAACTCGGGTAATCCTTAGCTAAATCCGGATCGATATATAATTAAATTCCTAAGGCTATACCTTAAAAGTGGATATACTAAAATTATTTAGGGTAATTCTTAAAGGATTTTAGCCGAAGCGATTTATAAAACTCCTTAGGGATTAGGTTTTCGGATAATATAATGGATAAGGGAATAATTAAAGGGAATTAATCGGGGGGAATTATTCGGAGGGAATTAATTAAAGGTTAAGTACTGGGTTACCGGGCGTAAGGGAGAAATTATAAAAAAGGTAAAGGAGAAAAAGAGAAAAAAGGATAAATTAAGTATTAAAATGCGTAATAAATACTAAGAGCATTAATCGTAGGGGATTAAGCTTATAACTATTAAAGGAAGGATATATAAATAATATAATAATAATTAATACCGTATTTTATTATACGCATTTATAATTAGATTAAAAAATTAAAAAAACTTTAAAAAAACTTAAAGGAGTTCCTCCTTATATATATAATAAAAAAAAAGGTTTTTTTTTAAAACCCCTACGCCGGCCCTTACGCCGGCGGTAAGCCCTTATAGGGTATATATATTACACCCTGCCCGGAGGCCTCTCGGATGGTTTTTACCTGAGCCCATCCGAGTCCCAGCTGCGTTACCGCGGCCTTGGTAATGGTTAGTGTACAGAGGCCGGTGCGGGATTCCGTGACAGGTATTCTTGGTAATATTAATTCAATGAATACTGGTGATCGACGGACCGAGTTTAACACAAATGCGTTCTGGGTTATAGTGACACCTCACGCCCCACGCACATAACTCTTAAGGAAAGATTAAAGGGACGGAGGGGGAGGAAGAGGAGAAGGGGGAGAACGAGGAGAGAGAGGAGAGAGAGGAGAGAGAGGAGAGAGAGGAGAGAGAGGAGAGAGAGGAGAGAGAGGAGAGAGAGGAGAGAGAGGAGAGAGAGGAGAGAGAGGAGAGAGAGGAGAGAGAGGAGAGAGAGGAGAGAGAGGAGAGAGAGGAGAGAGAGAAGAGAGAGGAGAGAGAGGAGAGCGGGCTGCATAAGTAAAAGCGCCTAAAGTACTTGCATGTATAGATTTGCAAAGTGTCTAGGTAATAGCAAATCTTATCATCACTGTGAGTACCGTATTTGCATGTTTAATTCCTAATATAACTTAAGAGACCTTTACGAGGAGCTGAAGTCCTGCAGGTCGGCTGTATGCAGGCTGCAGGCTGCTAAGTACTGCCCTAGAGCCTAATAAGATTTAACTTGGTGTGTGACACAGCATAACCCGACCACAGTGTCCAGATTGGAATGTGATCGTACCCGGGGCCTTATAGCTATAGGTACTAGCCTTACGCAACCTAAAGAAATCGAGGGCGCTTTGTTCGACACTGACGAAAACTTCCGCGATGTCGTCCAACTTGTATAGACTAGATGCGCCGATTCGCCGATTCGCCCGACGAATGCAGCGGGTATTTACCAGATCTCCTTTATTATAGGCAATAGGCAAGTGGGCGGGTTTACCACAGGCCAGATATCTGCCTTTTCCCATCTTTCCCTGGTGTCTCGAGTGTACCGTATCGCGTAACGTCCGGCGGTCCAGAAAGGGGGATGGCCTAGGATAGTCACAGTCAGCCCACGGCACCATCAGTGACCTCTTGGTAGGATAACCGACACACAATCATAATCCGGAACGTCTCGTCTGGGAGGAACATCCAGCATGGTGACCGGAGCGGCAGCATGCACCAGTAGCTTCCACTTCTCCACTAGCAATAGAACACCCACATCACTATCTGCTGGTGGAGATACCCAGCGCCTGATAGCAGGCCGTCGACCACCTTATTATCGTCGTTCGTCGCGGGACCAAAAGGGCGCAGTATATCGACGAGAACAGGTTAACCGCACTGCGGACTGCAAGTATCTTGTGATATGATCTGGGCCCTCTGGAAGCTGTGATGCCTAGAGTGCCATTTGTGGCCTTGGCCAGGGTCGCGGATTCAGTCCTGGTTCCCCATCGCTTAGATACTCCCGTTGCAGCTGCTTCCGGCGCTCTTGGTCCGATCCAGCCAGCGGCAATGGCACTATCTGCTAGTGGCCACCTCTCGTGACTTGTTGAGTGACTCAGACCAGAAGTCGTCGGGCGCCCTGTGGTTTCGAAGCCGAACCTAACCCAGCTTGAATCGTCTTCGATCTCTCGTGCTGGACGAGCCGTCAACCCATCGAAGACGCACGCGACTCGCGTCCGTTCTCAAGTGACTTGTGAATGCCCCAGCGTCACAATCTACCCTACCGCCTTTGACATCCGGCCGAGCAGTCATGAACGACGACAGGACGGAGGAGTGCTTCGAGATCACCCCTAAATGATGGACCAATTGAGTCGACTGGGAGTAGCTAGCTAAGCGATCGTATGCACGCCACTGAGGGAGAACCTGAGGCTGTACATTTTGGCAGTTGTACATTTTGGCAGTTGCACATTTTGGCAGTTGCACATTTTGGCAGTTGCACATTTTGGCAGTTGCACATTTTGGCAGTTGCACATTTTGGCAGTTGCACATTTTGGCAGTTGCACATTTTAGCACTTCCCCTTTTTAGCACTTCCCCCTTTTACCCCTCGAGCACTCTCTTAACCTCGCGAGTTGCTCCGTTTATAGTTTTAGAAATTTATATGTTTTATAAACTATCTGCCTTTTTAAGGCTCCACGCGTGTGCACTTATTTACCTAAGCCTGCCCCCTCCCCTCCCCTATCTGCCCTAACGAGGAACGGGCCGTCCTCCTTAAAGAGACCGGCACACTCGAGAGAGCCTGCAGAGCAGAAGCAGGCGCCGGCATAGACATCCACTTATCCCTGGCGTAGTGGCTGCTAGTTGGACACGGGCATAAGACGAATATAAGGATGACGCTCTTACGCGGCGACGCCTGCTCGGTGCCCAATGGGCCTTACTACGCCTGGCCGACGTAACCCCGTCGTAGCCGTGGAGCGAGTCTGGACGCACCGTACCGCGGAGCCACAGCGGGATGTGGACCGCTTCGTCGATACCCAATTGCCCACAATGGGTTAAATGAAACAACAGCAACTTCTCGCGTGGGTTCTGGTAGCCGGATTGGTTTATCAACTCACCCCACTACCTACGGTAGCGGCTCGGGCGAAAGTGGATCGGCACTGAAGTTGATTTAAGCTTAACAATAAGCTTATTTTTGAGCCTAGCGTTATGCGACGGATCCGATAGCTCGTATACGGACATCGCCGGCAGTGCCCTAAGGAAAGGAACTCGAGGACGCGCGTGCGGCCCCGCTGTCCCCCGACGGGTAGACAGACGGCGGATAACGGCGGGAGGCCCTGGAAGAAGTAGCCGACGAGTCCGGTCGCGTTGGACGGGGTTGCGAGTCTGGCCGAGCCGTTGGGATGGATCCCCCCCTTCGAGTGCGAGGGGCGGAGCCACGGCTCTTTCAGCCTGCGAGACGAGGTGCTCGTGACCCAGCGGCCGAGGTCGTCGGCGGCGTCTGCGGTCTGGCTTCCTGGTGCCGTCGCAGAGCACCGGCAGAAGGGCTGTACACAGGATGTAATTTCCATCGACGGAGCGAAATGGCATAGGGAGAAGAGGGTCGGAGCCGATGGGAGAGCCTTGCTGGCCATGGCTGCTCGGGGCTCAAGGTGGGTGTACTCGAGTCCTGGATCAGAGATGCAGTGGAAGATGGCACCAAGTTGGGGACTCAATAGTGGGATCGGACGGGTACAGAGGATTCGGGTTTACATGGACTTATTCTAGAGCAAGGCGGGTAAAGCACCCAGCTCGGTCGGTTCCATCACATCGTCTCCCAAATCCCAGACCGCCCGAGCACTGGTGGCCTACCTACCTCCTACTCGTCAATAACCAAGCTCGAGCATATTGTAGAGGCTCGGTGACGCCGTTCCATCTCTGGCGGCCCGTGGGAGCTCACACACTCTCTCTCTATCTCTCCTCCCGGTTACCCGAAGATTTGGTCAGAGGATCTCTGGTATGTCAGCAGTGGCCATGGCCACCTCGACAGACATGTCCAGCAGTGCCATCGCCTGGCGCAGGCCCCCCTCCGCCTTCTCATGGCGCGCTTTGCGCTCCACTGCGTCGATCTCATCTCGGAACCTCCTCTTCCGCTGTACCAGCGGGCCGGTCAGCTTCGTTCTGGGCTGATGGCTGGCGCCGTTGTTGTCGTCGTTGTTGTTGTCGTTGTTGTCGTCGTTGCCACCCGCCTGCTCTGCGTTGCGCTTGTTGACGAGGCTCCCCATGCGGACAAAGTCGCAGCGCGCCGCCTTGGCCTGGTACCGCAGCATTTGGGCGCTGATAGCCCGCAACTTAAGATGGGCGTCCAGTCGGCGCCACAGCAGCGACCAGGCCTGCTGCGGTAAAAAGTCGAAGTGCGCGCGGGCCGCCTTCTTTGCCCAGAAGTCGTCCGGGCCGGCGGTGAAGAGGGCGAGGAGCATGCAGGCGATGGGACCGCAGCCTGCCCTGTTCTGCTGCCGGCAGCTATCGGCCACCATAAGGAAGCCGTCTACCCAAGTGACGTTGGGGTTAGCCTTGCGCATCAGTCCCGCTGTCATCTAGACCATGGCGTGAAAGTGCGGGGCGTGCCAGTCCGCCGTATGGGCCATCGAGTCGCAGGCGAGCACCCGGACCTCCCTCCCTGCCGGGAGTAGGTAGGCTATATACAACACCCAGTGGTCATCCTTCTGCTGTATCGTCGCCACGTACCTGGGTGGCGGCGTGTTGTCTCGTATCTCTTGTGCCTCGGGCTGCTCTTCATCTTGGGCAGGCTGTTGTTCCCACCTTATCAGTCTCGGTGATAAGGTTCTGTGGATTATCTGGCCGTTGGGTATCCTTGCACTGGAAAACCTGGTCGTGGGCCATAATGCAATGCCGAGGGCGCAGGGCGTCGCCGGCTCAACACAAGCTTCGATGAAGGTGTTGATGACGCTGTCGTTCAACTGTGCGTGCTGGTCGATAAGGCGGGCATCATCCAGGGTGAAAGACATCGAGCTGGGAGTGAGCTGGTCAAACAAAGGCAGAATCGTGGCCGGAGCCGATAACATGTCGGCCAGTTCGGCCAGTTCGTCCATGTCTGGCAGGTCTTGGACGGCTTGGTAGGGGCAAGACCTATGACCTGCTACGGTTGAGGGAACCAAGTCGCCAGGGGATCAAGACTGGGACTTGGGGACGCACCAGGCAAAGACGGAGAGACGCTGGGTAGGTAGCCGGACTGTTGAGATTCTTGGTTGTCGTCGCCGTTGTATTCTTCAAACCAGCCGACGATGGCAGCTCGCTGTAACGCTCAACGGAGTCGGATCGAGATAGAGCCTGCTGGCTGGAGGCTGAAAGAGGAGCACCCCGACTGGCACCAGGGTAAGAGGACTGGGGCTGGTCAATTGACGAATCTTGGTGGATGTCGCTCAGCGAGGGACCGTCAAGGCTTAGGTCGGGAGAATGGCCGACGGAGCGGACGGAGCGGATCGAGGTACGGCGTCCAGTCACGGCGTTCAGTCTCGGACTCGATGTCTGTCTCTCAGTCTTCTGCCTTGTCCTCTCAGTCATCCGCCTCGCCTCGGTCTGTATCCTTCTCTTGATATCCTCTCTTCTAGGCGTTGTCGTATGGCTCGTTTGCCCCGTTTGCCCCGTTTGCCCCGTTTGCCCCGTTCTCTCCCTCGTCCTGATCCTCGTGGTCCTGGTCGGTAAGCGCAAAATCGGCTGGCGTGGACTAGGGCGGCGCGAGCTTGCGTGGCTTCTGGAAACCGACGAAAGGATTGATCCGACTGTCCTTGATGGCGGGCTTGACGCGGCTGGAGCTCTCGCGTTTGCAGGCGGCCACGACCTGGTCGTAAAGTGGCGGGATCTTGGAGGTGGGGGCAGGAACTTGTTAACAGCTATTGACCCGGACGTGGAGTTGTATCAAGCCCGTGACTAGGCGCCGTCGAAATAATAGGTATGGAGGAGCTCGAGCAAGGGCTTATCGAAGAGGCGGGGCTCCAGGCAGCCGAAAAGCGAGAGCTGGAAGCGGTCGTCAAGCTCTTGTTTGCGGCGCGGCAGTCTCTCGTAGCTGGCGAGAGCTCTCTCTCTCTCTCTCTCTCTCTGCGCGGCCGAGAAGCTGACGCGGGCCACGGACGAGTTGGCACTGAGCTTGGTCTGGTCGACGACGAGTTCGCGCAGAGTATGGAGGAGGGCGGCTACTTGTACGACAGGCTGGGGCTGCTGCTGCTGATTGTCAGAGGGCATGCATGGCACGGCTAGCGCAGGTCGGAGCGCATGGCACGACTGGATGCGATCGGCGAGAGGGCAGGAGGCGGTATCCGGAGAGAGGGACTCAGATGGGGAGTGAGAGAGGAAGAAAGAACGAGCAAGAGAAGGAGATGGAGAGGGAGATGGAGATGGAGACGGAGGAGATGGCGGGGTAATTGAGCCAAGTGGGGGTGGCTGCCACATGCACATTGTGGCTGTCACTGGCACATCGTGGCTGTCGTCTGGTACTTGCACATTGAGGTACTTGCACCTTGTGGCTGTCTGCACCCTGTGGCTGTCAATTGCACATTGTGGTACTCCGTATCCGTACTCCGTATCACTCACACCTTTTGGGGCTGTCAATTGCACAATATGGTACTTCACACTGTGACACTTCCACATTGTGGCCGAGATCTCAACTGCCAGGCACACATAGTATCTACCTACTTAGGGACTTCCCCGGTTCCTTCCTCTACGATCCCAAGAAGCTTAAGACAGCGGCAGATTGCAGACGCAGATGTCAGCAAAGGTCAATGCTTGCCAGGGAGTAGGCACGGCACTCAGCGGGGGTACGGCAGATGCTGCCCGATGGCGGCTGGTCTGGTAGGTGGCCAAGGACGGACGGACGGACAGCGCTGCTCGATGATGGCGCTGCACGGACGAAAGAATGGATAACTACTAGAGGTAGTCAGTGAGTAATATTCCTCTTCTTGGGTCGAGAGGTGCAAGAAAGAGGAAGTAATCGGGGATACCTTGTGTAGATACCGTCACCTACGCAGCTGTCTGTCTCTCCCGTCTGGAACTCTCATAGTCATACAGCATTATCATTATCATTACCTATCGGTAGCTAACATTATCATCATCATCTTCTTCCACCTTTGGCTTAATTTTTCTTTCTTCCCGGATATCGTCATGCCCTCGAGTCGTCTCGTACACGCTGACAGTGACCAAGCAAGGCCTACCCATTCACTCACTCGCTCACACGCACACAACAGAAGCTTTGTCGTCCCCCGGTTCCTCTCGCACAGCGACCGAGGGACGTCCAACCCACTCTTACAACAGGGGCAGAGCTGTCGAGAAACCTGGATGGCGGCTGCTCTCGGATGGCTGCTACACCGCTGCTGTCCGCTGTCCGCTGTCTCGTGCCGTCCGTCCATACGATGACATCCGTGCTGTCGCTGCCGCTGCCGCTGCCGCTGCCCAGCTATGTCGAGACCATCACTCTGCAGCTTGGCTTCTTAGGCAGGGTCGGCCAAGCCGTGTAGAAGCAGCAGGCCGTGGAACTGCTTCTTGATGGAGGCCCAGCTCTCGGCCACGCCTGAATTCTGGTCGACGGCTTCCGACGACGTCGATATCTTGAGGACAGCCTCAGCATGACGTTTTGTCACGGCCGAGACATCTCCCTCGAGGCGGTGCTGTCGCGTCTGCAGCGTGGCCTCTTGGTCGAGCAGGTCTTGCACCTGCTCCTCGACCTGTTGGAGAGCTACCGCCACCCGCGACGACTGGAGCTCCTGTTGTTCAGGCTGCGATTCGCCGTTTATCGTCTGGCGGAGGCCGCCGTACTTTTGGTCGATGTCTCGAATCTGAGTCCAGAGCTTCTGCTGTGATTCAAAGTCCTTGTCCAATTGGGCCTTGTCCATTTGCTTGGCCTCCAGCTTCTCTCGGATCGTGGCTGATTCCACAATAACCTGTTCCAGCTCCTGCTTCTTCGACGCCAGCTCTCGGTCCCAGGTCTTGACTTCTTCCTCTGCCTTGGACAGCACCGCCCTCAGATCGGTGTCTTTGGTGTCCAGGGCCCCTGCGCAACGGTTCATGAGGTTGAAGACGGCAGAGGCGACATTGTCGACGTCGGTCAAGTCTGTCACCTCGTGCATGGTCTCGGCAGTGGCAGTGGCGAAAGACGTGGTTGCCGATGGGGGAGGTGTGTCCATCTGGGTCTGGGTCCGGGTCTGGGTCCGGGTCCGGCCTTGGAGAGATGTGGCGGGAGACGCGGCGGGATTCAACGCGGTTGACATGGTGGGCAGAGACAGAGACAGAGACAAAGACGACCGTCGGCTGACGCGGTCGAGAAGACTTCTTGGCAGAACCTTGCGGCGCTTATTGGGCGGGGTGTAGTTCGGGGCGTAGTAGGGTGCCGCACTCGAGGCCTTGGGCACGGGCACAGAGGCCCCGAGCTGGGAGGATGGGCTAGGCGTTGGGGCTAGTCGTACTCTGATTGTATCGTCGGCGCCCAGATCGAATCTTGGATGGGCTTGAGCTGGAGCTGAGCGATGACGGCTGCTTGGATCGAAGTCGGGATCGAATTCGGGATCAAAGTCAGGATTGGGGTCGGGGTTGTAGTCGGGATCGGAGAGGTCGGAGAGGTCGGAGAGATCGTTGTAGGCAGGCTCCTGAGATGCGCCAGAGGCCTCGTCCTCATCGTTGTCCTCGTCCTCGTCCTCGTCCTCGTGCTGATTCTCGTCGTGAAGGACAGACGAGCGTGGCGCGCTTCCGCTCTTCGTATGCTTTGTTCTCTTCCTCCCCCTCTTGACGCGGGGGTTCACGGGCGCGCCGCGGTCCTCCTTGCGCTCGGCCACGGCGTCGTGGACCAGGGCGGGCGAGAGCACGGTATCGGCGTCGAGGCGCTTGGCGAGGAGGGTCTTGGCGTGGTCCAGGGTCGTGAGCACGGCCAGTGTGCGCAGCGACTCGGCGAGGTGGACTGACCAGTGCTCCGGGTTGTTGCTGGCGAACAGGTCCCACGGCCACACGCCCCAGACCTGGTGCAGGCGGCGCACGGCCTGAAGCGTCTTTTCGGCGGGAGCCGGCCCGAGTGGGTGGTCGGGCGGCAGGGCAGTCGATGGAGTACGCGGCGGCATCAGGAGCAGACGGACAAAGTCATGGTCAGACGGAAGAAGTTGTCGGGACGGAGGGGAGCCAGCGACGTGACTGGGGATATGGCTTCGTTTATGGGCCTCGTTGGCAGGCCTGGCTGACAGGCTGTTGGATGGATGACAGTCGACACGGCGGAGAGGGACGCCGTGGAGAGAGGAGGAGGGACGGAGATGAGAAATTGGTGATGTGGAAGTGGTGTACACGGTGGTGAAAGAAACAGAAGTTAGGAATGAACGCGATGGACGCGTTTGACGGTGACGGCATGCAAGTACCTGATGCAGTGATGTAGTGCGACAGCAATGGAGGGATATGCCAGTAAGCAGTATGGGTGGCTTGCCTGTTGCCACAGGAGCTGCTCGGAGCTGCTACGAATGACGCAAGTACAAGTTCGGTACGCCGCCTGCTCCAGTGCTCCTGCCTGGGTGTGGCGGGAGCTACCCCAATGCGGGGGAGGGGCAAAAATGTGGTGCGGTCTGGTGGCTGGTGGCTGGCTGGTGTTCCTGTGCCCCGCCAACCCCCACCCCACCCCCACTCTCCTTTGACCCCCACTCTCCCTTTATCCCACCCCGTTGTCCGCCGCCGCCGCAAAAAAAACTCCAGCCATTGGTGACGTTCTACCTAAAAAGGCAACAACTCCAACTCCCTCTCTGATTCCATCTCGGCCTGATGATAAAGGGACATCCCCATTCCTCTCATGTCAATCTGTCATGTCAATGCATTCTTACTCGGAGCCAGCCCTGTCGCACATGAGCCCCGCGGCTGCCACTGGCCAAGATGGCTGCTTAGACACAGAGGCGGCGCAGCCATGTGCAGAACTGCAGCAGAGGCCCATGTTAATGCAGTGATGCTAGTCAGACACATGCTCGTAAGAATTTCGAATCGCCTACTTGCTTACTTGTCTAGGTATCTACTGGATAAACGATACATGGGTCGACAGCATCGTCCACGCACATGGACAGTGATCCAACGTCGACGCCGACTAACGGTCACAGAGAGACAGATAGCCTACCTACGCGCGCCTCGGTGTCTTCGGTGGGCGGCCCCTGCCCCGCCGCGGCGGTGGCGCCTCGTCGGTCTCGGATGAGCTGTCGGGCCTCACGCGCTTGATGCTGCTGGGTTTCTTGCCCTTTCCGCCCTCCCTGTCCTCCCTGGGCGCTGGCAGCGACAGCTTCTTCTTCGGCGGCACTAATATGGAATCCTTCTCCTTCTTCTTTTCCTTCTGCTCGTTATCGTCGTCGTCGTCGTCGTCGTCGTCGTCGTCGTCGTCGTCCTCCTCCTCCTCCTCCTCCTCCACCATCTCCTCCTCGTCCTCCTTCTCCCCGGCGCCAAAGCCGACAGACCTGGCCGTCTGCGCGCGTGTCATCCTGCCCCTCGCTCCGGACTCCTGCAGCAGCTGTAGCCCCGCGCGGCGCCGCGGGCGCACCGTCACCGCGGGCAGCTGGTCCCGCTGCCGAGGATTCTTGGCGGCGCCGATGGCGTGCGTCTTGCGTTCCGCAGCGGCGTCGTCTTCGAAGTCGTCGTCGTCGTAGTCGTCGCGGTAGTCGTTGTCGTCCCCCTCCTCGTCATCCTCCCCGTCGTCCTCTTCTTCTCTGCCTGTATTGCCGCTAAAGCTGATAGACTTGGCTTTCTGCGTGCGCGTCTTCCTCCTATCCGTCTCGGACTCCTGCAGCAGCTGTAGCCGCGGGCGCACCGTTATGCGCGACGGCCGGTCCCGCTGCAGGGAATCCTTGGCGCCGCTGATGGGGTGCGTCTCGCGTTCCGAAGTAGCGTCGTCGTCATCATAGTCGTGGTCGAAGTTGTCATCATCATTGTAGTCATCGTCAAAGTCGTCGTAGTCGTTGTCGGCAAGGGCATGCGTCTGATGAGGACGACGGGCACGCGCGGGCGCCGGGGCTGCAACAGTCGCCTTGGCTGTGGTCGTCGAGCGCTCTGTACGCTTTGGCGCGGCATCGTGCCGCTTCGGGTCGAGCGACGCGCGGCCCCGGCCCCGACCGCCCTTGTCGGCCGGCGTGGGTTTAGTCTGAGGCGGCTGCGTCTGCGGCTGCGTCTGCGGCTGCGTCTGTGCCTGCGCCGTGGCAGCTTTGTCGTCCCACCGGAACGTGATCTGGTCCCCGTGGCAGCTCGAGAAGAAAGGGGGGTATGGGAATGGGAACCATGAAAAGGGATGCGGCTGCTGAGCGCTCGTATCCACCTGCTGGCTGAAAGTCTGAAGCTGCTGCTGCTGCTGCTGCTGCTGTTGATTCTGCTGGGCCATGTTGACACCTACACTGGGCCGGTGGAACGTCATGGTCCACCCCCGCGTGTCTCCCTGGGAGTACGCGAAGCATGGGAAGGGGTACGGCTGGGGCCACGGCTGCGGCCATAGCTGGGGGTACGGCTGCTGAGTGCCGGTGCCCGCCTGCTGGCCGAGAGACGTCTGCTGTTGCTGCTGCTGCTGCTGGGCACTCATGCCCGATGCTCCAGGGGCCACTCTCGTAGGTTGGCCGGGAGTGGCCGATGCAAACGGCGAAGCAGGAGGCGGCGCGCCCGAAGGCCGAGGCGCGCCAGGTCGGGGACCTCGAGGTGAACCAGCCTGGGGGCCCTGAGAGCCCAATATATTGGGGCTGTCTCCCATTGTGCCGCAAGAGAAAGAAGCCTCTGTGATGTTGCGTGCCTGATAATCCGCATCGCTGTCGTCCTGGCCAAACCGTGTCTTGGGGTACGTCTTCGTCTCCAGTGCGTGGGCCGCCGGCTTTTTTGGGGATGCTTGTAGAGGTGCCTCTGCTTGGACGGCCCTCGAATCCTGCGTGGCAATCATCTTATCGTCTTGTTGTTCCCAGGCTGGCTGGGCGTTGTGGGTGGAAGTATTCTGTCGGCTGTGGTGCGCTGGGGCTTTTGGCTCCGTCCCGCCCACGTCCGGCGTTTGCATGCTCACGGAAGCTGTGTGGGGTGCGAGGTGCGTCGGCTTGGATGGATAGTCGCCCATCGTGGCTCGGCAGCTGTATTCGCGATGTGGAGGTTTCGTGCTGTGCATGTTTCGTGCAGAAATAGGTGACGGGTGGGGAAGAAAGAAAGCAGGAGAGGTGAGGAGAGGAGAGGGAGAGGCCGGGAAGGGGATCCTAGAGGAAGAGAAAAAAGCAGCAGAAGTTGACTCACAGTGCGGAAGAGTACCAAGGTTGAACCAGATCGTTTGCTTCTGCCCACGGCTTCCGCAGGCATATCTGCTAACGCTGTCTGCGGGGCTTTCTGCCGATGTCCGTCTGCTCGCAGGCCCGGCGATATCCTTTTCTAGACTACCGCGTAGCAATGACGAGAAACCTGCCCAGCCAGCGCTTTATAGAGATAGTTTGAGCCCATTGGCCGGTTGGGCGATGGATGCCGGTGCTCGTGCTGATGCCAGTGTCTGGCACGGGGCTCGCTGTCGTTGAGCCGAAGCGGGCTCGTAGTTACACAGGATGGAGACACGAAGATAACACATGTCTTAAACTGGGTGACCTGGTGCTGTACGCACCTTATATCAGTGCGAGATGGAAAGCATTTCCATCGAATACCCCGTTCTGTTTCTTTCCGTTGACATCTTGTCCAAGGAGCAAATTTCAGTTAGCAGCGTGAAGAGAAGTTTCTCCTTACCTACCTAGATTTACACGATTTTCATAGGCTGCTATCTTGATCTTGCCAATTAGAGATGTAGCTGAAAATGTTGTCGTCCACAAACTTCGTTATGACAGAAGACGTCTTTTTTATGTTTTCGATGGCGTGACTACAGGGCACATAAAGGTGGGCGCTCCCGAGAGCCACTGCTCCAGGATCATACCAACGAATCGCCGAGAACTGGTACAAACTCTCCCTCTCTCTCTCGTAGGCTATTGCTCGCGCCTCCAATGTTCTCAAGTATCAAAGGCAGGGTAGCCTTGAAAGCAGCGATCCGGTCAGGTTTGCACAAGTGGAACAAGTCCAGATGTATCGAGTAGATCTATACGACACTAATAGCGTCAGCTGAGTCTTGTATATAATGGTTGGGATAGCCGAGCGCGCTGTATGTGGCACCCGACGCAAGCTTTGCTCTTCCGCACCTGGCTGGCTTGCAGATGTGAGTCTAGGTTAAGCCCCTCCCTTTTCGTCGGGGTCACGGTAATCGATCGCCGGCCGCATACGAGAAAGGACTCGGCGGCTTCATGGCTCTAATTGCCGGTAGGAGGGATCTCTGAGCGCGCGTTATAAGTCGAGGCTAAGTGCGATGTCCGCATACATAGGTAAGTAGGACTCTTATAAAAACTAACTGAAGTTCGCATTAAGACATGACACGTTATCGACCAGTTATTGGCGGTGTACTTCTCAAGAACTTCGAAGCAACCAGCGTAGGCACTCCCTTAGTCATTCGGAGACTCGAAATCAGCAGAGGTAGAACCAAGATTAGCTATCCTGCCTAGAAGACTGCTGCCGCAATACAGGTTGCCGACCATGTAGTTGATGGCATGGATATCGCCGAAACCTAATGCTAAGTCATATCATGAGATGGGATGACAGAATCTACAGCAGCAGACATCAGGACCTGTCGAAGAGGAGTAGCAATATCTGCGTTCTTAAGAACGTAGTTATCATCGCTAGCGAGTTCATCCAGTAACTGGTGGCGGGACCGCAGCACTACGGCCTGACTGTTCAGTCCAACCAAAGTGCCATCTAGCCAGGACGTTTCAGAGAGAATCCACCAGTCAGGATGATTATCACCTTGGCTGGTAAAGGCACTCACATCTGAACTGGAGGCATTGAGTGCAGTTGGCGGTATGTTAACCGAATCTCTGTGTTGTACGAAGGACGAATTCCGTCTTCAACTTCTGCCTGCATCGGGTTGGTTTTGACGTACTGGAGAATACCCTAGATAACTCTGTATAACATCCGACGTTGCGTCTCGTTGGAGGACTGATGCTTTAAGCTGCTGAAAGAACATTTTCAATATATTGGCTGCATGTGGAAGCATTGCGAAGAAAGGCGTTTTTATTGCAATGGTGTCTGCCCGCTATGCGTTTCTACTTTCTCATAGGAAAAGGGGCTGGAGGTGACGAAGCCGCTGTTTCTTGTGAGGTTATGCCTAGATACATTGCCTTAAGGGAACATGTTAACGCTGCAGTAGCTGTCCGTCCTTATTAAGCGCTCGAAAAGGCACTATAGAAGCTTACACTTGTGCAGACTCCTGGCCACGTCTGCTAGGGTAGGGACAGCAAAGGATTGCAAGATCCATGTTCCAGATTCGAGTATATAGCCGATTTATACTTGTTTAATCTGCTAAAAGACATGCAGTGCTTTTTCCATCTAGCGGTAAAACGTTCGAATGCAAAAATACTACAAATCTGTAAGTGCTAAAGTAGACAAATGCCTAACTACCAACATGTGCAACTGCCAAAATGTGCAACTGCCAAAATGTGCAACTGCTAAAACGTGTAAACGTACAGGTGTAAAATGTGCTTAGGGAGCTGCTAAGTCGGCTTTAAAAGCTGTTTACTATTACCTAAGAGCTCCTCTCCTATAATATAGATTTAACTAAAGTTAAGGATTACGAGACCTTTCTGGTTAAAAAGTAAGGGGCATCGCTCTGCCTCTTATAACAGGGTCCGATTTCAATCTTTCGCAATCGAATATAAATAAAGGCAAAAAACCCATGAGTTAAAGAGTTAGCTGGGTAGTATGAGTCAGTGTAGGATATCGGTCCGAAAAGCTGCAATTTTATCACATATCTCGTGCAACGAATTTGCGACCTGGTCACCACCTTCGGAAGTGCAACCACGCACATAGAACGTCGGGATATCCGTAAACAGGTGCGAGTGGACCGAAGTCGATCGTAAGATTCACCTGCTTTAGAGTCAAGCCAACCACAAACTTGTTTCGGCCGACTCTCAGAACGTTCCTAAGAATAGAAGTTCAGAGTCACTTAATATTAAGTACTACTGGAGGAATAGGGTTTCCAGTCAAGCAACGAGGTGTGATTACTCGAGAAAGCATGTATCCAGACCAGAGAACTTCCTACCGCTGAGCCGCACCCCTCACCCAAACCGAGAGAGTGATATTACGCGTGCCCGCGTAAGAGAGGGCTGGGGGGCGGAGGGAGAGATCTAATGGAACTCGATAACCGCGTCCGGACCGGTGTCTCGACTTGGTGGGCGGCGACGTGCACTTGTCAACAAATGGGCGGCAGCGGAGGGCGCGAGAGTCCCCTGGGTATAGTTAGGCACCTGGTGCGCCGTCTCGCGGGACTGGAGATAGCAATGAACCAGGAAAAAGGGGGGAGATAGGGGGCAGGGAGACATCGGCTTTACTGCTTACCTGGCTGCCGACCTAAGTCGAAGTGAGGAGAGACAGAAGAAAGGAGTATAAGCTGGCTGTAGAAAGAGAGGCAGAGGGAGACAGGCCTGAGCTGGTATGCGTCCAAGAGGCTGTAAAAGTAAACCTCAGCCCGTACCAGACCGCGCCCAGTACTGAACGGCCGAAGTGCAAGTGAAGAAGATCCGGGTTCTTTAACTCGGAAAGTGCGGCTACTCTGGAAAGGACCTTTTAAACGGCGACATACACGGTCAGAACCACAGAAGACGCTGCAGCATGACTGTGTCCCGACATCGGTGTTTTGTTAAGTTATTAAGGTACGAAACTCGTGTGGGCTGACCTTCTCCAAGGACTAACAATGGATCGAGCAGGTAATTGTTGCATGTCTTTGGATGTCTCCTCCCAGTCCAACCAGTGCGTCCAACTCGGCTATCTCCATTTTTCTCCTCTTCCTCAATATTAAAACCACACTCCCTAAGCCGACACCCACGATGGGCTGGTAAGATCTGACCACCCAAGTCCCTTCCTCTCTTCCTCCTTCCCTTGGGTCGATAATGCTGCTGCCGTGTTATCTGCCGACTTCAGCGCCGGAATTACCACCTGCAATCGCGTCGTAGCGTGTCATAGGCTGGCGGTCGTACGGTGGCTG
This sequence comes from Xylariaceae sp. FL0804, assembly GCA_022539325.1. Lineage (NCBI taxonomy): Eukaryota > Fungi > Ascomycota > Sordariomycetes > Xylariales > Xylariaceae > Xylariaceae sp. FL0804. Next base: position 56,709 of record JAJKLG010000020.1, on the reverse strand, counting down.
CCGCGGTGTGCCGTCGAGCTGGTCCGGCTGCGCGTACGCCATTGATGGGTTGTGGCTTGGGGCTCTGGGCGCTCCCAGTCCCGTCGTGTTCTTCATCCTCTGCTGCCTCCCCCCTTCCTTCTTCTTCTGCTTGAATGTTCCTCTGCCATGTACGGCAACGCATTGTTTCTGTCGTCGTCGTCGCGTCCCCGGCCGCCGCTGCGGTCATACTGGGCTGCGATGTGGGCGTGGACCGAGTTCGCGATGTCTTGCATAAGCACTGCTGGGCTACCGCTTTCTTTTTCTTCTGCTGCTTCTTTTCATCCAGTTCTTTTAAGGCTGCTTCAATCATGATGGCGATGGTGACAGGGGCTAGAAGGGTGTCGACATTATCATTGCGCTCGTTGATGTCATGGTTGCCATAATTATCGAAGCCAGCCCGCGCCATCCTCGCGCGTGCAACAGTGCGGCGGTTGGTACTTAGTTAGGGGCGAAGTCTCCCAATAGCGACAGCGACAGCGACGACGAAAAAGTGACCTCCCAATACAGGCTGAGTACGAAGGTCAGCGTGATGAAGTGCAGCATAGCCCAGGAGTGCGTGTGCTGTCGCCAAGGAACGACCAATGAAGGCATGTCGTCTGCGGTCGCTGCGTGGGTATCATGGTCGGGGAAAAAGGAAGTCAGGTCATCGGGGAAGAGAGGAGGTCTTGCTGTCGAAGGAGGCCTCGCAGCCAACATCGGCAGTCCCGATAGCAGCGCCGCCACCGGCAGCAGCAGCAGCAGCAGCAACAACAACAACTCATTCATCGTCTTCAACTTCATCTTCATCTTCATCAGCACTACCATCACAGTCACCATCGCCATAGCCATCGCTATTGCTGTTAATATAACCCGTAACACCACGGTTATTATGAATATCCGCAGCATTGTTACCAATATTACTATCATCATCACCACGATAGCTTAGGATCACGGCAGCCAGCCTGTATCACAGCTCGACACATGACTTACGGTGTTATCCGATTATGTTCGCCGACACCACGAAGCCCGACCAGGCTGTCCCTCCGGCCAGCATAAGTTCGCCATTATGACGGCGTGGGGGAGGCGTGGTCGCAGGCGGCTCGTCCATAGCAGCGCTAAGGTCGGGAGGGTGCGCGGGCTCTGGCATATCTGTCGACAGTGCGGAACTGACTGGGAATGATCAATTTTGCGGCGAGAGCCCGAGTAGACAGGAGTGGTGAGAGGGACCTTCTGGTCGAGTTAGAAGTACTGTTCTATTGGCGGCCCAGATGTAAGTTATTATACCACACTTCGACCTTTACCGACAGACATATTCGCGGGGACACAAAGACAGATCATTACCCAGCCTACGGTCTGCCAGACTGCGAGCACTCCCAAAGAAGGTGAGCACAGTTAAAGAGATGCCTTCATAATCTAGAAAGGTTCAATCTATCTGCCTGGCCTCACCTGACCTCCAGCCACTTAGAGAGTTATTTTGTCCTCTGTTTGCTAGAGATAGCCTGCGCACTGAATTATGTGGTGGATGAAAAGCAAAGGGGAGGACGAGGATAGCAATAGCTTCGGTGCTGTAACTACTGCCAGATTGTGTCTAGCTCCAGCCGTGACCTTAACGATACTTGTCACCGATACAACGAGAGAGGCTCGGCCCAGACTTCACCTCGTCTTGCCTACAAAGACAATCCTGTTCGTAAGCATATAGTAAACGACCTATTTGAATTTCCCTGATGCTTTCCTCCCTGACCTCCTGCTCCTCCCTGTCCCCCTTTTCCACCACTACCTCCTCCTCGTCCTCGTCCTCGACCTCCTCCTGCTCCTCGTCCTCGTCCTCGTCCTCGTCCTGCTCCTCGTCCTCCTCCGCTGTCCTCCATCTCCTCCTCCGCTATCCTCCCTCCCTTTCTCCCTGCCCCTGCGTCCCTATCCGGCTCTGACGATGCCGCAGCCTACGCCAGAGTCTTCCAGCTAAGCGTGCAGTCGTCGAGGTAGATACGCAGTATAGTGATGCGCAAGCGGTAGCAGCGACCCGCACGCAGTGCTGAGACAGGACCTCAGCCAGCTGCGCCTCGATGGCGCGTGTCGTGTGCATTTTGCCCATTGCGCTGGCACCGTACGCCGTTATGATGGCCGTTATACCGTGCTCGCGCTCGAGCTCGTGCTCGTTCACCGTTATCTCGTTGTCGACGTTGCGTAGATCCCGCCCCTTGGCCGCCCAGGATGGGTCGGCGCAGAAAGACGATAACGGTGAAAACAGATATTGACATCGATGTTTAAGAAACCACCAGACACGCTGCAACGATCGGCTGCATGAACTCGTACACGTCACGTTGCCCGCCATTGGCGCATACAAGCCGTCCAAGCGGAATCGCAGGCCCGGGTTATGCTCCTTGGACGTTGACGACATCCGGAACCGGTCGAGCGGCGGCGGAAGCATGGGGCACTTGAGCGCGGGCAACGCGCTTTGTCATATGTATATTCTGCCATATGTATATTTTAGAACTCTTACAACTCGGCACCACTATCTTAGTAGCTTGTCCCACGCCCTTTCTCCCAGGGCGGCCGCACACAGGCCATAGTCCGCACCGCGCACTTTGCACATTTTGGCACTTTGCACATTTTGGCACTTTGCACATTTTGGCACTTGTACATTTTGGCATTTGTACATTTTGGCATTTGTACATTTTGGCATTTGTACATTTTAGCACCTGTGCGATTCGGCACCACCATTGTCACCATCGCCGCTGCCTGTCTCACGTCCCTTACTGACGGGCTGCCGCACGCGCGGATCTACTCACACGGCGCAGCTACCGCGCACGATCTCGAGCTAGGCACACGGGCTGCACGTGCGCTCCTCTTAATATTACTGCACAGGCAGTCTATCTGACTCTCGCTCTCGGCCTGCTGGTGGCCGACCATGCGCGCGTTCTCCTCTGGGCCTGTTCGGCGGCACAGGCGTGTCGGACCGGCCTCTGTAGAAGCGTCGACGGCCACCTTCTTGTCCTGTAGCTCGGGGGTTTCTCGTCTGTGGCGGTCTTACACGTGCACCAGCTCGCGGGCGTGCTGAGCTTGTTGTTACTGCTACCACTGATTCTCGTGGCACTATGCCCGCAGCTCGGCCACCTAGTGTGCGTGGTCGTGATTAACCCGGAGGCTTTACAGGTGGCCGGCGTCCCGGGCCCGGTCTTCGTCAAACCGCGCCGCGTATTCTGGTTAAAGGTCTTGTGAAGTCGCACCCGGTGGCCATTTTCTGCATGTACGCGTATTGCGTCCATTTCTATGCGGCTTCTCCTGTCTGTGCGTTATCTCCGTCGACCTAGCGGGCTTATATGCCTCTTCTTCGCCAGTTCACTATTTCTATGCTAGGGTGGCTTCGTCTGGCTTCGGGGTGTGCTTTCCCCGTGCTAATCCAGTGTTTATGCTTAGCTCGCCTGTAGGCTTTCGATTGAACGGACAAGTGTCTCCATCTCTGAGGCATCCTTTTGTGCATATTCAGCGGTATGGCTATGGTCCCCTATCATGGGCCCTCCACGTTGAGGCGAAGGACGAGTCCTTTGTGGTGGCGGTGGTGGTGGCGGCGGCGACGACGTGGAGGTCAAGACACAGTGATGGTTCCTGTGGCCGCCCGTCATATGAAGAGAAGGCCAGGCCTGGTATGTGTCAGGCCACGACGTAAAGATAGAGGCTTGCCAGGAACTAATTTGCTTAGAGAGGTGAGAGATATCTCGGCCCCGGGGGCCACTCTCATCCCTCTTACTGCTGCTGCTTTGCCTGCTGGATTATCGGCTTGGTCCGGTGCTCCCGCCCAAGCCCCAACTCCCGTCGTCACTTGCGCCTGGATGCCGACCGCTAAGCTCTGTCCGGGCCGTCAGCTCGTTCGTGTCGGCGTTTTTCAGCTACTTTTGTCCTCTCTCTCTCTCTCTCTCTCTCCATTTTTCGGGCTCTTCGCCACCGCGCAAGTAATTACTCCTGGTCTTCTTAGGCCCTAATCGATCCTTTCTCCTCCCTGCAAGTTCACCAAGGCGATGGGGAGAAAGATCAGCGCAATCAAACCGACGTAATACTTGCAGCTCGACCAAGCAAGCCTCTCGGGCCAAGGCAGATCCGATCCGGCCGTGGATTCACCAGAAACCACCACCGCCGCCTTCCGCACTCATCATACCACGCAGAAACGAGCATAACAAGCGCAATCCCCCGACCGTCGACGTCAGCCGGGCGCGTCGCTACCAGCGGAGACCATGAACACCGGGACTACAAGTGCGCCGCGTACGGCGTGGCCGGCGATGAGGCCGAGAGGAGCGAGGTGGCCGCCATGCGCGTCCCGCAGTCTTTCGCGTTATCCTGTTTCCCGGACGCTGCTGCTGCTACCGTAGAGAAGCTGCCGATGCCAGAGGTGTGGGCGGCGACCGGTATGGCGATGGCAGTGGCAATAGGGGCGCCGACATGGTGTCGGATGTGCGAGCACGGCTTGTTGGGATTTCCATTGAGCTCAGTGGTGGCAGCGGGCACACGCAACCTGGCGACCGTCACGGCGCGGCGCAACCCGTGTGTCAGGTGTCTGCTGGAGCGGGCTGAGATGTCACTAGGTAGCAGCTGAAAAGTGCATGCCAAAAAGTGCATGCCAAAAAGTACATGTCAAAAAGTACATGTCAATTGTGCGCCAGGGCTCGCGCGTCTGCCCCGCAGGGGTATTGCCATGCGACGTGATTTACCACTGCACGCCGCTAGGATGGCTGTTCGAGTCGCCGCCGTAGGATTTCCCCGGTGAACATATTCAAATGAGTTCTTATATCAGTCACCCTGTCCGTACGGACTGGCAGCCATGAGCGCCGCGGGGCTAAGCTTCACGATCACGAAAACCCTGGCCGAGGCAATTGCGATGCGGGCCACCATGCCGAAGCAATGATGCTCTATTCTCGATGAGCGAGTCTCTCGGGTGCTACCACGAGAAGCCTGATATTAATCGTAGGTATACGGTAGCAACTTCTGCCAGATGACTTGCAATCCCCCCCAAACCAGGATTTACCCATTGCCACAATAAGAAGTGCCCATGGCTGTCCGCGCTGGTGATGCCCAACACAACAATCGCACATAGTGACTGACCACTCGCGCCGGTAAACCCCTCATACTCTCATCCGTGCCCGAACATGCTGGTAGGAATGTGATCGTCCGACTTCCCACATGTCTGCTCTCTCTCCGCCATGCTTCAGTCCGAGTTTGACGTCTTCTGGTAAGCCGCAAGAGCGCTGTTGGCCGCCTGCTTGCCCTTGGAGCTATTCATAAACTTCAGGAGCTTGCCGGTGCACGAGCTCAGGTGGTCAATGGGCTCCCATGTGTTGGCCGAGGTAGGATAGCCGACCCACTTGACCTGATACTCGATGAGCTGGGTCTCGTCGTTGATGCGCATATTGACTAATTTGTCGACGATATACTTGTCCTCGTCTGCCTCGTCGTCTGCCTCGTCATCTGCCTCGTTGTCTGACTCGTCCTCTGCCTCGTCTTCTGCCTGGTGCTCGTCTGCCAGAGCAATACGGCCATTGTCGGCTTGATCATTGTCGGCTTGGTCATCGTCGGTCTGGTCATCGTCGGCCTGGTCATCGTCGGCCTGATCATCGTCGGCCTGATCATCGTTGGCCTCGTCATTGTTGGCTTGGTCTTCGTGGACATTGTCCTGGTTCTCGTCGACAGTGCCTCTGGTTTTCTTGGCGGAAGGGCGCGCAGCTTCCAAAGTATGAAGGTCAGGAAGGTCTTCATCGCCTTCGTTGTTATCAGCCTGGTTCTCGTCCTCGTCCTCGTCGACAGTGTGCTTGGCTCTCTTGGCCGATTTGGCCACAGGGCGTGGGGTGCGGCCAACGGAGCTTTCGTGGCCTGTTTGATCTGGGGCGCTTCTCTTTCCCGTGCGAGCTGGGCCGCGCTTGGCTGCCGTTTTCTCGGACGCCTGACTGTCCATGGTGTTCAACGTGCAATTGGCTGGGCAGAGACGTGGGTGGATTGGTGCAATGCACCGTAAGTACTAGGACAGGAGACCTGGGTTGAGAGGAAGAGAACGTAGGTGGATGGGTGAGGGTGTTTGTTCTTGCTCTCCCCTCACAGACCTGTGTCGTTTGCGTTGGTGGTGAGTACCTAGGCCGGTACCCTGCAGCTTCCTCCCGTGGAACGACCCACCCGTGGAACAGCAAAACCGCCCTCAACTCACCGCCTCTACTTGCACCGATTCAAGTTATCTTGGTAAAGCTACCTAAAGCAGTGCAGACTCGCTCACTCAAACGCCGCCGGCGCGCCCCGGGCCAGGGGTGAGGGGGCCCGGCGTACTGCAGCGAGCGTGCCCCTCCATGCCGGAGACGTCAAACGGAGTGGACTTGTCCAAAAAACAGTGCGGGGTCCGGCTTCCGGTGTGCCCCACTTCTCACTGATTCTTCCCGCTCACGGGCCAGTGACCCAGTCACGGCGACTCACGGCCAGATTGAATCCAACAGCATTGCGGCTCTGTCGTGTTTCAGCCTGGCAGGCCGTACCAAGAAGCCTTGGGAACGGCGCAGATACGTGGCGGTAGGCATCGTGGCTAGCATCGTACTCGGCTGCTAACGGCTCGTAGGGCTGACAGACTGGTGCAGAGTCCTTGGAAGCGATGCAGAGCCATCACAATGGCAGGTGCATAAGTACCTACGCGGCCGACTTCATGTATGTGGCTAGGTCACTGCATAGTATTGCGCAGCGCGGACGGGCGACATAGGAGAACTGTTCACTCATTGGGATAATACCTGTAAGGTTTGTGGCACAGGCTGTGGCTATTGTGAAAAATACACGCGGAGAAACGGGCGGAGATGCGCGCGGAGATATGCGCGGAGATATGCGCGGAGATGCGCACGGAGATATGCGCGGAGATACACGTGGAGATACGCGTGGGGTTACCCGTGGAAATGCGCGTGGGGGCACGCGTGCGGATACACGGGGATCTACACGTGGAGCTACATGAAGCCTATGTACCTCCAACCTCACCTCCTGCACATCTTCGCCTCCAGACAACTTCACCTGCACAACACAACCCTGTATCCGCCCCCTCGCCACGGCGACGCCCGCCTGAAATGCCTAGTACCTTAGGTATGCCAACCTCTTCGACGAGACCTTTGCAGCCTCACGGCCATACTGGCGTATCCACCCACCGTCGACGCGACTCAAGCGCTTCCTTGAAGCCGCTTCGCCCAATGCACTGCCTATGTGTACCTCCACCAAGGCAAGCTACTTCATCATCACCGAGGACAGCTGCCTCATTTTCGACCTCCAAGATACCATCTGCGACGAAGAGGAGAGAGCGCCCAGCCCAGACCCGCGGTCAGTCCACGCATCCAAGCGTCGTCCCTCAGCGATGCCGACATGGGATGGGTTCCACTGAGGCCAGCTACCTCGTCATCGATGTCGACGGGACCAAGCGCAGTGTGGAGTTGGCGGCGCCGGCGTGAAGGATCGTTTCGTGTGAGGTCAGAGACTGCAGCACTAGGGCCCATTATCAAGACTATGTCGCCGACGACAGACTCGACACGTCAGCATGGCTTTGCCGTCACGGACCTGCGGCCGCAGCAGAAGCTGCCCAGACCCGACCGAGCTGCAAAGCAATGGAAGTGGTTGGTCGGGCCCGACCTTGATGCCGATGTCTCGGTTGTCGCCACAGGCAAGTAGGTTAGCTTTATCTATACCTGTCCCTGGACATGACTGGCCAAAGCAGTTAAGAATGCGCATTGCCATCATGGCTGAGTGCGAATGGCCAGGTCAGCATGGCTTGTCATGGTACCGAGTATCGATACGGCTAGAATGTACATAGTGGAAAACCCGTATACAGGTTTTGTACGCTCCGTTCTGCACACAATATGCATACAGCATGATTGACGGCCTCTACTGCTGCACCAAGCAGCTATAATAATCGGAATAGAGGCACAGATGCCCAACCGCCATGCACTCGCGTCTCTTGTTCTCTCGGGTGTTGATCCGGGCTCCTGAGATGGAGCGGCATTGTCTTAAGCTCGTGTTGCGCCACAGCACTTGCCAGGCATCGACGTCGATGTGGCCATGTAATGGACTCCGGTGGCGCAGCCAAGTCAAAGTCAACGTCGCCAGCTTCTTGCTTCTCCCGCCAGCGTTCTCCGTCGGCCAAAAAGTCGCAAGCCGGCTAGCCCTGCAATATATTGCGTGGAGCCAACCATCTGCTTTCAGTAAGGTTTAAGTCTTCGGCCAGTTCACCTGCCGCCGCCTGCGGCTGCCTCTTATCTTTCGAGTTCCCATTTTCAAGTCTGCCCTCTGCTGTGAGCCAGGCGACTAAGAGCCCTCGTCCTCCACTACCCATAGCTCCTCCTAGCCCTACTAAGAGTATAATAGCCACGGGTGCGTTGTACTGTACCTCGGCTCGCGCAACAACGCTGTCGCAAGCCCCACGCCCACCTCGAGGCATATAGGCTGGCCGCCGCCGCAGCCAACCGCCAAAAAGTACAACTGCCAAAATGTGCAACTGCTAAAAAACCCAACCGCCAAAAAGCACAACTGCCAAAAAGTACAACTGCCAAAATGTGCTATTACCAAAATATATAACTGCTAACTTCAGACTACTAAGTCCTGACCCGACACGAATTTGCATGTGTTCAGTCCTGATTCCTTTTATTAACGCTCGTTAGCAGGCTTTACTGGTTTTTAGGGACCGCTTAGAAATGCTCTCGGAGTGTGGCAGACCAGACTTAACAGAAAGATTTAACCAATCACGCGTATGTTCGACAGCTTGCCTCGCTTATCGGAAATATCACCGGGCAAGGAAAGCAAGGAGGTTAACCTTCCCATTATCGACCCCGGTATTCCACACAGTATCGGCAATAAGGGTGCCGGCGAGGAAGACAAGGAGAAACCGAAGCCAATTGCCGTAGTCGGTCCCTGGCACCTTCAGCTTCCACGGCGACCACATAAGCCGCTTCGATAAAATTGCAACCAGCTGACTCGGCTCTCGAGCGGGCCAAGCCAGCCTACGTCACCTTTGTGAACAAAGCTTCTGGGCTCTGCCTACCCTAAATCGAGCCCTAGACGTCATCCGAGATAGATATGAGATAGTGGAACGACTCTAGACATGGGAAAGGTATATTGGGGAGCAGCGTGAGCCTGGGTCTTGGCGACGACCGAGGCAACCTTTTCGGAGACCGCAGCGCCGCCGAGTCGTTGGACTGTACCCAGGCGTCGCCGACAGATCCATCCTTGTCGCTGCTCAGCTTGCTGGATGTGTCTTTGCTGGAAAATGACGATCTAAGCTTCCACTCTAAGCCTCCCGTCAGCCCAGTCGGGGAACGAGGCTCACCCTATAGCTTAATAACGCAATTACATCCCGGGGCCAGCTTGTATCCTTTACACCAGCGGTGGGGTTATGTGTATAACCTACGTCTTATTACTCGGCACTCAGAATTCGTGTTATATGTGCTCGGCAGCCTACTGCGCTAGAGCTGGGCTATGCTCGCGTCGGCTCACGCCGGCAGCCCCTGGCCGGATTTTAACGCGGCTGTTGTCGACATGCTCTTCGCCACCCCACGAACCCACCACCGCCGTGCCTTATTAAGGGTATCGACGAGGTCTGCGACCATCGTGGACACCCCCAGCGTATTTGCAGTGCTAAAAAGTATAAGTGCTAAAAAGCACAGGTGCTAAAATGTGCAACTGCCAAAATGTGCAACTGCCAAAATGTACAACTTGATACCCCTATCGACCACCCGGGCTTCGACAGTTACTGAAGTCCGCTGCGGCCCGCTGCCAACCGGACGTGATCCGTTGGCGACTTCGTCCCTCGATACTGCCAACATGCAGTTGCCCCTGAGCCGTGCTTAGATTACCTGTCCGGCTTCCCTCGACGCCGTCAGCCTGTTCCCTACTGCTCTTTGTGCTGCCCAGCGCCGCCCACCAGTTTAACGATATCTGACATGCTCGTCTTGCTTCGACTTCCCAACTTTCACGAGTCTATGCCGATGATTGTCAAACGTTCGAGCCTTTGGCGCCCACTTCTACCTCAGCCAGAAACGACGACGGGATGGATCCACAAGACCGGCACCAGATAGATTGCTCGAGAGACTCTTCTTGTCTTTTGCCTCTTTTCCCGACGTAACCGAGAGCACGTAGAAGAGCGTTATCAGTTGAGATGAGGTTTCGGCGTGTCAGCAATCCGGTTTTGCTGAGCCAGAAAACGCGTGCTTGGCTCACAGGGAGTGGTCGTTGGACGGATGTCAGTGGCTGTGTGGAAGAGGGGAGCGCAGAGACTGCCTGGGTCCTGGCTATGGTGCTTTATCTAAGCAGGGGGCAGCGTCTCATCCAGCTCAACAGAGAATGTATCAGAGGAAGGATGCTCAAGTGATGCAGTGGTGATCAGTGCCGTATCTTGTCATACGCATTTGTGACTAGACTGAAGAACTAGAAGAACTCTAGGAGAACTTGGAGGAGTTCCTCCCTATATGTACAGTAGAAAGGGGGTCCCTTCGGGACCCCCACGCCGGCCCCCACGCCGGCGGTGAGCCCTTGCAGGGCATACGTATCACACCCTGGCCGGAGGCCTCTCGGGTGGTCTTCACCTGAGCCCACCCGAGTCCCAGCGGCGTCACAGCGGCCTTGGCAACGGTCAGTGCTGAGGCCGGGTGCGGGATTCCGTGACAGAATGATATTATCACCGTCAACTTCCGAGTTGCCCTTAGTGGTGCCACCTCTCTGCATCACGTTCACATTACCCACGGCCTCAAACGTCCCTTTCCTTCTCGGCATAATCCTCGCCCTCCAGCGACAGCAAAGATCACAGACGTCGAATTCGCGACCTGGTAATGTATTCGGATACCCGCGTGTCTGAGCTTTTACCTACTCGGAATCTTTAAGTCATCTCCACGGCGCCTCGGTGCGACCAGCAGCACGCAGCAGTCGAGACCAATAACAACGCGCGTGACCAGCAGAACGGCGAACCGCACCGAGGACGGACCGAGATACTCTCTTCTCCTCTTTCCTCCCCTCCTCCTTTTCCCATCCTCCTTTTCGTAACCCCCCAAAACTCCTAACAGCCCCTTAGGCGTGCGCGTCCGTCCATCCCACAGCATCGGTGAGCCGCACCCCGGGCACTGTGTTGTCACGGCCCATTGAATGAAATATGGCCTTCCTTTGTTGGGGCTGGCCCGCGGTAACGGCGGGAGCCGGGAGCCGCGGTATTGCTGAGAGATGTGAAGGAGTTCTTAAGGATGTTGAAGGTGGTGTTGTGAGAAGGAATAGCAGTGGGCGGTCACCCGCGCGAATAGTCTCTCTTTGACCTGCAGCGCGTTACCTCGAAGAGTACCCGGCTCTCGTCCAGGGCGTCCCGGAAAGCTGAGGATAAGAAGAACCGCACATGTGCTGATCTGTGCGAGCCTGCTACAGAGACAGATTAGAAGAGAGAGACAAGGAGAGAGAGAGTAAGAGAGAGACAGCCAGGACTTATAACGTCTAAGCCCCCGTCCAGTTTTTAAACGACGTGATGATGCGTAGCAGTAGTAAACCCATTTCGTGCACTTTTTGTCGGCCGCCGCCCCCCAGACGCCGTATACGTCCGTGTGTCCAGACGACGGCGGCGCGTGACTCCCATAATACCCAGGCGGCCGCGAGGTCGACTATACGGAGGCTGAGGAAAAGTGCGCAGACGATTTGTGCGAGGCGCGCCGCTGCAGCCATAGCGCGGGCATGAGGAGCGGAATTAGTGGTAGCTGCCCCTCGAGCAGTAGCAGCAGGAGAAGGAGCAGATTTAACACCAATAACACTAAATAGTGCCAGAACCGGGCTGCTACGCCGGCAGCGGCAGCGGCAGGTAAGCAAAAGCAGCGGATGAACGATAACGGCGGGTGAACAGCAGCAGCATATTGCCGAGGTCGAAGGTACTGGCGGTGATGGCCCTGTAGAGTAAAATTAACAGTAAGAGGGAAGTGCGAGTGCTGACGACGATGGCCATAACGATAACGCTAACGCCCGGAGCGATGTGAGTTGAGTTATCTGGTCTTCCGGAAGCTATGTATAGTAACTTATATTTTAGTAGCTCCGATCTCAGACAGCTAGTCAACTTGCAGCAAGGCTTGAGATCGTGCACCTCGGCGAAGAAGAGGCACCCCAGAAACTCCCCGAAGGTATGCATGCGCGATGCGTTCAGTCCACCTTTGGCGCCGATAGGGTAGTGGCTACTAAGAAAGCAGACGAATGCGCTGACCATGACGGTAATATGTGCTCGGGGACGTAGTAGTATTTGTGAGCAGCGCGGTGATCTCTAGGGCGGCAAAGGCGTGGGCGCCGCTGCAAGGGAGACAGAGATGGAGCGCACTATAATTGCTCTACGAGCTTGGTAAAATGGGTGATGCCCGGTAGTAGTCGAGGTGATAGAAATAGCGAGAAAGTATTGGATTAAGGGACACTTGGCTTGATACCGCACATACGTTAGTTTCTCGATGTTGCCCTGGCTGGCGGATACCATATATCGCCCGAGAATAACGACTTAAGTTACTTAGTTGGCCCGGGAAAGGCAAGGAGGAACACGCTCAGCTAAGCCAGCCGGCAGGATATAATATAGCGTGCAAGCAATAAGAGACGGAGACCGACGAGGACTCTGCCCAGCATAATGATAATGCAAAACAGCCAACTGTTGGATGAATCCGAAGGACGACGCCGATGAGCAGCCACGTTGCACGCTTTGCTGGCTCGAAACTCGAGCGGAGATATACCACAGCTTGGGGCCGTCCTCCTCGTAGATCTACCCTTTTGCCTATAATAACGGTGGGAACTTAGTCCGTATCGATAAGGCATAAGACGGAAAAGTTATTATATAGTTTAATACTTTAGCTGAGTTTACCTATATTATCTCGAATACAGGCGAGGAGAAAGCTGAGTAGACTATTCGCCTAAACTAAAGCGTTTTTAACGCCTTTAGTTTAAACGAGTAGTTTAAAGCCATAAATCAGATTAAGTGCTGGAGTTAATATGCTGTATTTATCCTTAATAAGCATATTACCGGCAGGGCGCTAGGTTAGGAATATTCGTGCCTTATATTAAGAAATTAAGGGACTGGGTTTAGGGCTCTCCCCTTTCGTCTCTCGTCCATCCTCTCCTCTCCACTTATTTCCTCTAACCTTTCTTTTTTATCTCTTTCTCGTACCTGGCCAGGAGAGTCGGCCAGTGCTAGGTGCGATGTCGCAATACCCATGCCGCGTAATAGCCACGTATATCCCAAAACATAGGTATAACAGTTTTACATTCTCTACCTTAGCTCTCACCTCGCCTGCGAGGGGCTACTTGAGAGGGGTTTTACTTACCCATTCTATCATGTACATTTTGGCATGTACATTTTGGCATTTGCACATTTTGACATTTGTACATTTTTGTCACCGAGCGCCCTAGACTACTACGCAGTCACAGGTCTTGTGACAATGCAGTGACTAGGCCACAGCAATCCGGCAACAGCTTTCAATAGCGGCGCAGCGGCGCGCGTGGCACGAGAGCCGGTGCAGCCAGATCGACTACTGCGCCACTATGAGCACGAACGCTGGGCCCTCTAAGGTACCGCAAAGCCAGCACGCGCGTGCCGTCTACGGCGAGACCTCGCCGCTGGGCCGGATGCTGGGCCAGGACCACGTCGACGTGAGGACACCGGCTAGAAACGCGCTCCGTGGTCCTGGAGATGGGAGCCGAGCCCGCCAGTAGCCTTCTATGTGCTGAGGCGGCGTGCGAGTGCCACGGACGTGAACTTACATCACGGGAACGCCGCGGCCGCGGAGGAGAAGGACTCTCCTGCTCGATCGGCCAAGGTGGTGGATTTGGAATGGAAGCGCTGGCCGGATAGAATACACAACTGGCAAGGGGCTCACCATTATGCCGGTGGAGCGAGCTCCTGGAGCTTGTCCTGCTATCATCGCTGCATTATCTCGTCCCGCTCCTCCTCGATCTCGACGTCCACGAGGCAGAAGATGGGGTCGCACGTGGTCGTTAACTTAAAGAGGGACGACATTAAGCTGAACGTCTAAGGCGGCAGCTACGGTTAACAGGTTAAATAATGCCGCCAGTTCAATATCGAGATATCCTGGGGTCCTCCGTTTCAGCACATGCCCATTTCGGCACTTCCACATTTGTACATTTTGGCACCTGTACAATTTGGCAGTTATACATTTTGGCACTGGGTAACATGGGACTCTACTCGGTCGAAAATAAGACTAATGCGTTCGCCGGGTACAAGACGCCAGTGCTAACCTCGCAGCTGCATATCACCCCCCGTAAGAGTTGCTTATCCGCCAGCCGGCGCCTCACTCATGTAGCTTGACATCCACGACTGGACGACTCCATCGGATCCCGGTCATCCACGGCACGCGGCCACTCAGTGCAGTCCGTTATACTCCTCGATGAACACGCTCTGCCGCCTCACCGAGTGCATCCAGTTAACGTGAGCCTGGCTGCCGTGGTTCGACTGGGCCAGGCACCTAGCCACTAGCACACCATCGACGCGGATAGATATTGACCTGCAGAGCCGCCTCGTCCTACGCCTTGGTGTCGACTCAGCTGGCGCCTTTATAGTTGTGGCCAAAGTCGAGGCCGAGGTCGAAGGCGGTCGCGAATATGGAAGATCGCGGAGATGGCGCACTAGTACTTCAAATAGATAAACGGTTTTTAATGTGCCATCGCAGTTGTCACTCCCCGAGTACTGAATAGTCATAAACCACCGGCCCGGCCACCGTCGTGAATTTATATCCCGCGGCGTATAAGGGCGCCGGCGCCGAGCTGTACCGGTACAAGGGCTTATCAAACCGTCCGATCCGTACCGACACGAAGGCGTGTTATCCTACCGCACCAGGCCGTGGGCCTGGCGCGCGCTGCCATGTATAAGAGGGCGAAGGAGCGAATAAAGCCAGCTCCATCCTCAAGGGCGGGACGGAAGAAGAGAGTGGTAATTTTATGAATCCAAATATTTCCTGAACCTGCAGATAGGGATCCAGGATAAATTGCGCCTATTTACGACGGGGGTATTAACTCGGAGAGCGACTCTTACTCCTCTCGCGGGCCTTCCCTCGTTCTCGTATTCCCGTGCGAGCATAGCAGAGGTCGACTTCCTCGTCTGCCATTTGATACGCAACTCGTTGCCGGCTGGGCACTCAGACGGGGATGTATTGCTGGCGGTGCCGTAACTGGTCGCTAATCGCTTAGGGCTCGTTTATCTGGCGGGCGCAAGAACCTCTCAAAATCTTTGTGGCCCTGGCGCCGTATAGGTGATATGAAATGGTATACCAGCAGGCCCCGTATCATGTAGACTGCCGCGCCCGCCACCTACCATGGCGTACGAGGAGCTGTGCTGGTCTAGGCGCTCAGTACAGTGTTTGGCGACAGAGCCATAATGCACGATGCGTGATACTGACTATTGCCTTGTAAGCATCGCACGTGCGCGTCACGTCAGAGGCTTAATGTCGAAGACGCCGATCAGGCCTAGGTCGGCTGGCGGGGGGGCTGCGATAAGGAAATTTGTGACTTATATGAGGCTGGCAACGATATACGACCGGCCGCAGGTGACATGTACCGTAGCCTCTGCGTGGCGGGGCGCACACAGTCGTTCTTGGGCGATAGCATGCCCTCACGAGCCTGTCTCACTACCTTTGAGTGACTGTTCGGGAGTCCATCTGTGTCCTGCATCTTCGCGGAGTCGTCAAGATGGTTCATCCTTTCGATCTGGTCGGTGGAGGCACTCCGCGTTGAAGTGGAACAGCACGGGGTGGTTGACTGGCACGGTGAGAGAGACGGACGTAGTTAGTCCTCTGCCTTAAGCGCTCTTCTGGACGCTGCTCCCAGCTGTCATGAGGGAATTGGATTTTGATGCTGGTCAGCAGCGGTTCCCCTTCGGCGTGTGCTCGATTGGCTTCGGTGCATTGTGAGCTTTCGACTCGTTTCTTTCAACGTCGGTGCCTTGGACGATTTTCTCCCAATTAACTCTACATAGGTATCACGTTGCATCAACTAGCAGAGATTGTCCTCCCGTGTCAGCCGGAGGCTTGCTCTGCATATTTCACTAAGGATTATGTCCTGCTGTAGGAGGTTTAGCTGCGAAATATTTCGGGCGAAAAGCATGAATGAGGTGGTCCGTCTAGCTCGCAACGTCAAGGATGTGGAATTGTATGTACCAAGTCATTCCATATAGTCTCTGTTGCCTTAGCATCACAAAGCGGTAGTCCACCAACAAGATTAAATGAACATGAAGATCCCGAGCCCGAACTCCGTCCATATTCTGCTGGAACTCCGAGGGCTTGAACCCAACCTCACCAAGCAGGAGAGAACAAATAAGCAGAGGAGATACTAGCCCCTTCTAGCCTGTCGCTCTCTCTTCTTCGAGCGGCCGCGTTCCCGCTCATCCTGGAGCTGTCTTGAAGTTGAGTAGGCAATTGGGAACAGGTAAGAGATGGCGACTTACAGACACCCAGTCCTCGTGACGTTTTGCCTTCTCCTCGTAGTTCCCTGCGCGATTTCTCCACGTCGCGATGGCGTCCGTATGACCACGGTTGTAGCTAGGCTGATGGTACCCAATAAAGTCTTCATGGTAGCTTGCACGGGCATCTGCATGACTAGAATGCTCAGTCAGCTTGAGAATGAGAAGAGACGTGAAGTGTTACATGATATGACACAGAGACTTACGCATGGCTGGCTTTGGCCACCTCTCTGGCTCGGCGGCCCCCTTCATCATGCCATTCTTTTGTGGCCAGGGGCCTTCCACCGTACATCTCTGGATGGGCATCCCGTTCATGGGGAGGCACACCAAGCCTGTTTGGCTCTTTCCAAGTAGCGTATTCCTTACTCAGTTGCAGAGCTTCATCTTGATTCGCTTTGTATTGATGATACCGCTGATCGTAGGGGGACTTCGAAGGGCCCGCCCTATAGAACTCCCCCTTCGCATCTCGATAGACATCCGTACTGATGTTGGGTCTGGAATAGCCGGACACAGATGGTGTCGATGCCGGATGATCGACATGTCCGCGACCGCTATGTACGGACCCGGGGCCGAAGTATGGTGTGTTGTGGTCTGAGAACCTTGACGAGGGAGAAGGGCGTCGGCTGCGAGGTGGATAGCTGGAGCTGCTAGCGGTGTCTGTGGAGGGTTTGAAGTCCCCTCGCACGACCTGTGGGTAGATGGGTATGCCGGTCGCGGGGGAATGATAATTGAATGGGTTCTGCTTCACAACAATGGGTCGACCATTGCTATCAGCATAGTATGTTCTCTCCTGGTCTTCGTACCAACCGCTCAGATCGTCCCGCTTCGCCATCGAGGGATGTGAAAGACTGAAGGAAACGAGAAAGTGAATGACAGAATGGCTGATAGAACCCTCAATACTGTAAAGACGACGTCGAACTCCTTGAGCACGGCGGAGAGAACGGCGAGATAGAACACAACGGGTAGACGGCCAGCTCTTTTATGAACGACGCCTTGGACCCTGTATGACCTAGGCATCATCCAGACGAACAGCATCATGGAACTAGACGCCGATTTGGCCTCTCCAAACGGCCAACATCTTATGAGGCTGAGCCAGGGAAACTGGGCGAACCTATCATGTGAGATATCTAGCCAACTGCATATGGCAATGGACAAACTCGGATTCGGGTCCAACCTGGTTTCGGAAGCTCTCAGTTCACGACCAGTGAATTTGGCCTAGGACTAACCCAGATTCGAGTCCAATATGGCTTCCACGGGCTTTCAGTTCACGACCCATAGACCTCGCCTAGGCTGCACTTTTCGGCCAGCAACCCGCAGCAGCGAGTGCAGGGGGGCAACGGACTGGCACTACACCCGAGCGCGCTGATTGGAAAGCAAAGTACACTTCTTGGGCAGGCCGCCCTTCTGGGCTGTCGTTACAGGGGAGGTGGCTTTCGGTGTGCGCTTTCTTGGCGACTGGTTTGTTGGCCCGAGAGACTGACCGTGTAGAAATGCGCCTCGGCGGCGCTTCATGGCCTCTCAGTGGGCCTCGTGATCCCGATTCCCAGGTTGGGCGCCACCGCCTTCAATGAAAACAGCCTGAGGAACAGCTGGAAGACCCTTTTGAAACCTGCTTCGGGCCCATCTCGTGGAAGTTGATTGGTCCATGCTGTCCTTCGAAAGCCGATCTTAATCAATGTAGTTCTTGTTCTTGTTGTTGTTGTTGTTGTTGTTGCGGCTGAAGCGACAGGTCGTTGGCGCCAAGTAGCGGTAGCTCATTTGATTGGTTGTAGAGACGCTCTGCCCCGCCCTACAAGCGCGGGGCAGCCGACTCGAGTTTCGCAGGAAGGTGGTAAGTTATGACGAACTTTCATTGGGCAGACGTCGGCATTCAAACCCACCCCCTCCTCTCCCGACCTTTCTTGACCTAAACCACCTTCTCTTCTTTCTGTTGTCACCTCAGGCATACGCAGGCGCAGACTCAGAGACTCCTCTGTCTCACGGCACGTATCGCTATGAACCAAATCCCAAGCGAGCTTCTTCAACGTGTACTCGCACATCTTGACTTGGAATCACTGAGGAATGCTGCCCTCTCTTGCCGCGTCTTATTCCGCGCCTTGAAGGGCGCCGAGGAGCTGATTGTCGGCGAGGCCCTTTTAGCCCAGATTCATCCCGATGTATTTCCAGAAGCCTTTCTCGTTAGCATTACTCGGGATCTAGTCCGGCCATCTGTCGACGACAGATTAGCGTTCGCCGCAGAGTATCTCGACCACCAGCGCCGAAAGCCTCCTCCCACCAGCTGGTCTCTGACAGCCGGCTTGCGACTGGCTAGATTTCACGACACAGTCAGCTATCTGGCCACTCAAGCTGCCCATGATGCTCTTGCGTACCAACCTCGATTCCGGTCGTCTCCTGATGGACCTCTTGCGCCTAGTCGCACCGAGCTGCGTCGCTTCGAGCGAGCTCTCTACCGTTTCCAGCTGCACTGCCACCTGTTTGGCGACCTCCCTATGCTGCCAAACGAAGACGAGCTGGGAGATATCTTCTTCTGGCACTTCGCCGGCTGGGAGAACGAGCAGTTAGGATGCATTTTTGAATATCTCACACGATTGGTTGCATTGCGTAAGTCCTTCTCACCGTCAAGGTGTAGCCTTAGCTTCAGCTTACATTGATGCAGCGATCAACCACCTTGTCGAACATGATGTCGCCTGGGGCTACCATGGAGCCCAGTATGTCGACGACTATAGTGCAGGCTTAGCGCAACATGTTCTAGTCAAGGGACTAGAAGAGATCTGTCAACTAAGCAAGGCCTCGAACTACGAGCAAATGCATGCCCTGCTTGGTTTCGGAAAGGACGGGCAGGGCGAGCCTCACGCCTGGGGATCCCCCTTCATCCGTGAAGCACTGCAAGGTGGGGCCAATCCCCGAGATGCACCGCTCGTGTCCCTATCAGAAATGAGCGAGGAGGACCAAGAGTACATTATCGGGGAGCCCTTCTACGATGACCCCGATTCTGGGCCTGCGTCTATGTGGAAGTGGATAAACCGCCACCGCATTCCGGGCGAACTGGTCAACACGGATTGGACGATAGCTGACCGACTCTGGGCCTTCCCATTCTGGGACTCGTCACGGCTCGAGGCTGCCAGCCTGCTGAGAGATCCCGATCTTCCAAACCACCCCTCGAACGACCTCTATCCAGGGCTGCAGCGGTACTGGGACCCAGCTCGTCTAGAACATCTAGAGATTACGCGAGACCTCAGGGGGGAAATCTGGCGGGCCGGAGGCAGTGGCTACTACGACTTTCAGGATGCGAGTCAAGTCAAGTGGCAGGAAAGCATATATGATCGCGAAAGGGGAGAATGGATCGAACGGCCCTGCCCTCACGATAAAGTTCAAGCTCTACTGAAGCGCTTTTCTGCACAGACCTGACCTCAGTGCCTATTGTATCAACGCGGAGGATCTGAACATGAAAGTCTTTCTACTTCTCCTTAGATAGCTTACTGTTTTATCGACACCTGCATCCTTCTCGCCACCCACCTCATCGCGCGTTCTGATTATCTGCGATAGGCAGACCATATACCCGGCATGATAGAGCGGGCAGGAGACACGATCCATCGAGATTGCGCCTGACTTCCCCTCGGCCGCGCGACGCTTATAGTCCACTCGGTAAGTTATACCAGCAGATCGACCCACTCGAGGGCCGTCATGCGACCGAGGTGGAACGACGGAGAGAAGGTGCTGCGAGCTGCAGCGGTGCCTGCACCAAAACAGCGAGTAGTTTAAGTCCGTCGCGTCGATGAAGAAGCAGCCACGCCGCCATAGCATTGCTTCCCAGTCCAGCCGGGACGTGTGGCCTCTCCAGTCGAGCCAGTGGGAAGTGTCGCTGTTGCACCGGGGGCACCAGCGTTGGAGTTGGGTTATATTCAGGCCCGCGGTGGAGCTGTTCCCCCTTCTCACCCCCTTTCCACCCGCCAGTCCACGTTCCTGTAGTCTGAACAACACATTCGCCCCGTGTTAAAATTAGCGAAGCGGCGAGGGAACTCGAGTGGCTCGGGTGTACTGTGAGTTTAAAGAGGCGGACCGGAATCATTTCCAAGACACCACAAAGGGAGGGAGCGGTGAAGGTTAATAGGAATCGACTGGGGCTCGTAAAACCCTTATAGAACATGTTCCAAAAAGGGCTACCTAAACAGCTGACAATTCGCCTCCCCCCTTCTTCTTTTTCGTTATTAATAATATTATCGTCGGCAAGCCTTTCTCTGGGTGGCGACGTATACAGTGAGCTAAGGCGGCGAGGTAGCGCCGGCCGCGGAGTTGCTTACAGGTTTAATATTGGGCGAAGGGGGGTTTTTGCTTCGATATGGGTGAATACGGCCGCGAGATATTAAAAGCCTTGCCTAATATCCCTCTCCAAGCTCGCCACAACGCGCTTCGAGAAGTCGATGCCGGCCTGCGCGTCTGGGTGCAAGGCGGCGCTTAAAATATTATTTATCTCGCTTCCGAGCAGCGTTAATACCTTATAGTTTTCTATAAAAGTATACGCTGTTATCTTATACCCTGCTAAAGCGTTCCGCATTATCCTGCTAACCGCCGAAATCGTCCCTCGTTGTGAGGTGGTTTACAAAAGTTATGTTAAGGTTATCGTCTTTCGCTCCCATCCGTGAAAAGGACTGCCCTTAGACGACTTTATATAACCCGCTCCGAGCCGCCGGAATGTGCTAGCCGCGGTGCTGTCGGGGCGAAGGAGCAAGACATAGTAAATGATTGGGCAATAATAAAGTAGCAGAAGATACAAATTATGACACTCCCCGCCATCGAGGACGTAGTCGAGTGAAATGTACAGATGAATATCGTCCTCCGACTCGGATAAAACCAGACTGTACGGCTGTGAGCACTTCAGGGGACGGAGGCATCCGGAGACGATAAGGCTTGAGCTGGTGAGCGGGGACGAGTATGCTGTTTTTTCCCAGCGGACGGATGCGTGTACTAACTTCACCTCGTTTTCAACTCTCGACCAGGGCCTATAAATTTTGTTAGGTTGTACCGGGATCCCTGGCCTGACCGATAGCCATGACCACGAGGGGATGCTTCTGAGAGGTTAGTAAGTTATTAGGTAATTCATCGGAATGAGAACAGAGCTTATCGCACTTGGATACCATGTGACACTCGGTAGCAGTCCGTCCTTCTGTAAACGTGATATTCTAACCAAGGTTAAGCCAGAGGGTTTCTTCCCATAGCCCTAGAAGCGGGGCCTGCCCGGTCCGGTCTTTAAAGTGGCTGGCCATTCCGGCCAGAGCCGGGATCCTGTCGCGTTTAAAGGTGAGGGAGCGGGATGAGTACTCCGCGACCCAGTCCCACTAGGTCTCTGCGGAGCTAGCCAGGCTCTCCATGTCTCTTGAGAGAGTGTTACCGATCCGTTTTTCGTTACCAGTGAAGGCTGGAAAACCATTTCTTGTCCACCGCCCGTCCTCGGACTCGATGCCGACGTTGCACTCGAAGTATATCTGGTGACGAGTAATGTGTATTAGGCGGATTGAGAGGACTTGCTCCTGCGTAACCTAAGCCCTAGTGTTTAACGGGCCATCCCAGAGACCGTGTGGACTGTCGGGGTAGTCCCGGAAGCTGTACGAGGTCCCCAGATTGACGTTACTCGTCGAATCTTGCTCAGGCCCCAGAGTAATAGTAAACGCGGGGGTTATATTATCGAGATACAGCCCGCCGTTGTAGTCGGGTGACGATGTGGCAGCGATAGTGAGATAGCTGCCGCGGTAGAGTTGTGCTATCTTGGCCGCCTCGACGACCCAGTCGTCGTTGTTATCTTGAATGATGCAGAGGGAGTTTATTCACAGGTAGCGGATGCCGAGGGCCCGGGTAACTCTTACGGCGTCCGAAAAGGTTAAAGGCAACTCGGATATAGGTATCCCCTCGCTGCAATGCTGGGCTATTTTGGACTTGGTCGTTTGGGGAATGCCACCGGTTCTTGCCGACGAGCCCTAACAGTGGCTGAGGGCACTATAGCGGATAGGATGTCCCGCGATTTGAGCTTTAGTTGTTGGAACGAGTTTTATGACGTCTTTGTTCCCAGCTTCGAGGTCCAGGAAACGCGCAGGCGAAACCTCTAGCATAGAAATCGAGCAAGTTTCCCCGTGCGCCTTGGTATATCGATCGACCTAGTTCTTAATTACTCGGAGTCTTGAGTCGAATGATGGGATTGCACCCCAAATAGCTCGCTCTCTTAATCCACCTGATAGACAGTTAGCCCCAGCCTGGAATGACCGTTGAGATTCAAAGTTAAGGCAGGTAACTTACTAGAGCCAGAGTATAGTGCCAGTTGCCACGTGTCGGGGATGGGTATAAGTCCTTCCAGGATCGCACCCCATCGATCTCTTAATCCACCTGATATATAGTCAGCCCCAGCCTGGAATGACAGTTGACATTCAAAGGTAAGGCAGGTAACTTAGGTAACTCAGGTAACTCAGGTAACTCACCAGAGCCAGAGCTTCGTGCCAGCCACGGCGGGAGTGAGCTGGGTTTAAGATCTCCCAGGCGTGAATTCGCTTCCTAACGGACTTCCATAACGTTAAAGTCTATTTTCCGGGTTAGGAAAATACCCATATGAAACCGAATGTAGTCGTATTTCTGCAAAAGCTCTGCCTGCATTAGTGGCGTCGTTTGCCAGGGGTGTAACAAGGGGGAAAACAGCAATCTGCATAGGCGACATTGGGCAGCCGAGTATATGAGCGATGCTATGTCTGAGTGCTTGTCTGAGTACTCGAGCAAAGAGTAGTGCCTCGACTTCGGCGGCGGCCGCTGTACCTAAGTAAGAGCGCCGTGGCAGCGATCACAGATACCTATCGCGCAGGTTCTGCTTGAGTACCAACTAGGTGTTGGGGGAGAGAGAGAGAGAGAGAGGACTAAGTTACTTGGGGTAACGACGAGGAAGCAGGTGTATTAATACCCTGGCCCTTGTAAGGCCTCCGAGAGTCCTAGGCGTCCTGCAGGTGCACAGCCACGTTTGCCGAAATGTGCAGTATTATACCTACTATAAACCCCCGCGCCTAATTAAAACGAGTGGCATTATATAGGGTATACGTCCTTATTCTAAAATGGGAGGCACCTATAGCAGTGGTATTAAGTAGGTGATGCAGGTTAAGTTAGGTCAGGTAGGAGATGCAGATAGAGGGTAAAGGTATGCTTATAAGGAGTATTATACTGGTTTTAGGTAGTGTTATAGTGGTGTGTTTAGTGGTAGTTATAGTAAAAGGAACGCTCCTATTTATGCATATCCCTTTTTTAATACGTACTTTTTTAACTTATGCTTTTAAACCCCGTGATAATATTCCTTTACTATATACGGCTTTACTTTACAGTGTTCTTTATTTGTATACGGCTTTGCTTTATAGCG
The DNA here is from genome assembly GCA_022539325.1 of Xylariaceae sp. FL0804. Lineage (NCBI taxonomy): Eukaryota > Fungi > Ascomycota > Sordariomycetes > Xylariales > Xylariaceae > Xylariaceae sp. FL0804. Next base: position 32,869 of record JAJKLG010000020.1, on the reverse strand, counting down.
TTTTATATATCCGCGGCTTTATTAGCTGCCGTATTCGGATACGCTGCTTTATATGCTTTATTACGCCTTTATAAGGTTTATAAAGTATTTAAAAACATTATTTTAAAATATATATAACTTATAAGTAGATATATAGCTTATTTTATAAGTTATTAGTTTTTATAGGAAAAAATAAACCTATAGTGTTTTATTTTAATAGGAAAAAATAAACCTATTATTTTTATTTTATTATATTTCTTATAAGGAAAAGTTAAACCTTATTTATTTTGTTTTTATTTTATATATAGGGAAAAATTAAACCCTATTCGATTCGGTATAGATTTATTATTAAAAGAGAAGAATCGAGAAAAAACTCTTATTAATATATGTTTTTTATACATAATAATTCTGGTATAATTTAGTATTTTATAAGAATTATAATTTATTATTACTAATATTAGCCAAGTTATTTAGTTTTATAAATTACGGAAAAGGTAAATTTCTTATTAAAAAATTAATAAGTTAATTTTTCGTATTAATATATATAAATTTGGCTTTTTTATCGTTTAATACCTCCCGGGTAAAGTAATAAATTATACTTATATATTTTAATTTTTTATAAAATTCAGGGTTTTCCGTTAGTTTTTTCGCAGAGTTTAAATCCATTAATACCTTTATTATTTCTGGTTTATAATTTAACTTTAAATTTAAATTTAAGTAATTAAATATATTCCCTAGGTATAAAGCTTTTTTTATAGCTTTTTTTAAAGCCATATATTCGGCTTTATAGCTGTTTAAAACTATTATTTTCTATAAAACACTGGACCAGCTTATTAAATTATTAATTAAATCCGTTTTAAGGCTAAATAAATAACTATTAGTAAATTTTCGGTTTATTATATTATTTCCCTAGTCCGAATTATAATAGCCCTTTTAAATAAGATTTCCGGAATATTTTTATATAATTCCTTTATCTGGGAATTTTAATAAATAACCTTATAATCTTTTTAATTCTTTAAAGTAATCGGAACCGGGATTTACCATAAACCTGCTTAAATAGCAGGTGGAAAAAGTTATATTTAACCGCGTTTTTAAGGTTAAGAATAATAAGCTACCGATTTCCTTTTGGAATTGGGTTATATCTGCTTTTGCAGCGGTAATATTATTTTTATTTAATTTTAAACCAGGTATTCCGGGAGTTAATTTAGGTTTATAGCCATTTTCTTTATTTATATTAAACTTATTTAAAAGCTTTTTTATATATTTTATTTGGTTAATAAATATTTCCTTTTTATTACGGTCGATTTTTATTTTATTTATTAGGAAAGTTCGGACCAGACCTAAATAGTTTATTTTTATATCTTCTTTTAAATCGGTTTTTAGTTTTATTATATTATTTATATGGGCATTTATAATTAAAATATCGTTTACGTAGTAGATAATATTAATTTAAGTTTTTTTATTTATAAATATACCTTTATTATACGGAAATACTTTAAACCTAAGCTTTTTAAATATATTTAATATATATTTATACTATAATTTAGGGCTTTGTTTTAATCCGTATAAGGCTTTATTTAATTTTGCCACTTTATTTATATATTTTGTATCTTTATAAAAACCTTTTAATAGATTTATATAAATTTCCGTATCGATATTAGCGTATATAAAGGCATTTTTAATATCGAATTACTTAATTTCCTAGCCTTTATTTACCGCTATTATTAATAATAAATACTAACTTTCTGGGCGGTAAATAACGGAAAAAGTCTTTAAATAATTAACACCTATTTATTAATTAAATCCTTACACGCATAATCTAGCTTTAAAACGTATGGTTTTATCCTTATTTAGGATTTATCGTTTATTAGCTAATTTAGGGTTTATAGGTTTCTCTTTAAATACCTAACGGTAATTTAAGATATTTTTATCTTTTAATTTATTAACGATATCCTACGTATTATTATTTATTAATTCTTTAAGCTCTTCTTTTACCGCTAAAACCCAAAGGGTTTTATTTATATTATTTAAAGCTTGTTTAAAAGAATTAGGCTCCGAACTAATAATACTTAGTATATATTCCGCTTTATTATTAGTTTTATTTATTATATTTATATATTCGATAATTATATCTTTTATAGTATATAGGATTTCTGGAGTCTTTATTCGAATAGTTATAATATTTTTTATAATTTCCTGGTTATATATTCCTTTATTATCGAATAGAGATATATTATTATTATTATTAACCGAATTATTAAGATTATTATTATTCGAGTTATTATTATTATTAGGAATAATATTGTTTTTTAATTTATCCCGTAATAAATCATAATCTTCGAAAGTTACGGTTTTATTATCCTTATTATTATCCTTATTAAAAAGTAAAAGATTATTATTATTATTTTCTAATACTATTATATCTCGAGACTAAAGTACTCGTTTAGTATTTATATCGTATATTTTATAGTTATTATTATAATTACCGAATCCTATTAAAATTGCTTTATTTTTCCGAGGGGATAATTTATTTAAGTATTTATTAATATAATAATAAATAGTTTTTAATTAAGGTTTTAGGTTTTTATATAAGAATTTTAGTTTTATTTTATAATATAATTTATAAGGAGTTTTTTATTTTAAAGCAGAGTATAGTGTAATATTATAATAATAAACCGCTATTAATAAAGCTTTTCCCCAGAATTTATAAGGTAAATTACTCTTTATTAATAAAGCTTTAACTTTATTTAATAAGGTATAATTTATACTTTCGATAAAACCGTTAAGTTCTTTTATATAAAGTGGTGTTTTATTATAAATAATTCCATATTTATTTAAATAAAATTCAAAATTATTAAAAATATATTCTTTATTATTATTTATAAAGAATTCTTATATTCTTTTATTATACTTATTATTTTCCACTTTATTTTTATAGGTTATAAATACTTTTAAAGTATTTACTTTATTCTTTAATAAAGTGATTTCGAGAAATCGGGTTCTTTTATTTAAAAACGTAATATAATATTTATAATTATCGTATATTTTTTCAAAGGAACCGCCGATATCGCTATATATGCGCTCGATTTTATCGTATAGTTTATTATTATTGCTTATTTTATCTATGTGTTTATTATATTTAGCTTATAAATATACTTTATAACTATTCTTTTTAAATAAGCGTTTTAAATTACTATAATAAATAAATATTTTTAATGATTTTAGTATTTTATATAAAGGTTTTTTACTTATATGGCCTAATAATATATGCTATTTATATATAGCCTTTAATAAAATAAAGCTTAGATTTTTATTATCTTTTTTAACGGTATTAATAAAAACTTTTAAGGATGAATTCCCCTCCGTTTTATTTATAACGTTAATTAGATCTTTATTCTTAAGCTTTATATTAAAGGTGAGATAAAACAAATTATCTTTTTTAAAACCTTTATTAAAAATACTTTTCTGTATTTTATTATATAAAATAATTTCCTTAGTTTTATTATCGAAGTAAGTTATTATATTATTTAATTTCGAAACACTTAATAAATTAATACTAAGTTCTGGGATATAATAAACATTCCTTATTATTTTATATTAATTATAATTTTTCGAAAATAATAATATATTTTTTTTTCCTTTAACGGTAAGGTTATTAGCTTTTCCCCAGTATACGTTTTTATTTATATATTTATAATTTATAAAGTAATTTAAATTACTTATAACTGGGATTATTACTCCTAAATCGATTATAAAACGAACGTTTTTATTATTATTAACCCTATTTCTATATATATTAACCCTTTTTATTAAATCTTTTAAATAATTTAGTTTATTATTAGTTATATGTTTATTTAAGGGTTTTATAAGGTTATTTACCTCGACGTCTTCGAATTTATAATCCATTTCTGAATTATTTTTATTTTCCGGGTCGGAATTAATTATATTAATTCTTTCGGATTCTGAATCGGACGATTTTTCGGAGGTATTTGCGTTATATTTAGCGAGCTTAGCGATTAAAGCTTATTGTTTTTTCTCCCGAATAATTCTTTTTTCGTGCTTATTAGGGCGTTTTTTATTTATTTTATAATCGTGTTTATTACTTAGTTTATAAACGTTTTCTCGTTTATTATCCGATTTATTCTTCTAATAATCGGAACCTTTTTCTGGGAATAGGAACCAGTAATCTTTAGAAATATGCCCTTTTTTCTTATAATTCTTATAATATATACCGTTATTATTTTTAAATCCCTTTTTAAATCCCTTTTTATTATTTAACTAAAGGATTTTATCGTTATCTTTAATAAGATTATCTCGGGAGGCGTTAATAAATAAGGTAAAAATCGTATTAATATTATACGAATTTTTATCCTTGCGTAAAGACTAGATAATATTCGAAACGGTCGAATTATAATTATCGTTAAGGTTATTTAATACCCAAGTAATAATAACCTATTACGGTAAAATAATTCCGTTGCTTTTAAAGTCGTTTATAATCTCCCGAATTTTATATAAGTAATTCTCTATAAAAGAGAAATTACTTAAAAAGGAATTAAATAATTCCTTAAGCAATAAGTATTCGGAATTAAAACTAATAGGTTTATAAAATTCCTTAAGTTTTTCCCAGGCTTTTTTCGCGGTTAAATAATATTTAATCGTTAAAAAAAGCCCGTTATCACAGAATAACTTAATTATTCCAAGGGCTTTTTCTCTTTTTATACCGTTATCGGTATCGTTATAAATAACTTTTTTAGCCCTTTTTTTTCTAAAGCGGCTTTTATTCTTATAACTGAAATCTTATAATCTTTAATTCCTTTAAGGCGTGGAATCTAAAGTTTTTTAACGGAAGCCAGATTTATAAAAAAGTTATTTTTATTTGGTTTTATAAAGTTTTTATATATTTTATAATTTTTGTTTTTTATCTTTGCAGGCCGCGGGTTAAGGTTTATAGGGATTAGCGTAGGACTTAATCGTTTTTTCCATGCGAGTACTTATTACCCAGATATTCCGTTTCTTATTATACCTTTATTATTTGCTATCGTAACTCGATATAATTTCGGCTATTACTTTATAAAGTACTTATATTCCAAAGAATTAAAATAATAATTAAATTCTATTACTTTTTAATAAATTATTCGTATTCCTAATCGTTGGTTTTAGTTATTATTACGCTTTTAGATTATTAGCCGCTAAAGGCTAGAACGGGATTAAGCTAGCCGTATTATTATCCCTATATATGCCCGTTAATTAGGCGATTATTAATAAAAGCCTGCTTATTATTTATTATATAAATATTTAATTTCTTATTATATTAATTTAAGCTATGGTTATATTTTAATATATCGAGTATAGGGGTAAAAACCCTTTTAGTAAACTAATAGCTTAAAAGATTAATTAAATTAAATATAATATTATTATTTATTATCGAGTCGCGTATCCTAACTCTAGGTTACGCGAGGGCAGATTTCGTTAATAACCTAATTAAGACTAGGTTAATTATATCCCGCCCCTTATAAAACCTTAGCTAGGCAACCATTTATAAAAGCCTACCTGCTTATTATATAAATATTTAATTTTTTATTATACTTATTTAATATACGGTTATATTTTAATATATTAAGTATAAATGGTAGGAATCCTTTTAATAAGCTAATAGCCTAAGAGATTAATTAAATTAAATATAACGTTATTATTTATTATCGAGTCGCGTATTTTTACTTTAGGCTATACGATAATAAACTTTATTAGCGACCTAATCGGGATTAAACTAACCGTATTAATATCCCTATATACGCCTATTACCTAGGTAATTATTAATAAAAGCTTGCTTCTTATTTATTATATAAATATTTAATTTTTTATTATATTAACCTAAGCTACGGTTATATTTTAATATATTAAGCATAAGGGTAAAAGCCCTTTTAATAAACTAATAGCTTAAAAAACTAATTAAATTAAATATAACATTATTATTTATTATCGAGTCGCGTATCCTGACTTTAGGTTACGCGAGGGTAAACTTTATTAGCCCTTTATCCGGGACTAGGTTAATTATATCCCGCCCCTTATAAAACCTTAGCTAAGCGATTATTTATAAAAGCCTATCTACTTATTATATAAATATTCGATTTTTTATTATACTTATTTAATATACGGTTATATTTTAATATATCGAGTATAGGTAATAAAAGCCGTTTTAATAAACTAATAACTAAAAAAACTAATTAAATTAAATAATATTACCCTTTATTATTGAGTTATATATTCTTATTTTAGGTTACGCGATAATAAACTTTATTAGCCCTTTATCCGGGATTAAGCTAATTATATTAACCCCCCGTATATAACAGGGTTAATTAAGCGATTATTAATAAAAGCTAACTTACTTACTTATTATATAGATATTTTATTTTTAATTATATTAACCTAACCTACGGTTATATTTTAATGCATTAAGTATAAGTATACCTCCCGTTTTTCCCGTTTTACCCTTTATATTACTAGTATATAACCACCCGTTTCCCCTTCGCTCCTTAATATCCTTAATTAAAAAGCCGCGGAAATATATTCCTATAATTTATAGGTTTTTACGTTTAATATACTATATAATAATCTGGTATAAATGGTGTTTACCTAACGGTCGGTTATAAGTACACCTTAAAATAACCTAACGCTAATTTAAAATAAGAATAATTTAGATAAATATTATAGGCTTAATGCTCTTCGATGGATTATAAATTTTAATTAATTTATATAATTAGCGTTTATTTAAAACTCGATATTATTCCCTTCGGTTAATTAAGAAAAAAGCATAATAAACTAAATATTACCCGCTTATAAAAGTTTATAATAGATTATTATCCTTTAAATTATAAATTATTATCCGTTTATTATAAGGCTGCTTAAATATTATTAATAATTACGTTATTATTATCGAGGTTATTTTCGGCCTTATCCGGATTATAACTATATTATACGATTTTATTTCTCTTTTTTATACTTAGGGTAATCTTATTAAATCCGGGGGGTAGTATATTATCGCTTTATAAGTAAAGCGCTTTAAGGTTTCGCGCCTTATTATATATAGCCTGCTGGTTACGTAAAGGGTTAAACTTATTTTCCCGCGTTATTACGATTTAAAAGCAGCCCTTTCTCGGATTCGCGATTATATTAAGGAGCTTTTAGGTTTTAGCGGTAAATTACGCTATACGTTTCCGCTAGGGCGCGCTCCTAGATACGGTAAGGCGGTTAGATTTAGCCTCCTGGCTTATAGCTAAAACGTTTTTATTTCTTAGCCTTAAGCGGTAATCCTCCTCCTCGTTATTATCCTTATTATTAACGTGCGCGCGTTTTTGCCTTTTTATAGCCTATTAGGAAATTAATTCCGGGCTTTCCGAACCGTTTATATAACGCTAATTATTAAGTAAAGGAGATTTAACGAGTATATTAAATATATGCCTGGGGTTTATCCTACGAATAATTGCGATTAATATAGCTTTATGCTTATTTTCTTTAATAATAATAAGTATATAGCGGCTATTAAAAAAAATACGCTTAAAATTATTAGCTTTTTAATTAATTTTACGGATTTTATATAATATATCCTGGATCTGTGTTTAGAAATTACTTATATTTTTCGTTATCGGTGCTTAACTCGGAGCCGGAGCCAGAGCCGGAAACGGAGCCTCCGGTAGCGTTAAAAGGCTAGGATTTAAATAAAGCAGGTTTTTTCCTTAAGCGGATTATTATAACCGATGGTTATAAAACCTCTTAAAAGCCCTTAGGCATAATTATATTATTTAAATATCTCCAGGTTTTTTTAATTTAATCCTAAAGTGCTTAATAAAATTCCTTCTCCGGATATGCTTTATTTAAAAACGCCCTGGCTTTAAAACTATAACCCGAAATTCGCTTTATAAGCTTATTTAAGTAATTTTAATAAGCTTTTTAAAATATTATATTTTTATCCAGGTAAGTAAAAATATTATTTTTTGGTTATTATTATAAACTTAATCCTCGGCTTTCGGATATAAAAGTAAAATCCCCGGTACCGAATATATACTTTAGCCGACCGGCTTCCTTTAGGCTAATTACTTAATCCTTTTTAAGGCTTAGGTATAATTATATTATTTAAATATTCCCGGGTTTTTTTAATTTAATCCCAGAGTATTTAATAAAGTTCCTTCTCCGGATATACCTTATTTAAAAATGCCCTAGCTTTAAAACTATAACCCGAAATTTATTTAATAAGCTTATTTAAATAATTCTGGTAAGCTTTTTAAAATATTATATTTTTATTTATAAACCTTAGCTTTTTTTAAATTCCCTTATTTAAGGGGTAACCTCCTTATATTACCTTTTTATTACGGAATAATAAGGTATTATAAGGAATATTATTCCTAAAGAAATTATTATATATATATATCTCGTTACTCCTATACTTTATTATTATATTATTATTAATACCCATCTCTCCTCGCCGTTTTATATTATATACTTATATATTATTTATAATTATTATTATACTTTTAATTAATGCCGAAAAATAATAAAGGAAGCGTAAAAGGGTATTTAAAAAAACGGTAATAGCTTTTTAAACCGAGTTTAATTAACCTAATAGCTAATTCCGAGTTTTATCCGAATCTAATATTAATTCTTAATAAGGTATTAAACTATTTATTATTATTACCTATTTAATCCTTTAATTTAATTATTAATTAACCTTTATATTGAATATTATATTATCGGCGATATTAATAAGCTTATTAAGCAGTTTTTAAATTATTTTTCCTAATATCGAATATAATTATTACTTATTATAATCCCCGATATATTAAAATTAAAGCAGCCTAAAAATATAATCCCCTTTACGGTATAATACGCGATTAAGGTTTAAAATTATTATAATAAGCAGTATAAGATATAAGCTATATATTAATATAAGTTATAATCGATTTTAGTTAAGTATATAAATTAGTTTTCCGATTCGATTTTGTATACGTTAAACACCGTTCTCGTTAAGCGCTCCCGGCTAAAAAAATTTATAATAATAGTATTTATCGGATGCGATTATATTATTAGCCGCCTTCCTTATACGCCGCGAGCTATCCCAGTATCGGTAATCCTCGGATATTACCGTATTATTTACCGCCTTTTCCGTATACTGCGAATTATTCTAGTATCGGTAATCCTTAAATATTATTATATTATTTACTACCCTCCTTATACGCCACGAGCCGTTTTAGTATTAATATTTATCGGATATTACCATTTTTACAGGCCGCGGGTTAGGGTTTACAGGTATTGGCGTGGGACTTAATCGTTTTTTTTATACGAGTACTTATTACCTAAATATTCCGTTTCTTATTATACCTTTATTATTTGCTATCGTAACTCGATATAATTTCGGTTATTATTTTACAGAGTACTTATATTCCAAAGAATTAAAACAGTAATTAAATTCTATTACTCTTTAATGAATTATTCGCATTCCTAATTATTAGTTTTGGTTATTATTACGCTTTTAGATTATTAACCGCTAGAGGCCAGAACGGGACTAGGCTAGCCGTGTTATTATCCCTATATACGCCCGTTAATTAGGCGATTATTAATAAAAGCCTGCTTATTACCTATTATATAAATATTCGATTTCTTATTATATTAATCTAAGTTACGGTTATATTTTAATATATCGAGCATAAGGGTAAAAGCCCTTTTAGTAAACTAATAGCTTAAGAAATTAATTAAATTAAATATAATATTATTATTTATTATCGAGTCGCGTATCCTAACTTTAGGTTACGCGAGGGCAGACTTCGTTAGCGATTTAATTAGGATTAGGTTAATTATATCCCGCCCCTTATAAAACCTTAGCTAGGCGATTACCCATAAAAGCCTACCTGCTTATTATATAAATATTTGATTTCTTATTATACTTACCTAATATACGGTCGTATTTTAATATATTAAGTATAAATGGTAAAAACTCTTTTAATAAGCTAATAACCTAAGAGATTAATTAAATTAAATATAACGTTATTATTTATTATTAAGTCGTATATCCTTATTTTAGGCTACGCGATAACAGACTTTATTAATAACCTAATCGGGATTAAACTAACCGTGTTAATATCCTTATATACACCCGTTATTTAGGTAATTATTAATAAAAGCCTGCTTATTACCTATTATATAAATATTCGATTTTTTATTATATTAACCTAAGCTATAGTCGTATTTTAATATATCGAGTATAGGGGTAAAAACCCTTCTAGTAAACTAATAACTTAAGAAATTAATTAAATTAAATATAACGTTATTATTTATTATTAAGTTACGTATCCTAACTTTAGGTTACGCGAGGGTAGACTTCGTTAGCGATCTAACCAGGATTAGGTTAACTATATCCCGCCCCTTATAAAACCTTAGCTAAGCAACCACTTATAAAAGCCTACCTGCTTATTATATAGATATTCGATTTCTTATTATACTTACTTAACGTACGGTTATATTTTAATATATCGAGCATAGGTAATAAAAGCCGTTTTAATAAACTAATAACTAAAAAGATTAATTAAATTAAATAACGTTGCCTTTTGCTATCGAGTTGCGTATCCTAACTTTAGGTTACGCGAGGGCAGACTTTGTTAGCAACCTAACTAGGATTAGGTTAGCTATATCCCGCCCCTTATAAAACCTTAGCTAGGCGACCACTTATAAAAGCCTACCTGCTTATTATATAAATATTCGATTTCTTATTATACTCACCTAATATACGGTTATATTTTAATGTATCGAGTATAGGTGGTAGAAAGCCTTTTAATAAGCTAATAGCCTAAGAGATTAATTAAATTGGATATAATATTATTGTTTGCTATCGAGTCGCGTATCCTTATTCTAGGCTGCGTAATAGCAGATTTTATTAGTAACCTAATCGGGATTAGACTAGCCGTGTTAGCATCCCTATATACGCCTATTACCTAGGTAACCATTAATAAAAGCCTGCTTACTACCTACTATATAAATATTCGATTTCTTACTATACTAACCTAAGCTACGGTCGCATTTTAATGTATTAAGCATAGGGGTAAAAGCCCTTTTAGTAAACTAATAGCTTAAAAGACTAATTGAATTAAATATAACGTTATTGTTTGCTATCGAGTTATATATCCTAACTTTAGGTTACGCGAGGGCAGACTTCGTTAATAACCTAACCAGGATTAGGTTAACTGTATCCCGCCCCTTATAAAACCTTAGCTAGGCGACCACCTATAAAAGCCTACCTGCTTATTATACAGATATTCGATTTCTTATTATACTCACTTAATATACGGTTGCATTTTAATGCATCGAGCATAGGTAATAGGAGCCGTTTTAATAAATTAATAACTAAAAAAACCAATTGAATTAAATAACGTTACCCTTTACTATCGAGTTACGTATCCTGACTTTAGGTTACGCGAGGGCAGACTTTATTAATAACCTAACCAGGATTAGGTTAGTTATATCCCGCCCCTTATAAAACCTTAGCTAGGCAATTACCTATAAAAGCCTACCTGCCTATTATACAGATATTCGATTTCTTATTATACTCACTTAACGTACGGTTGTATTTCAATGCATTAAGTATAAGTAATAGGAGCCGTTTTAATAAATTAATAATTAAAAAAACTAATTAAATTAAATAATATTGCCCTTTATTATCGAGTTGCGTATTTTTACTTTAGGTTACGTAATAGTAGACTTCGTTAGCGATTTAACCAGGATTAAGTTAGCTGTATCCCGCCCTTTATAAAACCTTAGCTAAGCGATTACCCATAAAAGCCTACCTGCCTATTATATAAATATTCGATTTCTTATTATACTCACCTAATATACGGTTATATTTTAATACATTAAGCATAGGTAATAAAAGCCGTTTTAATAAACTAATAACTAAAAAGATTAATTAAATTAAATAATATTGCCCTTTATTATCGAGTTATATATCCTAACTCTAGGTTACGCGAGGGCAGACTTCGTTAGCGATCCAACCAGGATTAGGTTAGCTATATCCCGCCCCTTATAAAACCTTAGCTAGGCGACCACTTATAAAAGCCTACTTACCTATTATATAAATATTCGATTTCTTATTATACTCACTTAATATACGGTTATATTTTAATATATTAAGTATAAGTAATAAAAGCCATTTTAATAAACTAATAATTAAAAAAACTAATTAAATTAAATAATATTACCTTTTGCTATCGAGTTATATATCCTTACTTTAGGTTACGCGATAATAAACTTCGTTAGCCCCTTATCCGGGATTAAGCTAATTATATTAACCCCCCGTATATAATAGGGTTAATTAAGCGATTATTAATAAAAGCTAACCTACTTATTTATTATATAGATATTTTATTTTTAACTATATTAATTTAACCTATAGTCGCATTTTAATATATCGAGTATAAGTATACCTCCCGCTCCTCCCGTTTTATTTTTTATACTGCTGGCATATAACCACCTGTTTCCCCTTCGCTCCTTAATATCCTTAATTAAAAAGCCGCGGAAATATATTCCTATAATTCGCGGGTCCTTACGTTTAACGTATTATATAATAATCTGGTATAAATAGTGTTTACCTAATAATCGATTACGAGTACACCCTAAAATAACTTAACGCTAATCTAAAATAAAAGTAATTTAAATAAATATTATAGGCCTAATACTTTTTAATAAATTATAAATTTTAATCGATTTATATAATTAGCGTTTACTTAAAACTCGATATTATTCCCTTCGGTTAATTAAGAAAAAAGCATAATAACCTTAATATTACCCGCCCGTGGAAGTTTATAATAAACTATTATCCTTTAAATCGTAAACTATTATCCGTCCGTTACCGGGCCGCTTAAATATTATTAATAATCGCCTTATCGTTATCGAGGTTATTCTCGGCTTTATCCGGATTACGGTTATATTATATAACCTTATTCCTTTTTTTCGTACTTAGGGTAATCTTATTAAACCCGGGGGGTAATACGCGGTCGCTTTATAAGTAAAGCGCTTTAAGGTTCCGCGCCTTATCGCGTATAGCCTATTAATTACGCGGGGGATTGAATTTATTTTCCCGCTTTATTACGGTTTAAAAGCAGCCCTTTATCGGATCCGCGATTATATTAAAGAGCTTTTAGGTCTCGGCGGTAAACTATATTATGCGTTTCCGTTAAAATGCACTCCTGGATATAGTAAAGTAATTAAACTTAGCCTTTTAGCTTATAGCCGAGATATCCTTATCCCTTAGCCTTAAGCGATAATCCTCTTCCTTGTTATCGTTAGCCGCTAATACCTTATTAGTAATCCTTTATGGCCCTGTAATAAGCGGCGATATTAGCCTAATAATAGGTTTCGTAAACGGCTTTAAAACCTATTACCTTAATAATAATTATCGCGATTTATTTTTTAACTATTTTTATACTTCGAATTCATTCTTATTGTTATTCTTATTATTAACGTATATGCGTTTCTGCCTTTTTACAGCCTATTAGGAAATTAGTTCCGGGCTTTTCGAACCGCTTATATAATGCTAATTATTAGGTGGGGGAGATTTAACGGGTATATTAAATATATACCTGGGGTTTATTCTATAAATAACCGTAATTAATATAACTTTATGCTTGCTTTTTTTAACAATAGTAAGCATATAACGGCCGTTAGAAAAAATACGCTTAAAATTATTAGTTTTTTATTTAATTTTACGGATTCTATATAATATACCCTGGATTTATATTTAAAAGTTGCTTATATCCTTTATTATTAATACCTGATTCGGAGCCGGAGCCAAAGCCGGAAACGGAGCTTTTAATAACGTTAAAAGGCTAGGACTTAAATAAAGCAGGTTCTTTTTTTAAGCGGATTATTATAACCGATAATTATAAGACCTCCTAAAAGCCCTTAAGTATAATTATATTATTTAAATATCCCCAGGTTTTTTTAATTTAATCCCAGCGTGCTTAATAAAGTTCCTCCTCCGGATATATTTTATCTAAGAATACCCTAGCTTTAAAACTATAACCCGAAATTCGCTTTATAAGCTTATTTAAGTAATTTTAATAAGCTTTTTAGGATATTATATTTTTATTTAGGCAAGTAAAGGTATTATTTCTCGGTTATTATTACGGACTTAGTTTTTAGCTCTCGGATATAAGAGTAAAATCCCTAGCGCTGAATATATGCTTTAGTTAACCGGCCTTTTTTAGGCTAATTACTTAATCCTTTTTAAGGCTTAGGTATAATTATATTATTTAAATATCCCCGGGTTTTTTTAATTTAATCCCAGAGTGCTTAATAAAGTTCCTCCTCCGGATATACCTTATTTAAGAATGCCCTAGCTTTAAAACTATAACCCGAACTTTGCTTTATAAGCCCATTTAAGTAATTTTAATAAGCTTTTTAGGATATTATATTTTCGTTTATAAACCTTAGCTTTTTTTAAATTCCCTTATTTAAGGGGTAACCTCCTTATATTACCTTCCTATTATAGAATAATAAGGTATTATAAGGAATATTATTCCTAAAAAAGTTATTATATATATGTATTTTGTTATTTTTATACTTTATTATTATATTATTATTAATATTTATTTCTTCTTGCTATCTCGTATTATATATTTATATATTATTTATTATTATTATTATGCCTTTAATTAATGCCGAGAAATAGCGGAGGAAACGCGAAAGGGTATTTAAGAGGAGGGTAATAGCTCTTTAAGCCGAGTTTAATTAACTTAATAATTAATTCCGAGTTTTATCCGAATTTAATATTAGTTTTTAATAAGGTATTAAACCGTTTATTATTACTACTTATTTAATCCTTTAATTTAATCGTTAACTAACCCTTATATTAAATATTATATTATCGGTAATATTAATAAGTTTATTAGGTAGCTCTTAAATTATTCTCCCCAGTATTAAATATAATCACCGCCCGCTATAATCCCTAATATACTAAGACTAAAGCAGCCTAAAAGTATAGCCTCCTTTATAATATAATACGCGATTAAGGTTTAAAACCATTATAGCAGGTAGTATAGGATATAAGTTATATACTAATATAAGTTATAATCGATTTTAATCGAGTATATAAATTAGCCTTTTAACTTAATCTCGCGTATATTAAACACCGTTCTTGTTAAGCGCCCCCGGCCAAAAAAATTTATAATAGGAGTATTTATTAAACGCAATCGTATTATTAACCGCCCTCTTTATACGCTGCGAGCCGTCCTAGTATTAATAATCCTCGAACGCTACCGTATTACCTACCGCCCTCCCTGTACGCCATAAGCCGTCCTAGTATTAATAATCCTTAAATATTATTATATTACTTACCGCCCTCCTTATATACTATAAGCCGTTCTAGTATTAATAATCCTCGGATACCACTGTATTATTTATTACCTTCCTTATATACCGCGAGCCGTTTTAGTATTAGTATTTATTAAATATTACCGTATTACCTACTGCCCTCCTTATATACTGCGAGCCGTCTTAGTACTAGTACTCCTTAGATGCTATTTTATTATTTACCGCCCTCCCTGTATACCGCGAGCCGTCCTAGTATCGGTAATCCTTGGATATTATTATATTACTTACCGCCCTCCCCGTATACCGTAAGCTGTTTTAGTACCGGTACTTCTCGGATACCACCTTATTACTTACCGCCCTCCCTGTATACCGTAAGCCGTCCTAATATCGGTAATTCTCGGATACCACTATATTATTTACCGCCCTCCCTGTATACTGTAAGCCGTTTTAATACCGGTAATCCTTAAACACCACTTTATTACCGGCTTCCCTTCCCGTATACTGTAAACCGTTTTATTATCGGTACTCCTCGGATTATACCGTATTATTTACCTGTTTCCCGGCGGCCCGCCTATAATTATAATCCGATTATTTTCCCGCGGTAATAATATTATTAAGGTTACCGAGCTTAGGGCCGTTTAACCCGGCCTTATTAGATTATTATTACGGGCCGGAAAATAACGTTTTATTTATATAATTAAATTCGAGTTATTTTAATCTACTGTTACCGGAATACGATTTCGAAATAAAATATACCGTATTACTGGTATTATTAAACGGTAGGTATTCCGATCCCGTTTTATCCGAACACCGTAACGGATTATATAATAATATTATTACGGAGATAATAAGCTTAATATACTTCGACCCCGATTTAAATAATAATTATAATAAAGCGGATTATATTAATATAAAGTAAGGCTTATTATCCCCTTATTCCTTTAATAATATAATATACGCTAAAGGCTTAATTAATTATTATATTATTTTTATTCCTCCTTCGTATAAAATACCGTAATTTTTATAAAATTTTCCTATTCGATTTACCGAGTTAATAAATAAGGTTAAATTATATTTATTTATTATTTACGCACCTTATTATAATTATTATATGTTTTTTTCTCCTTATAATCCTTATTACCTTTAACCGCTTAAAAAACTAAATATCCTTATTTCTATTATTATAAATATTTAATTTTTTATGCCCTAAACCCCGAAAATGGGGATATTCGGATTCTTATAGCCTAAGTTTTATACTCCCTTTATTAATAATTAATTTTAATCCTAGTATTATATAATAGCCCTAAGGGTATTAGGTTATCCGAGATAATACGCTTTATTACGAATAATAAAAAACCGGAGGATTATTTCGTTAATATACTTTACGATACCGGTAATATAACCGCTGTATATAATAAATATAAGTAATTATAATCGCCCTTTAATATTTTATTATCCGACTGAAATAAACCCGTGTTATTTTTCCGGGTATTTAATACTAAGATAAAAAACGTATACGCGGGATTATTAATATTACGTATATTTAATATTAATAATTATATAGCTTGCTTTAAATCCCTCTACGCCTTTCCTTAAAACGATTTTTAATTAACGTATATACCCCTTTACCTGTTTACTTATACCTAATAAATATATTATTTCTTTAAGGGCTAATTATTATATAGGGTATAAAATATTTAGCTTAGTAGCTTTAATAAAAACCAATTAAATACCGTTTACTTACTCTTCCCTAAAATATTATTGCCCTGTAAAGGTAACCCCCCCGCCCTCTTATACGAAAAATAATAAAAGCTTATCGATTATTATATCCTTCCCATTCTATATAACTTGTGCCTGATTACTATTATATAATAATATTTTATTTCCTTTTATTAAGCGAAAGCTAAGGTATTAATTACTTAAAGCAAACTTAACTCTGAGCACGTTAATAATTATACTTATTTATAATATATAATTAATTATATATATATAGGCGATTTCTGGAATAAACTAAAAATCTTATATAATAATTTTAAGGGGGAGGGGGGTTATTTTACTTTGCTTATCCTTATTATATAAACCTATAATATAAAAGATTATATTCGAAGCTTTTCCCCGGGAAAAGCCTTATAGATATTTTATACTAAATTCCTTAAAAACATTAATCCCGCGTTTTTATATAAAAATGCGCTTTAGGTAAATATCGGATTTCGGGATACGCTTAAGCTTACCGGGCTTTTGCCCTCGTAAGATAATATAACCCCCTTGGTAATATTATTTTATAAATCCAAATATCTCGGTAATATTACTTAGGTAGCGTATAACGGTTTTTATAGCTTTAAAGAATATATGTGGACTTAATACCTTTTTTAAGATATTGGCTCGATTAAACTCGTAAAGCTAATCACTTAATATTATACCGCCCCCTTTACCCAGGTTAAGGCTTATAATAGCTATAAGGAGTATATATATATACTTAATAAGAATTATACCCCCTTTAACGCCTATTAGTTTAATTTACTTTATTTTAAGCAGGAAAACCTTAACTTATAGTATATAAAGCAGATTAACCGCGGTATTACCCCGTATAAAATATTATATGCTTATATCCGTTAAAACTTTTATAAGCAGAAAAAATAATTATATAATTTCCTTATTATAAACGATTATAATAATATAGTTTATATTTACGGAGTGCGTTACGAATACCGAGTACTTTAGTTATATTTATCTGCCCTAAACTTTTTAATACTTTCTTTACGTAAAGGGATACGCCTTTTATATCCAGATATCGATAATATATATAACTTATTTTATATTATCCGTATTAAAGATATTAATCGGTTAATCCTTATTAATACCGCTTAATTTATAAAACTAATTAAGCGGTTTTCGGTTTTCGCCTTATTTATACCGGAATAAGCGGGGATACCGTGATTAAACTATAAGCAAATCCTATATATTATTACTAATTAGCTTTATTATATTCTGCTTTAATTTTCTAATATAAGCGTTATACCTAGTATATATCCCTGGATATAAAAAGTAATAATAATCCGTAATAAGGGTTATAATAAGGAGCAGTATTTAAAAGGTATAGGTATAAAGGGTATTTATAACCGATTTAATATGGTTTAATTACCCGACGCTAAATTTAATTAAAATATCCCGCGTATTCGCCTGCCTTTTATACCTAATCTCGGCTGATTACGTAACCCCCTTGCCCGTAATACTTATAAAGTATAAAAAAGGCTTATTAATATAGGGTCCAGATTAGGCTAAAGCATTATATTTAATAATTAAAAACGTGTATTTTTTACCTAGCTCGTTGCCTAAAAATAAAAAAACGATTATATTAAAGCGGTAAAAACTCGGTCCTAGCTCTTCTATATCTTATTATAAAAAATAATCTAAGTATATAATCGGACCTTTATAAAAGCGTATTGCGAATATTTGCAAAAGGTCCTTATCGAGCCTTATAAACGGAGCAGATTACTTCCGTTCTGGAAAAATAACCCCGTAATATACGCTAATCTCTTAGGTATAAATCGAATATATTAATTATACCACGGTATATTTACTGCTTTAAAACGGAAAAAAATACTCGAACTCTTTAGGCGGCTTACGGCTAATATCGCGTAATAATTATTAACCCTCCTTAATAATATAATGTTATTTATTCCTAATATTATCCAGGCGCGGTTAATATAATAACTAATAAAAGCTATGTAATCCGCTTTTATTGCGAATATATTTAGCGGTTTTAATAATAAAGCTTCCTGGAATAGGAAGGAATTTATAATATTATATTAAAAAATCGATTATAACTGGAAAAATATATCCTAGTAAGGGGAATTCGAGTTATATATTAGTAACGAATAGGAATAATATTATTAATTATACGTAGGCTTATACGTTTTTATAACGCCGAACTTCGAGAAAATTAAATTTATTATTATATAATTCTCGAAAATAAGCGTTTTAAAACTCTTTAATATTAGCTATTATATTCCCGGCGTAGAGTATAAGGAGAAATACCTCTCCTAAAAGGTATAATATACCGTTAAAAGGGCCCTTTTTAGCTCCATTTATAAAAAGCTTTCACCCGAAGGAGAGTAGTAGACGATAGTGCTAATTTTATATTCCTTATTTAAGAACCCTACCCTTAGCGTTAACACGCGTATTAAGAGCTTAAAAAGGTTAATTTAGTACCGTTACTATTACGGCCCTAAAATAATTAAGGTCCTGGAATAATTTATTAAAGGACTCGTAATTAATTATTAAGGCGCTATCGGGAAATAATTCGGTATAAAATAACCTTTACCTAATATAGGGAATATTGATATAAGCCTTATTAGCCCCGGAAAATTATACTCGATAAAAGTATTTATTATATTACTTAATATAAGCATTTTTTCGATAATTATAAAGGATAATAAATAAGATCACTTATTAACGGTAACCGCTGTTAACCCAGAGAGCTATCCCGCTTCCTTAACTATAAAATAGTGGATTTTAAAAGGATAAGGGTTAAATATAAAGCTAATAAGTATTTTAAACCACGTATAGGCCGTGGTTAAATAATATAATTAGCTAGGTAATAAGTAAGAGGATTATAACCCCGAGTATATATATTAGTAATATAATATATATAGGGCGAAGGCCGAGGATAAGAATAAGAATAATATTATAAAGCCTTAAATAAAACCATTAATAAAAAACCGAATATTTATATATATATTATATTATTAAAAGCATATAAGGATTAAAATATCCCGTATTTTATTACCCCTTACGTATGCGATAAGAAATGGAATATTTACTTAATAAATTAATTAAAGTATATAGCTCGAAATACATAAAATATCTCGATTTTTAATACTGCTTATACCTGTGATAAGAAACGGAATATTTATATAATAAATCACCGAGTAGGTATTAATAAATAGGATTAAATATTCGGTTTTTTATTAGTGCCTATTTATTTATCTACTTTATTTTAGCTAATACCGCGCGCTTATAGCCCTGGATATCCAGATTTTAAGCAGATTATATAAGTAACGCTTATATATTTAAAGAGGTTATTATTATACCTTAATTAATATATTATAGCGTTTTATCTGGTAGGCGTTTAAGGGAGGTAATATAGTTAACGATATAAACCTAGTAACTTATATCCATATACTAAAACTTAAGATTCTTTAAGATAAGTTATATATTAATTACGGATTTAGTAATATATTCCCTGGGGTAATATTTAAAATAACGACCTAAAAATATAATATAATAATAAGCGGTTTAAATCCTAGTAAAATATCTTATAAGGATTAAATACGTTAAAAGCTTATTATCCTGGAAACCGGATTTTATTTCTTATATTTTTATCGGGAAGCTACGAGAGGAGGTATTATATGGAAGGTATTAAACCGCCGGATATCGATACCGAGTAATAATAAGTATTGGCCTAATATATAAGGGCCGAATAAACCCAGGTATTCGGTTAATAAAAAAGGCTGCTTTTAAAAGGATATAGATATAAGAAACCGAATATCTGTATTTTAGCTACGAATTAAATCCCTATATATATAAAAATATTATTTTTTATTTTCTTAATATTAAAGCCTTCACCGCGATTATATTATATAATTTACTTACCAGGAATATTAAACTTAACCCGGTTAATTATATTATATTATTCCTTACTCGGGGTTAAGTAGTAGGCTTAATTTCTCGTAAAAATTATTAATAATATAAGCGGGTAAGGCAGCTCCTAAGCGTAAACATTAATACTCGTTTCCAGCTTTGCGTACGCGTAGATTACTTTTTTGGAATCTAAGGCTATAAGTATATTCGCCGAATAATAATAAAAAACCCCGTAATAACCTAATGGGTCCTAATAACCCCGCGTATAAGGCTAGCGTAATTATTAAGCGGGCTAATTAATAATACGTTTTTCTGCCTTGGCTCCTGCGTAAAGCACGTAGGCGGCGGGTAGGGAAGATATATACCCTCGGGGAGCGCTTAAGCTAGGTGCCTTAGCGGCCGGCGGAAGTTTCCAAACTAATTAAGGTAAAGAGCTAGGGGGATTACCTCTTATAATTATTAGCGTGCTTAATTTCTACGTTCTTAATTTAAACGTGGAATAGTATGCGAGCGGTGGCCGCCCGGGCGCTTATAAAGAATCCGTATATAATTTAAAGGCCGTTACCGAGGCTTATTTAGTTATCCTGGTTACTACCCAGATTAAAATAATAATATTAGGCTATAATTATTATAAAAGGTTTCGATTTAGTATAATAACCGAGTATAATATTCAGGGCTTAAATAATCTCCTCTTAAAATCTAAGCGTAAGGCCGGCCTAGGTTAACGTTAAGTGGTTAATAAGCTCCGATAATATTAAAAAGCCCGTTAGTAAAACCACGATTCGGTAATTAAGCGCTTTAAGTAATAGAGTTTTTTATTTTTAACTATATAATAAATAATATAATTATTCTTCTTCCCTTTCTCCCCTTTTTGCTTCTCCCCTATTTCCTATTTTTTTTTTCCCTTCTCCGTTTTTTCCTCCGCCTTTTATTCCTTTAGGATAAGCTTGGACCGGGAAATTATAATTAATCTATAACCCGTCGCGATATTATAAGCTTTTGCTGGGAAGTATTTATATAGGAATAATTAAATAAGCTTATTAGCCTTTTTCCCTTCCGGAGTTTTGCCTTTAGTATCTGCGGTAATCCTAATATTATAGCGGTAGAATTTAATATAGGGTTTACCTATAAATAGGAAAGGAGCGGTTATATTAACCAGGTATAACCGTTAATATTACTAGGTAGGGCCAGGTGGGAATTATGTTAATAGCCTATTATAAAAAGATTTATTTATTCTTAATCGCTTATCCACCTTTTTTCCTTATATAACTTTTTTTTTTTTAGTATATACCCCCCCCTTTAGCTAGCAAATAATCCCTGCTTCGCCGGCCTGCGCCGGGCTTTTACCTCTGCTTTATTAGCGTAAGCCGGTAAGGCTTTAGTTTATAATTTAACGAATAAATATACCGTTTTAGGGGGATTTTATTAATCCTTCCCCTTAGTCGATAACCTTTAATCCTCGCCATAATACCGGTTAGTTTTAAAAAAGCGGTTAAAAAACCTGCGTAATTAGTTAATATTAACCTTATAACCCCGAAGTATATTATACCCGTTAATATAAGCGGGATTGTAATAAAGCTTATTTGTTTTATTACGGTTTGCGGTAAATAAACTCTGGTTCCCCCTCCTAAGCTTTCGGTTACTCCTGCCCTTAAGCGTAAGCGCGATATTAAGGATTTGGGAGGCTTAAATAATAAGTAAACCCTTATTGAAAACGTTTACCGTTTTACGAGTAATATAATAAAAACCGATTTTTAAAAGCCTATTAACCTAGGCTTTTATTTTAAGAACACTAGTAATCCTATTATAACGCTTACGCGTAATCCTCGTAAAATCGGAATAATACCCGAGTTAGGTAATAAATACCGCGAGTATTTCCCTTTTGGAGCGTAATTTAAGGAGTATACGAATATACTGCCCTGCTTATGCTATATTAAGGCCGCCGTGGATTAAAAGCCCTTAATAAACCGCGTGGTTTATATCTTATTCCATAATAAGTAAGGTTCTAGCGAAATTAGGGCGTGTTTTAAGTTAATATTATTATAAGCTAATCGGTAAAGTATTAATACTGCTAGGAAATATATAAGGATTATAAAGCGGTAGGTTTATATTAACTTATAAGCGAATTGTAGGCTAATCCGTTAGGTAGATTATTAGAAAGCTGGTTATTCTCGGTTATACCTTTTTATAAGTATACTCCGGTTATATTCCTACCGGCTAGTATAAGCCCGCCGCTAAATACGCGTAAATTAGCTAACTAAAGTATTTTATCCGGGATAGCGCTAAGGGTAATAATAATTTCCTTATTAAAAAGGTTTATTATAAATTCCCTGTGTACCCGAGTGGGTAATTTTATTAACTCGTAATAAAAACTTTTGTAAGATTATTACGGAGCGGGTTTAAGCTTATATAGGTATTAATTAATCCGCTAATAATAGCGAGATTGCTATATTTATACCGGTAGTTTATTTTTTATTAGATATTAATTCGGGAGATATATATTATTTGCGTATAAATATAATAATTATTCGCGATAATGCTAATATTATAGCGGGTAATATGCATAATTTTAATAAATACGTATAAGAATGCTTATAGGAAATTCGCTAAATCTGCTAGCTTACGGAGATCGTTATAAAAAACTCGCGGATTTTCGTTACGAATTCGGAGAATATTGCTAAAAATATTACAAATATTTTTTAATTATTTCGGGTTACGGCCGGTTAGTATTAGGATAATAAAGCCAATAATAATCTCGTTACCGAGGAGGATAATAAAGCTGATTAAAAGGAGACCTTTTTTATCCGGCTCGTAAAAGCCGAAGCCGATTTCGAGGTTAAGCTCCGGGCTAATAAATAAAAGGATAGCGCTTAAGAGGATAAATCGGATTATAAGGGTTTAATACGGGAGATTAATATTATAATCTCCTTTTCGGTATTTTTTAAGGCTTAGTATTAAATTAAGGGATAAGAGAATAACGCTTAAGAGAATAAGTTAAATTATAAGGGTTTAATACGGGAGATTAGTATTATAATCCCCTCCTTAGTATTTTTTAAATAAGTACCCGCCCGGGTTCGCGGTATTTTCGCTAGGGGTATAATAATTTATTATACCGATTTCCACCTTTATTATTTATAAATAATTCTGTTTATTAAGTAAATATACCGGTACCTTATAAATAGTTTATTTCCTAATAACCTCCTTTAATAAATAATTAAAAAATAATAAAAAAACGCGTTTATTTTTATAAATATAGGGTATTATAAGGGAAGGAGTGAATTCGAAGCAAAGTTAATATTATTAAAAGCTAGCAAAGGCGGGTATTACGGGTTCACTACGTACCCGCCTTAAAATCGTTAATTAGTAAATTATCCTTTTTAATATCGGGTAAGGTTTCCTTAGCAGTAATAACCTTGGCTTATTAATCAAGCCTTTATAGGGGACCTAAAGTATTCGGGTATTATTTATAATAAAATCGTAATTAGGCTAATAAGTTTTTAAAGTTTTTTATTAAGTATTATTTTAAATCGTTATTATACCTTTCCTAATCGGCCTAGTATTATAATTTATTATTACGGAGGCGGGAACTTAATAATTTAATTATTACGTATTTTAATTCGCCATCGAATAATAATCGCGGTAAGCTATAATATTATTACCTAAATTAAAATAATAATATTAGGCTATAATTATTATAAAAGGTTCCGATTTAATATAATAACTAAGTATAATGTTTAGGGCTTAAATAATCTTTTCTTAAAATCCGAGTATAAGGCCGGCTTAAGTCGATATTAAATAATTAATAAGCCTTAATAACGGTAAAAAGCCTATTAATAAAACCACGATTCGGTAATTAAGCGCTTTTAGCGATAGTGTTTCCTTATTTTTAGCTATATAATAAATAATATAAGCGTTTTTTTCCGCCTTTTTTCCCTTTAGTTTTTCCCCTGCCTCCTGCTTTTTTTTCCCCGCCTTCCGTTTTTTTAGGATAAGCTTAAACCGGGAAATTATAATCGATTTATAATCCGTTATAATATTATAAGCTTTCGTTAAAAAGTATTTATATACGGATAATTAAATAATCTTATTAGTTTTTTTTCCTCCCGGAATATTACCTTTAGTATTTACGGCGATTTTAATAATATAGCGGTAGAATTTAATATCTTTTAAAAAGTACGCGAGCTCTGGTTATTATTAATAATCCTGATTTAAATAATGCCCGAGTTATTCCCCTTTAATATTATTATTTAAGGTACCGCTTATCCCGTGTATTATAAGGTAAAGCCTAATCTATTTTAATAAATAATATAATATTAGTATAAAAATTATTATATTAAACCCTTTAAAAGGACCGGGTTAAACCATATATATAACCCTAAGCTTTTTCCGGCTAAGCGTAAATAACTTTATTTAATAATAATAATAACCCGAGTAATAGCCTATAATAACTCCTTTTTATATATTATCCTAGCCGGTATATATTAATACCGTATTTTATCCGAATATACCTATATTATTAACCAGAATATAATTAATGCTTATTAAACCCTATACTTAAGAGCACCCTATATAAAATATAAATAATTCCCTGGCTTATAGCCACGGTAATGGAGAATATCCTACCGGTAATCTTTATAAAGGGAGAATATATATTAATTATTATATATTATTAACCTTATACTTAAAAATAAAAGAATTATTATATTATTTATTTATCGAGGAATTGCGGTATCGGTTTTTATAACCACCTTATTTCCTTCCCCGAATTATTTAATCCTCCCCTTACCGATTAAAGCTCGAGAAACGAGATATTTATTAGCCCTCGAGTTATTAAAGCATTGCCCTCTTATATCCTAAAGCCATTTATATTACTTTTATAATTACTGCGTACTTACACCCCTTACCTAATTCGTATTATTTATATTAATTATCTTATTCGCTCCTCCCGGAGTACTGATTATATACCGGTTCGAATAAATAAAAAATCTAATAAATAAGTATATATAAATAAAACTTCCCCTTTACGCCCGCCTTTTATAATTATTTACCTCCGCCCCTTACCGTTTGCGCACTATATAGGTTAACGAATATATAAATATATTAAGAAACTAAATATTTAATAGGTATATATAAGTAAACCCTTTTTTTTATCCCTTTTAATTTATTACCCTTACCCGTATAATTACTATTACCGATTTACCCGATTTAATAAATATTTCGTTTTTTAAACTATACTTACTCGATTTCGCGCCTTTGACCGCTTTCGACTTATTTATAGCCATAACCGAGTCCGTATTATTAGAAATCACTAGGAAAGCGCGCTAAGGTATTTTCGCCGAGAACGAGGATTACGGGGGTTAAAGCCTTCTTACCGTAATCCAGTAATATAATTATAAGCGCCCTCGATAATAACCGAGCGCCGATAATATCCCGCTTATAATAATAAAACCTATATATAACTTAAAACCCTATAAAATATTTAGCTTAGTATAAAATCGTTACCAGAATTATAAATTATATATTATAGCCAGGTTAAGCACCCTTAATATATTAGGTAATATAATATCGTATTTTAGTTTTAAGATTATAAATTTATTTAATTTTTTTATTAATACTTATAATAAAATATATATTATTAAGGAATTAAATATCTGTATTTAGTAAATATCCTGTTTCCTAAGATTTTATTAACCGTTTATTACCTAGTATTTAAACGTTTAGCCCTATATTACGAATACCGTATTAATTACGGACTAAAAATATCCCTTAACTTCGAGAGAATTCTAAAGTCTATTATTAAGTTACCAGAAAATCTCGATAACGTATTACCCGAGCTATAGCATACCTTAATCTTAAACTATTAAATACTATAACTAGAAAATATCGATTATAATAATGTAATATTTAATATACTCGGTAATACGATTATTAGTATAGTATATTACTTACTCCGTTATTTTCCTAAACACTTTTTTTAACTCGAGCTTATTAACGGAGAAAAGTATTTATACTATACAATAAAGGCCTGGAACCGTGCCCTAAAGCTAGTTAATTATTACTTTAAACGGCGTTATAAGTTTATTACGGTATAATACTTTTTTATATAGTTTTATACTCCTATTAACCTATTAATCCTGGACTTTTTTACGGACCGAATAATTATAGTAATCGAACTAATCCGGAATAATCCGGACGCAAAAGTAAAGTTTAATATATTCCGGAAATAATCCGTATAAAAGATAAAAGGCGGTAACCCGGCGGGTAAGCTTAAAAGCTAGTTTATAAAGGTAAAATCCCTTTAAGCCTAACTCGATAATGCGGGTTCCTTTAAGGAACGGAAGGGCCTAGCCAAGTAATTAAGTAATAATATAACCGAGATTAAGCGTAAAGCCGCGGAGATAGGAGCCCTTTTATATCCGGAACTTAATAATCAGGATTTTTAATACGTCCGCAGCCTTCTTAAAAAGGCCGCCTCCGATATAATTAATACCCGGGTAAACCTTATCGAGCTGAAAAAGATTTAAGCCCTAATTATTATTTTCCACGCGGACTAGTATATTATAATCGAGGATAATATAACCAGTGCGTATAATATAACCGGTAAGCCTAATATAATATTATCCTAGGACTAAGCTAAGCAGGCTAAAAAACATAAAAAGGAGTACAAATTAATAGTTCGTAATAGGGTTAAAAAAACTAGCCTAATAATAAAGAATATAAAGTAATAACGGAAGGAGTACGCTAATATTAACTAAATAATAACCGGCGGTTTATAATTTTAGTATAAATTTATAAAAAAGTATATTAATTATCTCGGTATAAAGTAAAATAATACTATAATATCCGAATATATAACAAAAAAGGCTAAATATTAACCTTACCAGTTTATTAGTAAATTTACGAATAAGGCTAAAAAATAAGATATTTATTACTAATATATTCCGTTTTTTATCCGCTCTCCTTAGTCCATTATATTAAAACTAATTATAATAATAAATACGTCCCACGTTATAACACTGTTAAACAGCCCTATAAAATTCGCGTTCCTTATTAATAAATACGGGACGGGTAAAATATTTACCTATAATTATGTTATCGAAACCTACCAGCGCTTAAAAGTATTACCCCTATATAACGGAAAATTTTTTAAGCTAATACTTATTCTTATACTATTAATATTAATTACGGTTATTTATAATAAGCTAAGGGATTATTTTAGCGGTAAGCTTAGGGTATACCTTATATACGGCGAGAATAAAAGTAAGCGGGACCGTATAAAGCGCGAGTATATATTAAATAAGTAAGCCTTTATTAATTATTAAAATAGGTTAAACTTATCGGAACCCGAGGTTAATACTTCCTTATTTATCCCTTTATTAAAAACGGAATATTTACGAGGCCGTAGATATCCCGTTTTTTAAAGGCCCGGCTTATGCTTACCTGCCCCTGGCTACTTTTCGGGTATTATACCGCCTTATCCCATATCTTAATTAATATTAATATATTTTATAAAGTAAACGTATTATATATATCTCGTTATACCCGATTATATACGTATAATATATTAAGAAATTAAAGGATAAAACGATTAAGGGATTTAACGAGGACGAGCGGGAGTAATTAAGCCTTAACGATTACGAAAACGCGGAAATAATCGAGCGGTTAAAAAAGGATAACCGCGCCTTTTTACCTTTTTCGAGGGCCGAGGCTTAGTTTTATACCATTAACTCTAATACTCCCGATTATAATATAATACCCGACGGTAAAGTTAAAATTATAAAAATAAACGGCGAAATTATACTGGTGGAAGCCGACCCTTGCCTAGACTTTTTTATAATTATATATAATAAAGCGCATTTGCTTAAAACCATATCGAGTTAAGCGTATAGGCTAATCGCTGTATATAAACGTAATATATTATTATTAAGCTCCGCCACACTTATAATAAATTACCTAAAAGATTTTCTCGCTTACCTCCGCCTCGGCTTTTAATCGCTGGCATTTATATTAAAGCTACCGGAGAAATTCGATATTAGGTAATTATACGATAACGATTTAGGTTTTTAACCTATTATTTCTTTAGGGTTTACCGGGTATAAGCTTTTATTAGGTAAATACTACGATCCGGTCGAGGGCTATAAAGCCCTTATAAACCCCGAAGCAGAAAACAAGTAATCGAAAAAGCACTTTGCTTTAATAAAATAGGTCGGAATTCCCTAATAAGTTCTCTTTCCGCGCCTGTTTAAGTTAAGCGCCCGCTAGTATTAATAGGATTACGACTTATATCGCGGTATAATTAAAGTTATCCTAAAACATATATTCCTTCGGCGTATTATAACCACCTTTATCCTGTTTCCTAACGGTATTTAAAAATCTCCCGGAGATAAGCTTAAGGGCGCCCGCTTCGAAGTTATCCACTTATTATATAGCACGGAATATATTAAATAATATATTAAATAATATAATTTATATAAAAAAGTATTATACCGTAACGGTAATATAATAGGCGTAAGCTAAGTGGAAGATAACGATATCGGCCGTATTAATCCTGGTATATAACAGAAACTCGATATCCTCGCATAGAATATTAGTAATTCGGTATTATTTAACCTTTACCTGGATTCGGAATTAATTAATCCTCCGTAAGCCGAAAATAAGGATAATTTACTTAACGAGAAAGAAAAAGAATATAAGGATACCGATATAGGAGATAATACCCTTAACCCCGAGCCTAAAAAAAAAGAAGTGGCCGTTAGGGTTACCGCGGTAAATAAGCTGATCGATTATATAAGTAATAATGGTGTTATTTAGCTGTTTCGAAAACTAACCGGTAATAATCGCGTACTTATCCCTAAGGACCGGATATTATTATTAAAATTCTTTATCCGCTATAACCGCCCTATTATTATTATACTTGGTTAAGTACTGGACTAGGTTAAGGCTTTTATTAACCCGGATATTAAACTGCTTAATTAAGTTATGCTTATATTCGAGTTACCGTGGGCTTAGTAATAAGTTCCCTCCCGGTTATAAAAAACTAAATATCTGGTTTATAAATATCCCGTTTTTTATACCCGCGTGCCTTAATATACGCTTTTATATAACAAGGTAAATAATATCCCGGTAATTAATACTTGGTTTCTTTTTACGCCGTAATACTTATTTATCGGCCGAGAATAAACGCTAACCTTTTACCTAGGGAGATTATAATGCTTTTATAGTTAATCGGTATAAGGGTGTTAATTATTTAGGCCATATATACCCTAGAGGAATATAAGGCTTTTATCCATATATTTAATAATATAACCACCGATATAATAAACGTCCTCGTATATAATACCAGGATTATTAGCCTGGGCCTGGACTTATAAGGGGCTTATAATAAGGGTATAATCCTAGGCTGGGGTTAGATTACGAACGCATTTAACCAGGTCCTGGGTAAACTAATACGGATTAAATAAGCGAGGTTTATAAAATAAAAGATTATTATTATTCTTAATATTATTTACGAGAGCTACGAGTATATTATATAGCGGAAGTTTTCCCGCTAGCTTATTACCGAGAATAGTATTCCCTAGGAGATATAGGGCGAGCTAGGTATTATTATTATATATAAGCTTATTAAGGTTTTATATAATTAGCCTTTTAACCGGTACTTATAGGAGCTGGTTAACTACGATCCCCGCGGTTACCGTTATACGTAAATGCTCGAAGCCTTCGAGTTTATTAGCCTTATTGCGTAATTTATATTAATTAATCCCGATAAGTGCGCTGATTTTGCCTAGAATAAAACCTCGCTCGATTTCTTAAAAGCCGCCTTGCTTATAGCCGAGATAAAGGAAAAACCCGAGGTTAATATTAATACCCTAATTAAATATTTTTAACCGAGACTTAATTAATAATTTATTAATAAGTATATACCCGAGTCTGCTATAGAAAGGCTTTAAAAGCCGTATAATAGGGCGGAGAAGGAGGCTAAAGCCCGGGAGGCTAGGGAGCAGAGGAAAAGGAAGAAGGAGGAAAAAAGAGAGGAAAAAAAACAGGAGAGGGAGGAATAAAGGGTTGATAGGAAGCGTACTTACGCCGCCGCCAGCTCGCTAATTACTCCGAAATAGTAAAGGACCTCGGCTAATAACGCTAAAGGATCCCCGTTAACCGCTAAAACGCCCTCCACTAATAATAAGGATTGGTATAAATAAATTAGGTATTATATTATATTATAATCGAGCTTAATTTATAAATAGCTTTTAATCGTGTACTAAG
Organism: Xylariaceae sp. FL0804; assembly: GCA_022539325.1. Classification (NCBI taxonomy): domain Eukaryota; kingdom Fungi; phylum Ascomycota; class Sordariomycetes; order Xylariales; family Xylariaceae; species Xylariaceae sp. FL0804. The sequence continues at coordinate 1,633 of JAJKLG010000020.1, read as the reverse complement.
TTCTTTGGTTTATATATTATATTATGCTTTTGCCCGATTCCAGGCTATACTTATATACTCCGTAATTATTTTTATTCCCTTTAGTTCTCTGCTAGATTAAGTATTTTCACCACTCCTTTATATATTTTAGCCTTTATATTATATTAGGCGGATGGTATTTACCTATAAGCCTGCTAGCTATAATAAAACCGGCCCGCGTTTCCTGGTATTAATGGCGGTTTTAAGCTTAAGCTTAAGGGGGTAAATAAACTATTTGCCTTATTTCTTTTTATCCTTAAAAAACTTTATTTTACTTTTATAAATCGGATAGGTATTAGGCTAAACGTTATTATCGGGACCGGTACGCAAAGCTATTTAAATATACTTAGCGTAGAAAAAATAACTTAAATATATAAAATATTAATATAATAGTATAAAAACGCTTAACTGGTTAAGGATTACGGTTTAAAAAATATAATATTTAAAAAACCCGGTATTATAAATATTCGGATTCTTATAATTATAAGGAGTTATATATACCGTAGTAAGTAATAATAAGCTCGGTAAAATTATTTATATAAATAATATACTTAGCTAAAACGAATTTACGATGTTTATTTACCTTAGGAGCAAGTAATTCTTTAGGTACTTTTATATCCTTAATTAAGTTAATACCTTTAAAGGCTTTATTACTAAAAAGGGTATTATATTAAATAACCCCCGCGGCCGTTTTCGTTATCTTTATTAAACGGCTATTAAATAAGGTAATAGAGGTTTAGCGTTTCCTGATTATGCGGCCGCTAATATTATGGGTTTAGTTTATAGCCGGGGTATTTTATATTCCGGTAATAAACGGTACGGGTAGGGTCGGAAGGCGTAAGTTAACGTTAAAGATAATAATACCGGGCTTTTCCATAATTAAATTAATAATTACCGGCTTACTCGATTATTAGCTTTAACTCGACGGTTATAATTCTGGTATCTCTGGATTAGATTATAATAAGTTTAATAAAAAGGTAAGTATGTAATAAAGCGGGGAGCGGTTTAAAGATCGAAGGCTGCTTTCTCCGGGCGGTTATAACGGGAAGAGATTTATATTCCTATTACCCGGCCTAGGTTCCGGTATACCTCTCCTGCGGCGGGCCTCCCTTAATAATTCTAAGAATAAAGAGAACTTATTAATCCAAGGGAGTAATAATAAGAGTAAACGTAACGAGTTTATGGAAATAAAAGAGTTTAATTAAACTCTGGTAATCGCTCGGATTATGGCTGTTTAGGCTCGGTTAAGTTATCGAATCGGTAGGCTAACGCTTACCGTGGTTCGGGTATAAAGAGGGCGGTAATATAACGGTAATCTTTATAATATTAGGTTTAAAGGTTTCGGGTAAAGGGTAAAGCGGGATAGCCTCCTTATAGCCGTTTTTATACTTACGCCCGAGCTATTAAGATCCCAGCACCGTTATAAATAAGCGCGTTTCGGGTAATTCCGTAATAAACCTTTTATTTATACGCGCGTTCTGGAAAGGGGATTAGGGTTAGGGTTAGGGTTAGGGTTAGGGTTAGGGTTAGGGTTAGGGTTAGGGTTAGGGTTAGGGTTAGGGTTAGGGTTAGGGTTAGGGTTAGGGTTAGGGTTAGGGTTAGGGTTAGGGTTAGG